>OY294025.1:9263212-9581206 GCA_958510785.1 Exephanes ischioxanthus
CCAACCTCAAAATATACAAAATTGTAGTCGCGACTTGGAAAACCAAAAAAAAAAAAAAAAAAAGTACTAATTTTTCCGTGCGACAGCGATCGATCGTGAACGACGCTGCTTCCGACGTAATCGCGTACGTAAATGGCAACGTATCGAGGCTACCGAGTCCACTCTTTCCTCGCAAAACATTATCTAAATTGTGACATTTTTATGTATTTCTTCATCCGTTGCTTCGACAGTCTTCTTTGTAGGTTATGTCGGATCTCGCAGCGCTCACTGGTAAGTCAGGCAGCGACGTTGTCGCGAGTGACGGGAACTCCGCGAAAATATATCAGACCTCGTTCCTATATAACCACGCACAGCATATATATATATATATGTGTATATATATATATGGTACGTGAGTTTTGTGCGCGACGGACACGGATGGAAGATGGACGAAAATGGCATGTGAGGTGTTGTTATATTTCAGTGAAATGTTTGGTTATTACAGCCGCCTAGAATGGGAGGCTGCATAGGTATAACAAGGGGAAGAAACGCCTCCGTCGACGACACGTCCGCCAATTCAACGAGGACCAATTCCGGTGAGTAAACACCGAACGGTGTAGAGACAAAAAAAAATTAAAAGATTGAAGAAAAAGAGAGAAAAAAGAATCACGCACTGAATAACACGCATAATTCCCGTAGCTAACCTTGGAGTCGGGCCCCAATTATTTTGAGTGATTTTTCGCGGGTCTCCCGCGCCGATGACGTTCCCAGGTGGAAATTCTTTGCGCCATCGGCGGCGACAACGATTCGGGACGGTCCGAACGTTTCTTGTTCTTTATTTCACGTCAATTGCGAGCCAAAGGTCAAGGGTTAAACTCGGCTCTTGAACCTCGCTCGGGACATTTTTTCTTTTCTCTCGTTATCTCTCGACGTTTCGCGCTTTGTCTACGCATTTCGACGATCGTTCTCGGCCCTTGGATTGTCGTGGAATTCACGGAAGGGCGAAAAAAAAATGAAGGATGAAAAAAAAATGTATTTCGGAGCAGCTTCGCAATCCAGACGAGTCACTTTGATAAGAGTGTATTTCGGTAGACGATACGTGCGCTAGCTTCGCTGATAATCTTCGATAACATGTTTTCTTGCTACTTATCGCAGGAAATTCGAGAAAGAATCATCCGCTGTGCCACGAAGTTATCAGATGGAAATCGGATGTACCCTTGACTGAAGGTCAGCTGAGAAGCAAGCGAGACGAGTTCTGGGACACGGCGCCGGCGTTCGACGGACGCAAGGAGATATGGGACGCCCTGAGAGCGGGCGCTACAGCCGCGGAGGCTCAGGACTATCAGCTCGCTCAGGCTATCCTGGACGGAGCTAATGTCTCCGTGCCGAATGGATTTCTGACGGAGTGCTACGACGAGCTTGGGACGCGCTACCAGGTCCCTATCTACTGTCTGTCTTATCCTATCAATATCGTGAAGGAGGACAGCGGTAGGGACTCGCCTGCCGATTGCTCTGGTAATGTGTTCTTTAAAAAAAAAAAAAAAAATTATTATCATAGGCCAAGAATTTTTCTATAAAATTTTTCCATCCAAACAGCAACGTTGCAACGGACCAAGAAATAATCGGATTTCAATGATTTTTCTTTGTTCAATTAGAACCTGTAGATGGTGGAACTGAATTGACCCTGAAACTTAGACTGTCGACGACCCTAGGGGACGTAAAATTGCCCGTTTACAGTAAAGACACAATTGGAATTGCTAAGAAGAAACTGCAGGTACGCATAGCCGATTTAATTACTTGTGCCGATGCGATCGCGTCGAATGAATCTTTTGGGGGTTTTTTTTTTTTTTTTACTTTGAAACTTTGAATTCGTATACGCAGAGCCAAGAGGGACTCGAGCCGTCGAAACAGAGGTGGTTCTTCGGTGGAAAGCTACTCGGCGACAAGATGCATATAGAAGAAGCAAAAGTTCAGCCGGGTTACGTTATACAAGTCATTGTGAATTCGGAGAAAACGGACGACAGTCCGTCCAAGACTAGCTGAACGCGTGGACGCTCGTTTTTTTCTTTTTTTTTCTCTTAATTTTACGGCACGCTTCAATATCGAAACAACAATCAGCGACTAGCACATTCCCCCTGTAACAAAACCCGATTAATCGATTTTTCACGACACTCGGATTCGTGCACAGTTTATTCTCGACATTTGTCAAACATCGAAAATTTGATAGTGACGCAGGGTTTTTTCTTTCAATCTGAAAAAAAAACAACAACAAAAATCTGCACAGTATCTTCGACAATTGCCATCGAACTATCAGCATTTTCGTTTTTTCGTTGTTGTTTTTGGGAGAAAACGTGCACAACGAGATGTTGAACGAAGCGATCGTTGTTTACAAGTGTACGGGAATGTGCTCTCTAGAAATATTCGAATATGTACAGTAAGATTGACTGAAGTTTAAACTAGATGTCTCGCATATATACACACATTTTAACATAACTATTATATATAAAAATACGCAGCACACAGGTGTCGCGTCGGTTTCAAGCTTCTTCTACGTTTCCGGACCTTGAGAACGGTGACAATGCACGAAGCCTGCGAACGCCCCCGGCGTTTTTTTCCCCACGATATACAAAGTTTTTTCTTTCTGTCCATCAATCATATCAGTCACTAGGGAAAATTGAATTCCGCGAAAGCGACCATGGTCTAACGATAAACGAGATCGGGTCGACGGCCCGATCGATCGGCAAGCCTAAAAAAAAAAACTGCTGACCTAAAATCTTCGATTCGATTTTTCTATATAAACATTAAGGGTATGCGTAGGGCTTCGTCGACCGGCTTTCGCGGCGAGGTAGCTCGAGGATACAAGCCTCGAGCTACGCCGCTTGCAAAGTCTATTTCTCCGACCAACGAGCGGCGATGACTGCTGCTGAAATTTATTTTTCACGATACGCTACGTAACGGTCATATGTTGTCTTGTCATTCGGTGCTTCGGTGTGATTCGTTGTTTCTTTTTTTTTTTCTTTCGTTTTGCTATCGCGTTTTGTTTTTCGAACTACGAGACCGTTATTGCATACGCGATGCTCGAACGTTATCGATCGTTACGACAGAACGCGTCAAGATTGTCACACACAAGTATTATGTATGGCAATGGGTTAAACGGAAGTAGGACGAGTTATATTAAACACGTTGCCTCCTCTGGCCCCACTGGCACTACTTAAATGTGGCTTTTACGTCGCGGGTCGCTCGAGCACATATTATTGTAATATCATCGTTAGAGACACATGATACGCATCTCTCATTAAATTTTTTTCTTGTATTCCTTTTTTCTCTCTGTCAAAACTAACGTATCAGCGACATTAATTATTAGTCCTATATATATGCATATATAGTTTTTTTTTCTTTCTCTTCGCTCATAGATTTTAATTGACGCGTTAAAACATACTTACATCGCGTGTGTGACGCTTATACTAAATCTTATTTACGCATTACATATTGTACATAGTATACGCGTTTCACACGTCATGCTGCGCTCTCAACTATTCCACTGTCCTCGAACCGAGGGCTCGGTGAAAATCGTGTTATTTTTTTAATTTAATTTAATTTTGTTTAATTTTTTTTTTTTTCGTATGTATGTAATATAATCGTATCGCTTCTCGAATTATTTATGACCTATTGATTCGCGAGTCACGACACAACTGGCAACGCAATATTGCCGCGACGGTAAAATAATAAAAAAAAAAAACAAACGAACAAAAAAAAACAGGAAACGTTACGATTGAACTCAATTTGCGGGAAATGCGAATCGTTTTATATATATATAGTATATCGTGAGTGTATATAATTAATATTTTATGCATTTCCTTAACACAATTGTAACACGACGATTATAATAGGCCCCAAGACGTTTTGCCGGATATGGCAAGTTGGATGAGACATATACGGAATGTGAAACTTATTTATGAAACTGTCACAATTTTTAGAAGGAACATCGTGCGTTCAATTTATCGTCGGTAATATTCGAAGTGAAAAAAAAAAAAAACACGCAAACACAAACACTTTACATGAGTTCCAATCAATTTGTATAAATATTTCGACTTATCTAAACGCGTCTTTGAAAATCGCGTTTTTCAAGGACAAAAGTGAATATCGTTTGTTTTTTTTCTCTTCACAATAAGCAATACACAATTTATGTAAATTTTTTTTTAATTCGACGAATGGGTGGTTGAAAGTGCATTTATAATAATTCTAATCGCTAATCATCATCATAATTCACCATCATCGCTGAATAAGTCATGGTCGGATAATGAAACAAATTGTTATTCTGTTCTTTATGTTTTTATTCGAACGTGAATGAAAGAAAAATAATAATAACAATTTGCTCGCATCATTGTAAGGACGTCAACAAATTTTATCAGACTGATTGAATTGAATCGCGGGGCGACTGTATTGTTTAACTCATTCGATTTATTGGTTCGCTTTATTATTTTTTTATTTTTTTAATTTTATTCGCCGATCGGGAACATTAATCATTGTGATAACACCAAAAGTCGATCTAGTTGGACTGATTGAAACGCTTTACAAGTTTGTCGCCGCAATTTTGCAAGTAAAAAAAATAATTTTTCAGTGATAGAACAAGACTAATCGCACTACTGAACAAAAAATTAATCTTTTTACCTTTTCTTTGTTTTTTCGTTGTTTTTTTTTTTTTAAGATGTGAAGCACAATAACCGATTAATGAAACGAAATGAAAAGGCGACGAGACATGTGAAAATTTTTTTTAGAATTCGACATTCACGTGAATGTTTGTAAAGATTAAAAAAAAAAAAAAAAAACACCGGAACGTTTAAATGCAAGCAGAGTGTTATTGTAACACGCAACGTTGTGGTTTAACCCTTTATAAGTCACACCTCTATCCCCTCAGGCGTTACCGTAGCAACGTGTTGGCCTCACTCCGCGTCCACTAGTCCCGTTTCGGTACGTTTTCGGGCGGTTTGACTTATAAAGTGTTAATCGAGAGAACGAAAACAAATACTCGTGTAAAACCTTTTTATTAGCGAGTTTGAAAGTGAGGGATCGTGACGAGAGCGAAATGAAATCGCGTCGTGTATATGTAAATATAGTAAAGAAAACGGACGAAAAAGGAAAAAACAAAACAACCGCTACAATAATTTTGAAAAGTGCAATTTACCTAAATGCGTGGCGAAGACCGCCCGCCACCCCGCGCTCGATTTTAGACAATGGTCACGTTGGACCAAAATGTGTACGTGATGCACATTTTTAAAAAAGTAAAAAAAAAACGTAAAAGGATGACTGATTGGAAACGACAGATACAGTATGACTGCCAATAATAAGATTGTAACGAAAAACTACGGACGTAAAGACCGATTATAGTTAATCAAAAGCGACGAATTAAACTGTTGACAAAAATTGCTTACTGGATTTAGCAGAACTGAACGGAAATTTTATTACGAATAAGATTAAAGATAGTAAATCTTAAAGAAAAAAGAAGCAAAAGTTAAGACAAAAACTATGCAGGGTTTACACAAATTTTTCTAAAAATTAATCAACGAGGAACAACAACAGTATACATGTTTATAGTCTGATCCAATCGAGTCCGTATAAAAAAAAAATGAAAATAAAAATTCCTTAGCCAATTGAAGAAAAAGAAAAAGCTACGACACATCTTTGATGATTCACATTATTAATATCTTAGATATGTAATATATTCATGGTGAGAATTCGATTCTGTTTCCGCAATTGTGCGAAAAGGGTGGAAGATAATAATTTGTTATTAACGATTGAAAAAAAAAAGAAAGAAAGTCAAAAGAACAAAGAAAATCAGCAAAATACATTTGAGCTTTCATGCCTTGGATATTGATGTTTCGTTCTAACAGAGAGTGATCTTTCTATAAGTGTAAATTAATTTCTGCGAACTATCGCTCGTCGACATTATTATCTACAAACACGATGCATCGTCAATAATAAACAAGCATAATGTTGTGATATCGTTTCAGCTATTGTCAGTTTGTACCGCTTAATTAAGTAATGCGAATCTACATTTAAAAAAATCAACATTCGAAATCTGTTAATTAAAAAGTGAAAAAAAAATCGAACTCGCGATAGAGATTTATCTAAGGATCTTTTATTATAGCGCGTGTGAAGCTTCGGTTCACGCTAAACAGTCATATACAAATATTGTACAAATCTTACGTTTGCTATCGATTATTTCAACTATTTAACGAACTTCTTAACGTACTTCAATTCGTGACAGAGCCAAACTATAGTACTGAGAAGTACAAGACTTCCGGACTGATGCGATGCTGCCAGCGGTACCGGCACGTGGTGCAAAAGCGTCGTGACGCCGAGAATGACCTGTAAATAACCGGCGCAAAGAACTGCCCAGACTGCGCCTCGACCTCGACCGGGAAGCTTGTGCTTTCGCGACATCCATGCCAAACACGTGATGAGGGTCAGGGTGGAAATTCCCTGAAAGAAGAAAGATTTTCTGAGCATCTCGTCGAGAAAACAGACTTTTTTGCCATTTCGTTTAAAATCCAAACTCCGTCCGAAGGATCGAAGAACCTTTCGGGCAAGAGTAAAAAAACTGGCCGTGAAGATAAAACACGGATAGGTCTTCGAGAAGAAATGGAACTGTCGATTGCAGTCGATAATGGACAAAAAGTGTCGCTGATTACCAAAATCCGATGATCAAACTGCACGGTCGTAGGATTCTCTGTAAAATTTCTCAACGGAGGTGAGAGAGCCAGGACATCGTCGGGTATCCATTTGCCTGCCATTTTTGGGAAGGTATTGTAGATCAGTCCGGCATCGAGCCCAGCAACAAAAGCTCCCGACAGAGCCGTGAGGAAGATCAATCCCTTGGTCGTGTAAACGACTTTCTTGAACCTCATGAAACTCTTCGTTATGTCGGATGTGATTTTCTTCGAGCTGAAGTAATCAACGTGCGGCTTCACGGCCGGTAGAAGATGATCCAGAGCGTTGTAGAGAAAACCGCTGTATATTACCAGAGCCAGACCGAGGTGGGAAGCTAAACGATATTGGGAGACTCTCGGCACGTCCGATGGTCCGTCGAAACGATCTTCCAGGCCCGACTTTACCATGTACCATCCCATTAATCCCTGAAGACCGATCAGAGAACCCAGCGCAACGACGCGCTTTTTTACGACTGGCGTCAACATGCCTTTCGCCCAAAAGTAACCGGCCGGTACCGCGAAAGATACCCCTATCAGCCTTCCCCACATTCTGTGCAAATACTCCATCCACCAAATTCTCTTGAACTCCTCCAGAGTCATTCCCGAATTCGATCTGCAAAGCAATCGATTTTTTTTTTTTTTGTTATACAGCTTTAATGTTTTTTTTTGCAACGTTTTTCGCGATGTAACTTTCTTACATCTTGTACTCCGGAAACGCTTTGTATCTCTCGAACTCTTTGATCCACTGGGCTTCGGTAGTCGGCATTTTTTCACCGAGAAATTTCCATGTTACCATCGACAGGCCCGATTCCGTGAGTCTCGTGACGCCGCCTGAAATCGAGGTAAGGTGAAAAAAAAATTACTCGAAAGTCTTTTTTCGCGATCATGGACATAACATTTATTACAAGATAACAACCGAAATTATACCAAAAGCCTATGTTACTGATACTTTAATACTGTCCTTTTGTTTCCCTTTTTTAATAATATCACACAGCCCCTTCTCCCACCCCCGATGGAAATTCATTAGGTCTCTTCTACTTTCCGTATGTTCTATCAACGACTATCTTGATAACGTGACGAATGCAGAAGTAACATATGGCGTAGCCTAGTGTACCTAATGCTACGGCTATGAAGACCATTCCGCTGCACGTCAGCATCCACGAACCGACCATCTTTTGGGACTTTTGGCCCAGCGCCGAGGCATATCGAACTGCGAATGTTCCTGTACGACGGAAGAGTCCCTGCGTCTGTTGGCATTTAAAAAAAACATTAATGCAAGCAACCCCACGAGTACGCTCTTTTGTTTTAGTCTAATAAAAAATTTTTTAGTCCAACAAAAACTTTTTTCCAGTAAAAAAAATTTTTTTTTTACTCCAACGAAAACTTAAAAATTATTGTTTTTTGTTCTGACAACATTTTGTTTATTGCAATTTTTTTTCTTACTTTCTCTTGATTTCCGTGAGTGTTTAAAAGAATTCCTGTTACAAATGAATCATGCTTTCCGCACGAATCAAAGTATCACCTGGACAAGTTGAGTCGGGCATTTGTTAATTAAAGCAAAGCCCGGAATCACCGACGGACTTTTTGGAGCGCTGCGACTGATACTTCTGATCCCGAGTCCGTTTTTCAAGGGAACTCCTCTGCTCGCGAACTTCGTGCAACACCTAGCGACGCTCAGCATTCTGAAAAACATCGAAAATAGAATTGATTCGATTGTAACAAATTAAAGAAGAATTAACCAGTCTTTGTACCTGAACCGGCGTTATTGTAAAAACGCATACAATAAATACAACGCAATGCAAAGATCTGTGTGCTTATCTTCCGACAGCCTCGCCGCTCGCCACGCTCCGAGTCGATCAATGAATCCCGAACAATGACATCGTTATTTATTTTAACGTCAACCGGGATTGTCGGCTTTCGACTTTGAATAATTAAGCGACATCAACAAATATCATTGATATCCGCTCCTGAAGAATTGCAAAACGAAAACGAGAGACGGGCGAGGAAGTTTCGCGAGCCGTCCGACGGTCAACAACGCCAACTTGGTTAAGTCGGGAAGAAATCGCTGGCGCATTCTGTCGACGAGAATGTTAGACAGAATCGTGGAAGTTGTTTTGAGGAAGAAAAAAAAAAAAGAAAAATATAAAACGTGTTTGTGAGAATCAACGAGACATGAGAAGTTCTCCTCCTCGTTCTAATCGAACATTGCATAGTTGGCGAGGCTGTTGTCAGTGACCTAGAATGCCGGAGTAAAAGGCCATCGAACGCGTTATGAATATTTTGATGTGTTGTAAAAGGGTACGGTGTGCGGCGATTGGATGACGTTAGTACGACCGACAACGCACGTTCGGTCAGTGTACAGTTATGTGCGGTAATTGCAACGCTACTAGACACGAACGCTCAGGTAGCACAAAGTATCGTTGACGTGAGAGTTATATTTTTTTTGACAAAAATGCCAGATGTTATTGAGGATAAGATACGACAAGTACTCGCCGGTCAGAGTGTCAACGAGGATGACGATCTGTGCGACTTCACCCTCGTCGCTCAGAATGAAGCTATCGGTAATTAAACATTTTTTTTTATTATCCTTACAGTCTTACGAGTAACCCGGTTTTAGGGAGGACATTTGCGGCTTCTTGGATTAACGGTTTCTTTCTAATAGCACAGATATTTTGAACTTGGAGGATCTGAAAGTACTTCCGAAGAGATATTCGTTATATTGTTTTTTTTTGCTCCGATTTATGAAAATAATTACCGGAATTTCTTTCCGGTCGATTTACTCACATAAGCTTGCTTAGAAGCATATTTTTTTAAATCTATTGAAAAATTAAGAATACATTATCATAAGTAGGTAGGGGATTATTTAGAATGTCAAGGAATTTGTAATGGCTTGATAACGATGGAATGAGAAATTGAATTAGTTCGCAATCAATACATTTATTATTCTAAATACAGGTTTGTAGATTTTTTCATTTGTCTCATTTGCTGGTTTATCATTATTATTATTACAGTCTTACGAGTAACCAGGTTTTTGATAAGAAATTTACGGTTTCTGGATAAACGGTTTTTTTATATAAAAAAATAGCACGGATATTTCGAACTCGAAGTACCTCAGAGTACTTTCGAAGAGATGTTTGTTATATTCTTGTTTTTCGCTCCGATTTATGAAAATGCGTACCGCCATTTTTTTCGGGTCGATTTACTCAAAATCAACTTGTACAGTAGAATTTTTTTTTTTTTATCTATTGACAAAAAAGACATTACCATAAGTAGGCAGGGGGTTGTTTGGATTCTTGAGGAATTTGTAATGGCTTGGAAACAAATGTGTAAGAATTTTTTTTTTAGCTGTTTTAAAAAAGAGCGTTTATTATTTAAAAAGCGGTTTTTAAGAAATTGTTGTTTTTAAAAAAGAGCTGTTTTAAAAGAATAGCGATTTTTTTTAAATAACGTTTTTAAAAAAATTGCGTTTTTTTTATTGCTGTTTTAAAGAAATTGATTTTTCTTTTAAATTGCGGTTTAAAAAAAATACCAAAAATAGCAACTTTTCGTAAAATTGATCGGAAAAAATAAATATTGACCAACCAATATTTTCTGATTATCACAAATCGGCCATTTAATCAATTCCTACCTCAATGGTTCGATACCGAAACTCAGAAGGCAACAAAAACTGGTTTTTGACGAATTCCATTAAAAAACTGGAGCGCGGTTAATGCGTCAATGTTATATAATTCCTAAAATATATAAATAATGGAAACATTTTTAAAAATGTTGTTTCAGAGGCGAAAGGCATACAGCCAACGGCGAGTTCGAGCTACGTGCCGATCTGCCAAAAGACAGTTACCTACATCGTAGCCGCGGTGCTGTTCAACGAGAACGACGAGGTTCTCATGATACAGGAAGCCAAAGCTTCGTGCGCGGGCAAATGGTATTTGCCCGCGGGTCGGGTGGAGCCGAACGAAAATTTGGTAGACGCCGCGAAACGAGAAGTCTTGGAAGAGACGGGTCTGACGATGATACCGGAATCCCTCATAATGATAGAATGCGCGAGCGGTTCGTGGTTCCGTTTCGTCATGGCCGGCAAAGTCACTGGCGGAACTCTAAAAACCCCGGACCAAGCGGACGGGGAGTCTCTGCAAGCCAGCTGGGTGAAAAACGTCTCTGATTTGTCGCTCAGGTCCAGCGATATTCTTCCGTTGATACAGAGAGGAAGGGATTACGCAAGTGGCGCAAATTCACCCTGGCACTCGCCCCTTTTGCCGGTCAGCAAACCACGGGCGAAACTCTATCTACGGCTGATCGTCTGCGTCAGGAAAAAGGCCACGTAAGCGTCCGCAAATATCTCCGACTCGAACAATCATCGATTGATTATTAATAATGCATTTTTCTTCTCGTTCTCATCGAACAGCAACAGGATGCACGTTCTCGTGTCGGAAAAAACATCACTCCATCTACCAATTTGTGAGATAAATCCGAACAGAAACTTGCATTCGACGCTTCACAAATTCATGGTGGTGAGTGTAATGTTTTCTTTTCTTATTTTTTTTTTTTTTTATATCAAAGTTAAAAGATTATATTTATCCTGTCTCCTCAACTTTTTCAAGGATACATCAATACAATAAGGATTCCGTGGGAACTTCCTAATGGTATAAAAATCTGAAAAAAATCAACTGTATTAAAGATGCCAAGAACATTAATTTTGCATAATAATAATGTCAAATAGTTATTAACAACAGCTAAAAAAATTGATTGTTCAACAAATAATCAGTAAACCTTTTTTTTCTCTTTTCAAATGAATTCGTTGATTTTCAAGAAACCAAATGAATTTTTTCAACATTTTGTTACATTATAAAATCTTTCGTTTTTGAAATTTTTTTTTGCGCCACAACTGTGGAACTGTAGGCGCAATCGCGTCGAAACTTTTTGTGTGTACTGTGAAATCGTGATAAGGAAACATTCCCAAAATTCATGCCTCTACATCGATTTTTTTTACATTTTCGATTTAAAAAAATGTAATAAAGAATTCCTATGAATTTAAAAAGATCAAAGAATTCACTTCAAATGAGAAAATAAAATGTTTTCTGCGTTTTTTTAAACAATTAATTTTTTTTTAAATGATTTGTTAATGACTTTTTGGCATTAGTATTATGCAAAAACAAATGTTCTTATATAATTAATACGGCTGATTTTTTTCAGATTTTTGGCCTATCGCGTGGTACTGAAAATTGGATCAAATTCAACTTTTGGTTGGGAATGTATTTGTGATGCATTCTTAAGGTGATGTGAAATACCGCAGCCGTCGACAAAACTGTACTGATTGCCGTGTCGAGACCACAGTCCGCCGAAAAAAAAGAAAATTGTCTTTCCCTGGGAATCGGCGCAGGGAAAGACAATTGTCTTTCGACAATTGTCTTCAAAACGGCATTCAATACAGTTTTTGTTATATCACATCATCTTATATCATATCACCTTGAACGGTTATATCACATCGCCTTGAACGGAAGTTTTGTTTGAGGACTGTTTACCGTAGTGTTCGAGGTACTGAGGCTTTTATTTTCATTTTAGGAAGTATTTGGGGACGGAGTGGCCCAGCACAGACCTCACGGTCTGTTGTCGGTCGAGTTCAGCGGCGGCCAAGGCGGCGACGGATTATGCTTCACGCTAATGGTCTCCTTTCGACCACCGCTCGAAGAGGTGACGATAGCCGGAAAATACGTATGGCACGAGCTCACGACGAGTCTCGCTGACTCACTGGCTTCCCGGCTGCCGCGTAACATGACGATACCGTTGAACGTCGTGCGCTAATTGCGGGACAACGTTTATTTCTTGAACGAAAGCAAAAAACTCGACATTGCCGCACCACTCAAGTTTTTTGTAGATAATCGCGGATATTGCGAGAATCGTTATCGGAGATATAGTGAATAATCTTTTCCGCCTCAATGATGTCGTTGGTTTAACGCCATAAACCGCTTTGATCCATCGACGTCGTTCGACGCGGAGTTCAGACGCCAAAGTGTCTTACTCGTTATTTCTAATTATTACAATATTGTTTACAAACGCATTCGCAATATTTATTTTGAAATATTTTTTACGCGAAAAGTCTGGAGTGTTACGGATTTCATCATTGTATTATTATTATTGTCGAACGATTGTCTCGTTCGTCAATGAAAAATTGTTTCCGTATTTGCTCCGAAAAATATTTGGATTTGGGATAAAAGCAATGCGTACGCACAATAAACTCCGTCTACCTGTTACGTGTGGAACGACACTTTCCTTTTATCCCTAATTGTCAACTGTTTCCGCGAAAATACGGATAGCAAAAAAAGTCAGTGTGACACTTCGCCTTGAGTGTTTATACCATCAAATATTCTCAACCATTATATTGTAAGATAGCAGACGAGGAGACACGACAGTATGACATTATTTATGTATTAAGTGCATTTTTGCGTTACTTAAGATCAGGACATAGATATTTTATGAATTTTCGAGAATCGCGTTGAACGAGACGTTTTTGACGTCCGTTGTGTCCCGTCTTCTCGACAATATCGTTAGTGTTATCGACGCGGCCAGCTTTACGGGCAATATATTATTATTTATATCGCAACAGAGTGTTGATTCGTTAAATCAATCAAAATTTTTATTTCGCGAAGCTTTCATCGCACGTATAATCAATTGTATCCACAAATGGACATGTTTTTTTACATAAATTGTTGACTAATTGAATCCTGCATATTTCACGAGTTTTTTTGTTCACCTACGTACAAGTTTTATTCATAGATCTTCGACTACCGCGGAAATGAGGATTACACGAAGGACTCTTCGGAGTCATAAATTGAGTTAAGACCAGTTTCTTTTTTTATGAATAATTTAATCGCTTATAAAAAAGAAATCACAAGAGATGCTTAAGAATAAGTTTCTTACAGATAAATGACTATTTATTGAGAGACAGTCGTTATGGCAGCCTGCGTTCGTTCCTGGACGATCTGTTCGGCCCGATAGACTTTCCAGCAGACGAGATAGTCCCGAGCGAGTTTGAAGAGTGTGTAGTAATTCGTTACTAGAAGTAACGTCATTGACAGTACTTGATACCACTCTATCGTTCGGAGTAGGATTATCAATTGCACGGCGACGAGTAAGAGTTGCAGGCCCAACAGGGAGCAGAGCAACATCGTTGGATTACTGAATAGAGCCTGTTTTGAATAAAAAAAGAATAGAAAATCTCACTCACAGTCACGGAAAATATATTGATTAATCGGCGTTTGAACATTGGTTTGAGAGACTTCAGAAACATTATAAATCGTTCATGCGCGTACAAAATGAATTTATGTAACTAATGCATGAAAAGTGCTACTTTTCGTTCCTGCCGAGAGTGGCGTAAGTGGCGGTTTACAGCCAAGTGTACTATAAATATCCGGCGCATGCGCACTTCGGGCGGATTTTACTTTACGCACGGTTCCCGTACTTTAGCACTTCTGCATTCGTTACAGCAAATATTATGCGATACTAGTGCAGTTCCAGTGAACATCATACGCGGACAGTGAAGTGAGTCGCAATTGCTTCACAGCGTGCGTATAAAGCTCGCTTTACCGCACTCGTATCATAAATTACTATTGGCGTACGATGGCGACGATGAAATTACGATAATGAAAGACTACTCACGTGAAACCTATAGTGACTCGAATTTCCAGGCTCAGCAGCTGTGCAGAGTCCCTCGGAGCGATACAATTCTTTGTTATGCTTGACGAGAGATCCGTGAGGCCAGAGAACCGTGTCGCTCCACATTTGCGTCGGTATGTGTACATTGCGACCTTCGACCTTCGACCACCTGCCGAGGTGAAGAGCAGCTCTGTGCAGTACGTCGCAATATCTGGGAAATTGAAGAAGAAAAAATGTACTTTCAACACAACTCTTAGATACAAACGTCATGAAGATTCTAGGCCAATCAGTCGCTCCGATACTCCATGGAAGTGTTTTTATCTTTCGGTGATTTACCTCACTGGATATGCCTGGGCGAAGTGGGCACTCAAACGTCCGAGCCAGAACAAGACAATATGCTGAACGACCCACGCGATGTTGAAGTGAAGATGCGGCGGTACAAATATAACAGGCGCTATGCCGCATACGTACGCGCTTCCGGAGGAGGCGAACAACGCTCGCTTCAACCGTCGATTGAAGTCCGACCTGAGACTCGACACTTCCGCTCTAATCGCTGGGGCACTCAGCGAGCAATTGTGAAGTGGTTTGTCTGTAAATAGAAAGAAAAACAATTAGACTAGAAAAAAATGCATTATTATTTATTTTTATCAATAATAGTTAATTATCATTAATTATTAATTATTGATAATAATAAATTAATGGTTACTAATAATTGTGTTATTAATTAAAGTTTATCATGTTTCCAATTATCGAAGATCAAAGTTTACCGAGCAAAAATTTCGTTTTTCTGTCTTCCTTGACGTAGAGCGGAGCCGTCGATATATCGAAGAATGGCCCAATGCTGACGCCGAACATCAAGAAGTAAACGGATATGCTTCTGGGTATAAGAGAACGAGAATTAAACGATAACTCTGCTTTGGCGACAGGAAATTGAAGCACGGAAGGTCGTACAATAAATGGAATTCGCGATCAGCTGGTGTTGATTCGGTATATAGTTTTAACAATCTCAATTGTCAATTACGCTTTATTTAGTATAATTAAGCTTAGTATTTCAATTTTTTGTACGACCCAGCGCTTCGACGACTCGGGAGAAGAAAATAGATTGTATACGTACGGATAGCACAGATAAAAGACCTTCATGGAGTTGTGTCTTTCGCTCATGTAATAGAGACACCAGAAGAGCACAGTCACAACCAGTATCAGTAGAACGATCCTGAAGATTTCATTGAATATATAAGTCCCTCTACAAAAACATACATAATCCTCTCGCTTCGGAATACAAACAGAAGCGGTAGTACGACGCTACCTCATGACTCTTTGCGCGGCCGGCAACCATCTCGCCGGTGATACAGCGTCGATGAATCTTCTCAGCAGCGCGTAAATGAATCTTCTGGCTACCATCGTCACGATGAATACGAGAAGATATGGATCTATCAGGTAGAAATTCTATAACAATGGAAGAACACTCTTAATCCCCTCCGTTACAGCGATATCAGGCAAAAAATATTTAATTTTTTTATTGGTGAAAAAAATGCGTCCATAAAATTTCACGTAATTTGTTGTCAGTACCAACGATACGATCATGTAAGAAAATCCCTTGGTTCAAATAGAACCAATTGCAGAATGAGTGTAATTCAAAAAAAAAAAAAAGATATGCAATCTATTTAAAAAATGCTAATTCCGCAATTGATCGGAAGTGGAGCTTATTGTACAATGTTTATATTTTTGCTTGGGGAACAGAAAATAAAACACGCTTCGTTCCCTGAATAGTCGGATCCTCTTTAACGAAAAAATAAAAATGTTGGCAAACAACAAAAAATTATTATCAAAATAGACTCCAAGCAACAAACGTTTCCACTTGAGAACTTGCATTGTTGAATCTTTTTGAATAATGCCTTACCGTATAGCAGCAAATTTTTACTACCTTACATCAATCTCTGTTAATCCAACGAATCAACATGTTGGAAAAATTCCTCACACCTACCATACTGTACTCGTTGTACGACTGCGGAAGCCACCACACGGTTCTATAAAGATTAAGAAGCTGGAGGCAAGCGGCGATTATCGAAACGCCGAGAGAGAGAGCTTCGAACATGAGCTGCCCGTCCACGGGCACCGCAGGGATAGGTACGTGTTTCGGAGCCAACGGTCTTCCTCCGATAGGCTCGCTTACTCTCTTGTCCTCGGTTCCGTTGACCGAGCCGCCGTTCGCTCCTCCGTTGCTCGAATGCGTAGTTGAACAAATATTAAATTGCATTCGACCGCCGGGACCGCCTCGTCCCCCAGGATTCCTTCGCCCTCCAGGCATGTTTTTGCATCGGTCATTCGACCAGGAAGTCTCGGTTCGTGGCAAAATATCGATGAAATAGTCTTTCCAGAACTTAACGCTATTTTTTTTTGTGTCTCTTTTGAGGTTAGACTAGTTCACGAGTCGTTATTTGATCCGATCGATTGACGACAATGCGGTCTCATGTTTCTATCGGTTGTCTTCGAAGCTGCAGAATTTTATTTATGTGAATAAATAAAATGAAGGAAAATTTTTAAGACTGCAAAAGATACTTCGAAAACTTTGTGTATCAGTGTGTACTAAACAATGGAACACGCCATTTTTTATTTCGTCTGCTACCTTCGGCTTGTTACGGAAGACGAGGAGGGACGCGCTGTGAGACTCGGTATTTCGAAGTAACGTCGTGTAGACGTACTCTGTCGGTATAATTAGTTCGACACAGCATACTGCATCGGTATAATTGAACTTTTGCGTATCCAATAAATTTTTTAGATTCTCGAGTAGACTACTCACTGGATCTTTCAACTTCAGTGGGAGGCCTTTATTTGGAATATTAACAGTGTCCCCAGCAATAGTGACTTCACAAAATATTGTGAGCTTGTCATCTGGCAATAGTCTGTTTGTGTTATTTAACAGGACATCTCTTTTAATGAATGCCGAGTAACCCCATGTCTGCCTTTTTTTAAACACATTATCAAATGAGTTGTTGTTGAATTCTTCCATCTTATCATTAAGAATAGCAATTTTGACCTTTGCCTCGATTTCACCTTTATTGCACGACAAAAGTCGTAAGAAGATAGATACATAATCTATGTCGTCGTCCTACCGCTTCTTCGGATAGAGTTCTAGGCACCAATTGGCTTTGTCCTCGGCTCCGGCTGAGAACTCATCCGATTTCAGTAACTGACCATTTCTTCCCACGTAACAGCTGAAGTTACTTATCGTCCACGTATGACTGACTTTCACATATTGTAGTTTCGTGTGGGACCAAGTTTTGAAAACATTAGCCTCCATTATCCTGCGATATTCCGACTTTTAAGAATTTGTGCTAATCGGTGAGATCAGATGTATTAAAAGAACTGCTTACTGAAACTGACAACCAACCGAGTAAACCGGTTAAAGTAAACGATATTTACTATCGATAACAAGGGCTTGGACTCAGGTTTGTTTTGTCATGTACCTTATCGAAGAGATTATTTAGATTATGATTGGCTCTCGTGGCGCGGTACCGTGACTTTCAACGCCCCCCAACTACGCAAGCGTATTTGTGACCGTCCGCGAGGAAACCTCGTTCATTCGTGGCGAGCAATCCAGTGTGCACTGCGCAGTACTGCGACTCGATGCTGGGCGAGAAAGTTTTATACGTAACGTATCTGCGAGACGACGGTCACGATTGACATTACCAACAATAAAAAAATAATTATAACACCACTGGCCAACGTAAAGAAACGAACTTACCAGTTCAACAAAAAATAAACAGATGTAAGCCTGCTGGCGGCCTTCTGGGAAGTTAGCAGGCCAATGTTGACTTTTTGATGTTTTTTCTTTTCTTAATCGTTTGAGATTGTTTCATAGCCCAATGTAAAGTTTGATAATCGACCAATTCTGTAGAAAATAAAAATAAAAATTGTAAGTGAAGTTGACCACATTTTTTTTTTTTACTTTAACTATTAAATTAAGTTAAACCGCATGATAATCCACCGTTTCCCAAAAAGGTAAGAAAAACCGGATACGATCTTCTCCGGTCCCGATCAGCTGGTAAAATAACCACAAATTTCTATTGCAATTTTGATTTTCTTAAAACTTTTTCTTAATTCTTTCGTTTGATAATCTTTTCGTTGCCTAATGTAATCATTTGATAGTCAACAGTTTTTTTAGAAACTCAAAATTTGATGCGGAGACCAATATTTTTATTTTTTTTTCAAATTAACTTTAATTGGACTCAATTGACGCGAAATCGTTTGATAGTTACGAATGGACTAATTAAACCGTTTGATAGTCGACGGTTTCCCAAAAAAGGATAAAAAAAACTGGATGAGAGCTGATGGGTCGCGGACGGCTGGTAAAATAACCACACATTTTTTTTTTTTATTAAAAAAAAAATGGCCATTGCGAAAAATCATGACCTATTCGACACCGAGAAACAAATGACCGTCATTTCGCAACTATACGTTTTGGTATCCTAATTGGCACGCGCGAAGGGTCAAATGACAACTATTAAAATGAGCGTCATTTTGCGTTAACAAAATGATCTTTAAAAAAAATGGCGCACGGAGACCGTCATTGGACGGTCATTTTGTAGTCTTTGACCGATGTAAAAAATGACGCTCTTCTTCTTTCTCCTTTTTCTTGGATTTATGCCGCTTGGCCAAGTTCCATAAAATGACGCTCACCTTGCGTGTACTTACTTTATCTACTCACTTCATCTAGTTACTTTTTCTAGTGCCGAGGCTCACTAGTCACTGCAATAGTTTGTTCTATTTTCAATGTTGGCAGTACCATTGTTATATATTTTTTTCAACGTTGGCAGACTCAACCGAGACGTCGGCGTCGATGCATTGATATCAGGTAAAGCTGGCTCTCCCAGCTTTGTGTCGCAGTACGCTCGTGTTGCTTTTATGCCGCATATGCCAGTCATTCCCGTCCAGTCCAGTCTAGTCGTTCTCAGCGCGCAGCGTTAGCTACCTGCCGATTAACGATACTCATCTCCAGTCAGGACTATAAATCTGAAAAAACGTTTCAATGGAAATAGCAGCAGCAGCCGCGGCGGTGATTGCCGGTGTGACGGCAGCGTTATCAGCTGCACCTGCGGTCGTTTCGGCCATCGGATTTACGACTAATGGTATAGCTGCAGGTTAGTGATGGGCGATATTCACTCAATCTTTTGAAAATCGATGTTTTTTACGCATTACATCGATTATTTAATTCGATATTTTAATGCATCGGTTCATCGAAACATAATCGATTATTAGGGCAAATAATCAATGTTTTTTTACCGTCAATGAGCAGGCGCAGTAGGCCATGAAATATTTTAATTCGGAGGTTCGATGACGAAAATTTGTATACCGGTTCGACTAGGGCCCAGTCAATAGTCAACTGAGTAATATCTTTGACAGTTTTAAAGATTAAAGCACTTTTACGGTCCATGGTCAATACAAAAAATTGTATACCTCGATTTTTTTATTTACAACTTTACTTACATATTTTACTTTAGATTTTTTACTCTTTAGTCAATGTCTTCCGTGTTATTGTACTTATGAAACTGCAACATTTCTTTTTTCTTCTAAATATAATAAATATAATATAATAAATATAGCATTTAAATGAGTGCGGACTTTTTTTGATTAAACGATACATCAATCAAACATCGGTGTTTTAGAGAAGAAAATCGATTCTGAAACATCGGTTTGTTTTGTAAAAATTATTTAACCATCGATGTTTCTTTTTTTTAACATCGCGCATCACTGTTGCAGGTTCCACAGCCGCCTCTATGATGAGCAGCTTAGGAGGTGCCGTGACTCAAGCGGGCAGTATCGTGGCTATCGGTCAGGCGATTGGAGCCACCTCAACCGTACTGGCAAGTACGACAGCAACAGTCGGCACAGGCGGTATAGGAGCAGCGACCGGATACATCGCCTATCGAGCCATCCGAGGATATTTTTTCAAAATGGTAACCATTGTTATCGACCCCCCACCCACCCTCCCCCCCTCCTCTTTCCTCTCCCTTCACAAAATAGTCTTACGCAACACCTCATTTTATGCTCATAATATGCTTTCAAATTGTTGCAGTAAGGCATTGATTGAACCAGTGGACATTGCGATGCCAAGGGAGGAAATGGTTCTCTCGAGTCAACGCAAGAAAGTGACTTATCGAATCATCGACACATCACCAGGACGTTCTTCAACGTCGGAGAAACTAAAGATATTCATATTCTACCAATGATATAATACGTAATTAGATAAAGAGTACAAGAAATAATCGTGAAAATGATTAAGTATCTGTCGTAAGACGGTCCGCTCAAATTAGTTTCAAAACTCGTATTATCATGCTTGTTTGTCGAATAATAAATATACTTTAACTGATGCCGCAATGTCGATTTTTTTGCCTTTTTTTTCTTTTTTTTTTTTACGAAAACTGTTTCCTATGTGAGGAAGAGAAACCAAGGAAACGAGGGAGGAAGCGACGGTCCACAAAAGTTTACATATCTGTCGCTTTGATCTAAACTACTAAAAAGAAATACGACTGCAGAAACGACCGCTATTAATAAGCCTGCAATCTGAACAGTATTTTCTTTATCGGCTTCGCTTTTGATCGATGTGCGGGGTGACATTTATTACATCGAGAGACTACACTGTGGGTTTTATTAGATAACAAAATTGACTACAACCGATCCGGGTATTCCCCGGCTAGCGGCATTCGTATCCCCCCTTTTGGTATCGTAATCTACGACTTGTGATATTAGAGGGCAATTTCCAAATAGGCAAATGACGTTCGCCGCAAAGTCTTCTGACGATGTTGCATTAAGAACATGTAATTAAGGGGTGTGTTACAAAAAGGGGGCCTTTTTGTGCATGTGTTACAAAGAAGAATTGAATTCTCGAACCGGAAGTGACGTACTTCCGGTATGATGTAATTTCTCTAAAACGAGACGTCTAAAAAAAAAAAAGAAAAAAAAATTATTATTTTAAATACTCGATATGAAGACGCTGCTCGCCTCTCTTTATCAGAGTTCGGGTTCGCGATATAAAAAGAAAATTTGCGAATTCAGACTTTCAAAAAATTGTAATAGTCATCGCGCGACAAAATGTACAGTCGTTTATTCACAGTGACAGTCCAGTTACGGGACTTAGGTCGAGATATTATTAGTAATTTACGGTACTAGCGCGATAAAACTTTTTCTGACGAGTGACTGCAATACGAGCCGAAGGTGAGTGCTGCAATCACACGAGTTCAGAAAACGTTTTTCGCACGAGTATCGAACAACATTTTATTTCACAAGGTGTGAAAACGGAGGTTTTCACACGTGAAGCGTGCGCAAAACCTGCAATTTTCTCACCGAGTGAAATAAAAAGTTTTTCGCACGCGTATCGTACCAAAGGCAGCCCACCGTTTCTCCATAAACCGTTTCTACACACGCTCCGTTGATTGGTGGAAGCTCGGTTATAGACCTGCCCATTGGTGGATACAAGCATGTGTAGAATCGGTTTATGGAGGAACGGTGGGCTGCCGTACCAAATTTTACTTCACGAGATGTGAAAATGGGGGTATGTGCACGCGAAGCGTGCGGAAATCTGACATTTTCGCACGGAGTGCAATAAAATGCATTACGATCGAATGTCGCCATTTTTCCCTTTCCTTATGAAACGACTTCAACCAGACGGCTTAATTCAATTATGGTCTGCAACGAATGAAAAGCATATTATTATGAGCATAAAATCGTGTGTAGCGCGGTGCGACGCTAATTTGTGGAGAGGGGGGGGGGGGGGGGGGGGGGGGGGTGTCGGTCACGACGCTACGCCAAGTACGTGTAAGTAAATAGCCAACAAATCCGACACCACTCCAACACCGCCTGCGACGATCACCACTAGGGCGCTTCGCTGAGATATCGGGATCCAGGCGAGGCACTAGTATTTGCTTTCGTCGTCGGCTTCGTTCCGTCGCCACTTCTTTGACGCGATCGACCTGCCGCTCTGCGGGAAGCGTCGAAAACTCGCCCGAAGCCGCTACAAGAGCTTTGCTCCCAAGGCCATCTTGTGTACACTTTGCATCCTTATTTAATAAAAAAAAAAAACAATAAATAAAAAAATTAGAAACTAACATTTCAACTTTTAGGCCGATATTGTATGCCAGCATGTAATGTCGCGTACTAGAGATACAGATACTGTATGTCGGATGGTCGGATGCTACTGTGATGTGACGTCACTTCATCGCGTATACCGACAGTGTATGTCGGCTAGCTTAGTACCAACCCGGCCGAGATCAACACTAGCGTATCCCTCTTCATAATACTTCTGCATGGCCGGAGTGTAACAAGTTTTTCGACAAGTTTCACGTGCGAACGCAATATTGGATTTCTTACGTGAACGGCATTTAAATAAATGAGTGGCCTTCGATGAAAAGAAAAGCGAAATAATCAGTGACTCGTGAAGAATGTATTCAGCGCTGTGAAACATCGATCAAATGGCCCATTTGGAAGTATATCGACGCTATGTGAACGAGATCAAACAGTACGCTGCGGAGAATGGAATGTCCGCGACGGAAACAAACAAAATCTTCGAGCGATGCTTTCGCACTTTGGATCTCAAATTCGCGACGAAGACTCTTGTGATTAAAAAACCTTTTCGCATATTTAAACATCTGTTCTCGACGATTCTTGCATTATTTCTTTGCACCCTCGTTTTCTACAATCATCCAACAACGCACACGTTTGTTTTGAGGAACTTGCAGAACTTTATTTATCCGGGATTGAAAGTCTTTAGAAAATTGGCGGTACCAATAGTAAAGCAATATCCTTCGTTAACAGGTACACGATTATCTACTTATTTCTTTATTCGAACAACAAAATACTTTTTACATAAAAATACAAAACTTTATCTTACCGAGAGGTACGTACCAAAACTTGCCATTATTCGCTGTAAATAAAAATTTTATTAATAATGTTGACAATAAATACAACCTATTGAATAATATTTACTTGGCAATGGTAACAAAAAAAATCAGTCTCGATAAAACTGCACCATATTTTCGTTTCTTAAAATCATATAATTTCTTCACGACCGAGCTAACGATGTTTCATAACATAATGTTTTTCAGAATGGTACGACGAATGGTGTCTTGTGGAGAATCCATACTTCCAGGTGGCTGAGATGGACTGCTGGCCTTGCAGTACAGTTCGTTCGATTCCCGATCTCAGCGGAGGCAACATAAGTAGTTCGTGGAACATTGGTATGCCTTATACAAAGACGGCGAAGGACACAGCTGTTGGAATGAAAAATCTTGTGAATATGTACGAGAAAAATCAAAATATTTTTGATACCGATGCAAACAGGGTATCGTCCAATAATTTATTATACAGGTATGAATAACTAAACTGCAAATAGATTAACAACCTGATCTTTACACAATGGCGTTGTTATCGTTCTGCAGAAGCACATTCCGACAAAAAAAAAAAAAAATTAATGTAGACAATATATTCTTTTGGCAACAGATCACCTAAGAATCGTCGTGTTCGCGTTATTTTTTCAGTACTAAAATTATTTTTAAGGTAAAGTGAAACACGCTTTCTGCACCATAAGACCAATGCTTATCTCTTTCCCACTCCTGGCTCCGTCACGTGACTTTCACTTCACCTTATTGCAAATGCAAGTTTGTCACATGTGAAGCTTCACAAACAACTTGTATAAACGTTTTATTAATTAAATCGTATTTATACATTTGACTAGATCGTACCGCTAGATACTTCTAAATAACTGTTTCATTTTTCCAGAACAATCAGAGACGTATCTGAGAAACGAATCGACGTACATCCATCCATAAATCAGGATACTCATATCACGTGGAGAATAACTAGGATGAAACCTGGAAGACTGTTAAGAAAATTGTTTCCTCGTCCTTCGGGCAACCTTAATTCTTGGAGCCAGAGCACAGAGAAATTCGTCCTTATTGACGAGCAAAAGGCTGCTGCTTACTCACTGGTTGGTGGATCATTGTGATTCCACATCAATTAGATGTATTTTGTCAGAAATGGGCAACATTTTATTTGACGATTCGATTTTCTGCAGAATCATTTTTTTTATTTTTTTTTTTTAGAATATTAAACGACTATACTTGCCGTTGCATGAAATTGTAATTCGATCATTGAAATAACAATCATAGTTTCTTTTTCACTGAGAAGAATATTTCGGATAATAATAATAATGTTTCTGGATAAGTTCTTTTTCATGACAATTCCTTGACGAGCGATTAAATATTTTTCGTTTATTGTAGCCGAATCCGGAATGTAGCAACGTTGTCCTGACGTGTACCAGTGGCTCGAGACTGATAAGCATGGTACCAAGCTCCGAGTGCCTTCAAAGCTGCCACTCGTTCACGATATTACTATCTGCACAATCCACACGTACGTTTTTTATTTTTCTTTAATAGTTAACTATATATCAACTAGCAGGTTGTTGTGGCTCGGGTGCTCTGCGTCCTCGCTATGGACTATGGAATTTAGAAAACAGCAATTTTAATTTCCGCAAGATTTACCGGAAATATGTCACTTTCGATTTGAAGTTCTCAATTTTCGACCGGAAGCGACTCATGCCGAAAATACGTCACATCGGGTCGAAAAAATGAGTTTTTCGGACTGGAAGTTACGAATTTCCGGTATGAAAATAATTGAGTAAACAATTCATACGAAAATACATCATGCGAAAATTCATAATGCTCAATTATACGATATCGTTTTTATAGGGTTTATATTAAACGATTTTTCGGATGACCATTTCCGTCAAGTAATGATCCACTAAGGAACTTTGTTTTTCATGTTATAATGACGTTCTTGTAAATAATTTGTCTGTTCCAGTCTGGTTCAATTGGTGGTACTGGAGACCGCTGAGCATTCCAGCCGTAAATTCGACTGACATTGCAATAAGTTACCTAACGTCGTTCTGCTGAACCACGTAAAGTTATTGTATTTATCCGTATAATATACAGGATTTATATTTTTATAATATTTCTATGCTTCTGGAGTTAAAGACATAAATATAACTTACGTAATTCTTTCGATTTATTATTGTACACGTATCCCTTCCGCGACATACATTCGGGCGGATACACACGATGCCGATATGGAATCGTATTTGTATCGGTCAAAAGGAATTATCTGAGACGACTTCTATACAGTTTTTATTGTTATTATCTGTGAAGTCTGACATTATACTTGTTGGCTGTGGCGCAAGAATAATGATTTGAGAATGTACTAGAACTCTCAAATGCCAGAATTATTGGATTGTCAAAACATTTGATACTGTAGATATTTTTCTCGCTTGGAACTTTAAATCGTTGGAATACTGCATACTGTACGTCGGGTATGCGTAAAATAAGCCTAAATTTTTGTAGACGTCAAAAATCATCGAATGTCTCGTAAATCGAAAATAAGTCCATTTTACTTTTTTTCACAACAAAGCAACTGCATCCGATTCTATCACTTTCAACTAATGGTTGAAAATTCATGGAACTTTCGAGCAGATGACCATGCGATGCTTGACGAGTTTCATAAATATATATCCTATTTACCATATACATATTTTTCTAGCTAATAAATACAATCTTATGTGAAACTGTACATATATTGTACGTATCGTTAATTCGTGCAGCAAGCTATGACAGATTGAGGAGTCACAAATTAAACAACTAATTGTTTTCCCGCTGCCGCATTCGAAAAGTCGATTTCTTAAACAAAAATGAGATGTCTTATCTTTATAATTCAGATAAGATCGATAAAATGTAGTTTTTTTTTTTCATTCGATCTCGATCATAGCATTTCGGCAGTTTTATGGCTTTTCCGAATTGTGTACTCGATATCAGTGAGTACACTCGAGACTCTCTCGACCAATGAGGAGGGTCATTCGAAAAGCTTTCGTTTTCGAAAATGAGCTGGCTGAATTATATTTACACACTTGCGCAATCAACAAAGGAATCAAGAATTCGTTTCGGTTATGAAAGTTCTAGTTAAACGGACGTTCGTAACACGATCGATGCATTTTCAAACGAAATCTGGGCCATTCACTGAATTAGTCTGGTTCAACTCTTCAGAATTCAGTTGCACAATCAGCAATGGACTCATTGCCCTTGAGCATGATGACACATTGGCAATGAATACACATGTTAGTCGAGGAAATAAGGTAATTGTATACCCTATGCTTCATAGAAGCATTTGCCTAATCGATCTTCTGTCTGAAAGTCTGCTTAAAGAGAACAGGTACTAGCGACAAGAGTGCAAAAAAGCACAATATAATTATACTATTCCAGGACCATGCGTCACTGGACGAGGTTAATTTGTTTAGAGTTCCGCCCGCCTGTATAGCGACGAAGGACGGTGGTGCTACGCCGAAGAAAGTGCCAATAGTGAAGGGCATCATAGGCACTCCGATGACCGGACTCGCGAGATTAATGAACCAGTTCGGTAGAAAAGGCGTCACCCTCAAGAACAACATGTAACTCAACAGATTATCCTTGTGTTTGGTAACTTTGATCGCCCACTCGTTTGCTTTATCGGGAAAATATCTGAAGAGTATTTTCCTTCCCAGTAGTGAAGACAAAAGATAGCAGAGGCTAGCTCCGATCGCGCTACAGGTGCACACCATCAACAAGGCCAGGGGGAATGGAAAAAGAAATCCTGAAAGAATCGACAGAAATATCGATCCGGGTATCGCGAATGTTTGTAGACTGTGTAATTTAAATGTAAGGAAGATATAAACGAAAATTATCAATCTTAAATGCGCCAGTCTAAAAATCTTAGACTATATTGACAATACTACAAAGTTTACGGGGTTCACTTTCAATACTTACGATTTTGAAAGGAACAAATCTTTTGGCAAAACAGCAAAAAGTAAAAGTGAATTAAAATCAGATTTTTCTGGTCGAATTAAAAAAGGATACAATATGTAAGTTATAAAAAGACCAGCCAGGACCTCTATGTAATAGCGTTCCTTGTATCTCTCCAATAATCTTCCTAGGTTCTTAGCGTCCTCTATGTCGAAAGGTAGTTTCATGTGTTGTTTCTCATCTCTGAAAGTTTATAAAATTATCTCGGATTAGTTACATTGTGATAATATTCAATCGGTTATGGGATAAAAGATGCGATAATTACTCAGCCAATTCCGGAAAATTTGTGTACACCCAGAAGAGAGCGCTTAACGAAGTAAAAAATATTAGACCTACGGTGATAATTGCTTTTTTTGTCGATACGTCACTACCCGAGTGAATTGTACCTGAAAAAGTAAGATCTATTATGCGACAAGAATAAATAATGTATGAACTATAATTCTGTGGAAAAAAGTGTTCTTTACAATAATAACAAAAATTATTAACTATAATAAAAAAATACATTATATATTGCGCTCTTAAAAAAAAGGTGTAACATTTTTCACGGCAGGCTCATAAAAAAATGTTACATTTGTTTGAAGGTACAAAATAGTACAATCTCATTGGTACACGTATTTCAGTCACGAGACTGCAGAAGTGTGCAATCAAATAATCATTCTACTCGAATAAAATTGAAGGTTATGTTGACAACTCAATTAAAAAGTCAGCATGACACCAAGTACAACCGACAATGGGCTAATGGAAAAATTGCTGGTTCACATAAAATTGAATGGCGAATAGATTAGCATTGCATCTTTAATAATCAATTTGGAACATTTCAAACTAGCGTAAAATGAAGTTGGGCTAGGTTATGACCACTACAGTAAATCGTGAGAATCGCTGATTCATTACAATCGAAAAGGATTATTATTAATTGAAATAAAGTTGGACCAGCATTTTTCAAAATTATAACCGTGCATTATAATTTTCGAGTTGCTGACGTTATTTATCAACAAATAAAAGCAATGAAAGTTATGAAGTTTTGAACAAGGATTTTTGAAGATAAAATTTAATTTGTTTCTATCAACGGCTCTCGTGTAAGTTTAATTACCTGAATTGGCGATCGTTTTAGTTTTCGCACTCATTTCGCTCAACGAATTCCACAAGAGACTTTCAAAAGATTTTTGCTTAACTTGACGATCGTCTGCACGGTCTGCAATGTCAATCTGAATGTACGTCGCTCCGTTGAAGGTTCGAATAATCACCGAGGCGCCACTTTCGTTTGTGGCGCGCGCCATAATCGACACAGTGTTGTTCTGCGCGTAAGAAAAGCAGTTGAATTTTTATTTCAAAAATTACTGTGTAGACAACTTTTGCGATTTCCTGTTCTACTCGTGGAGCTTTCCGGCCTCGTTCATGAGTCGCATGTAGCGCATTATCGGGGCCGTAATCTTTGCGCTTTTGATTTCCAAATGGAAACAACATCGAAGTTGCTAATCAACCTGACCTATGACCGTGCCTTTATCTATTGGGATATACAGTAGAACCCCGATTAACTGGGATGCTCGGGACCGAAGAGTCTCCGGATAATCGAAATGCTGGTTAATCCTAACAGGACAGCGAAAGTATATAAGTCAATAATGGCTAATGTTTAAACTTTATTTTGACTAGTTACAATGACATTTGGCACAACTTACACTTAATCATTAAATAGTGTCAACTTGAATGTAAAGCTTTTTATATGTTTTTCATTAATAGTACACAAGCTAATCTTCTTTTTAAGTACTCAGTGACTTTGGTTTGCTCCGCGCATAAAAAACAAACTTGGGAAGACGAACGGTTAATCCGCTTCCCGGTTAATCCGACCCCGGTTAATCGGGATTCTACTGTACTGTATGTACTGTAAAAAATTACTTGTCCAAACGTCTACGGATAATGTTCGAATGAAACATGATTACACGATACGATTACATTCAATCTCGAGTAACTCGGAGTATAAATCCATAATTTCTCGTACGAATTACTCCTTCCAACGTTCTCCTCCGGCTCTTCCACTCTCTTGCATTCTCTATCATTCTTCTGGCTCCGTCCTGCTCCTTCTTTCTCTCCGCCTAGTCTCAAGCGCTCCGACTCTCCGTCCCCGCCCCTCGGCGGTTAGTCGTGGGCGGAAATTAGTAGAACCCGTCGAACTAGTCGCTCGCGCTCCGACCGCACAGAGGTATGCCCTCGACGCACTGGCGGGTTCTACTCTGGTGCTGCTGCTGCACTCGTAGAACTTTCGAGCGGCAGTCCGGAGTCGCTTTACTTCAGAGACACATCTTAAATTCCAGTCGCGCTCCGGCACCGATACGATCCAGCATAATATTCCGTGTTTAGTTTACACAATCGTTACGCAAGATCCGTTCAAACATCGATAATTTTTTATGCGAATTAACTCGCTATGTGTGAAATGTGATGCCGATTGCTGCAATTAAATAATCAGTGTACGAAAAAAAAAAGAATAATGATAAAATAAGCTGACATGGAAATCCAAGCCAGGAAAACAGATCACAATAATCATCTAATAGTTAAAAGTAATAATAATAGTCATTGTAATAATAATAATAATAATAATAAGATTGAATAAGAAAGTTGCAAAAAAGTATAAGTGTAAACTAAAATGTTGTTCTTTCGAGTTTGATAAATGAAAGAAAGGAGGTAAAACGGAAGGACTCTCGAAGGTTCCGTTCATCACGAGCGTGCCACTAGTTGAGTGGTCGCGGATGAGGATTCGTAGATCAATTGGACCGTCGATGACAAGCATCCGGGTGACCGGTAATCTATCGATTTTGGATACAATACACGGTTACGTCATGGCAGACTCGCTACGGCCAAATGCATCGTGAGTTATTTAACGTACGCACAATCGGTAGTTGGTATGCAGCGAGCGAACCTCTACTACTATAGTGTAAGAGTTCTCGGATATTAAATAATAGACAATACGTAGACAAAAAAACTTTATTTCACTCGGTTCTAAATTCACAATTTTGTGCATAAAAACCCCATTTCGACACATTGTGAAATAATAGTATATTACGATACTAGTGCGAAAAAACACACTCGTCGGAAACGTTTTATCTCACTAGTACCATAATGTACTACTCTTTAACTCTCCCAACAATTAACACGTCTTTACGTTGCGGGTGCTGAGGAAGAACTGTCCAAGTCTCGTCCGTCGGTTATCTTTTATTGTTTAGCTCTCGAATCATTTTTTTAATGTATAGTTCTACTAAAGTAATAGTAATAGTAGTTGTCTCAAGAAGACATGGCGCATGAAAACTTAAAAGCATTCCAGATAGAAAAATGACGACACGGCGACGGAACGGTACGGGTAACAATGGTACGATACCCGTTTGACGGCACGTTTTTCTATCTGGGATACTCCCCATATTTGACCGATGTCACATTGTAAGGTCAACGTGACATACCCAGATAGAAAAATGACGGCACGGAGACGGAACGGTGGCGGCACCAATGGTAAGATACCCGTTTAACGGCACGTTTTTTTATCTGGGTACCGACCGAGTTCAAAACAAAGCGCTGCGAATCCGGTAGAGATTGCTGCAAATCTTTTATTCAACGAAATTATTCTGAGGTGGCCGATATTGCCCGTCGTCGGACGCGGTATTGAATTCTGCATCTGATATAGCGCTTTGTTTTCGTCCGAAAAGTCGTCTACCCCAGAATGGCTTTCGTTTGAAATGTTTAGGGTTATGTTGACCTCTCACATTATCTTAACCGGTTTCCATAATTGAACTGCTCGACGGCCCTTATGTCCAACAAGTGGGAATGCAATATATAGTGTGCTAGGAAGGGTCAATCCCCCGAATAACGATTAATATGTGAAGATCGCAACTGTCGAACTTATTGAAGTGCCGGATTCGTGGAGCCGGTTGTAGTCAATCGCGGATGTCCATTTGGTTCACATGACGACTCAGTTGATAGACGTGACGACAGGGCCGGTTCGCGAGTTGTTAGTGTTAGATACAGTCCTATCCCGCAAAGTGCAACGTTACGAGACCGGAGTTGAACTTTACGGGCTCCGATCCTCTCACGTCTGCTTCCCACTCGCCGCTCGCTGACGAGTGCTTTAGGTCCCGGCCTGAGTTCTATCCCACTCCGCGGCACGTTAGCGGAGAGGGAACGCTCACGGAGTGTTGCACGTTGCGAGGTCGGACTGTAGTACCTTTTAGTAGACAGGAAGCACGTATCAAATTCGGTAATTAATGATAATGAGTAATCGAACAAAGGTCTCAAAAAAAAAAAAATTACACATCGAATTCGAAAAAAGAAAGTTGGTCCATTTTTTATCAATTCTGATCTCCTAAGCGATATCTACAGGAACGAATGGGTGTTTTTTGTCATTTTATTTTATTTTTTTCGTCTCCCACTTGATAAAAGCGTAGATTGTTATCTTATAAAACCCATCGTGGAAGGAGGATATTGGCAAAAAATCCTGAGTAGTGTCTTTATTCACTTTTGTATGAAACCCATAAAGATACTTCTTAGGCTTCATTACCAGCGCGCAGCTTTTTCGTTGCGTTTTCTTATACAGAAATCAAAAGTTCTAGATGGTGGGAAGTTTTCAGATCATTTTCGATATCAGTTCGATTCAGCGGCAGTTTTGTTTTAGATACCAACTTCGGCGGAAATTTTGTACGTTTTCATAAGAGTGAAGGGAAGACTAAGATAAAGTTTGATGAAAATCGGTCAATAGTTCAAATTTAATAAAGTTTAAAATTTTTCTGAAGAATGACATGTATAATATAAAATATTATACATGATAATACAAACAAATTTAATTGTATATTCAAACAATTTTACGGTCCCTCACAGTGCTTTTTCTATGAGGAAGCCAACATTGGTTAAAAAGTTTTCTCATACAGGCTTTGTGAAGAATTGTAAAGAACAAGGAAGCAATGCGCAAATTATATTCACATTTTTTTTTTTTTTTTTACAAAAGTGTTACGAATTCTCTCTCATTTCCCTGAAACTTATGCGAAGTGAACACCATTCGCAAGGACTCATTATGTGTTACAACTCGAACCTCACGTTTAGGCGCTACCATAGCAAAGCATTGCCCCCACATTACTCCCGTTTCGGGAATTGTTACTTATAAAAGCTTATTTTCGTTATTAAGCGTTGCGATGTCTCATCATTTGTCAAATGTGTCCTGAATTCGATTCCGGAAAGTTAACAATTCGTCTCAGCAAACCGAAAGACAGTGTACTCTTCCAGACCACGGTCTTTGCAAGTGCGTTCCTCGGCGTTATCGTTGCATAAGAGTTTTCATTGTTCCGTCTTGTGCAAATGGGAAGGATAATTGAATTATATAAAGTGTTACATTTCACATGGGTAATGTTCGCTAATAAGAGGTATACACGAACACCGAACAGAGCGTGAAAAATCGTGAACGTGACTGGCGTATTCAGCACCTACAGTATATGGCTATTCCGTTCAATTATAAATTATAAGTTCCACCAGCTTGGGTCGTAACATTCTAGATCTTCTATCAATGACCCAAAAGGAAGTCTTATTACAAAGTGTTTACAAAGAACGAATGTATACTTTGTTGCAAGTAATGAAGTTAATTTTCTTTGAGAATTTTTTTTGTAAATTATTTTGGCCCATGTATTTAACTTCGTTCTTTTTTATTCAGATGCATTTTTGTGTAGGTTAAATGTTTCTTTGTCAATATTTTTTTTTTTTAATTACACAACTTATATATTTTCCAAATTTCGTATTATTACGTTCGTTAAATTGTGAAGGAAATCTCGATCGTGCACCGTATTGTTATTCCATAGAAGTCGAAGATTTTGGTATAAGAATTTTTGAATCGTAACGTTACTTTGTCGAGTCGGTGTAACGTGATGCACAGGCAGAATTGCAGGGTGCGTAGGCATTTGCGCGAAGCGAAACGAGTAGCGAGACGAGGAGTAGCAACGCATGGGTCTACTCCTGTGATTATGCCAGTCTATACCTGTAATTATCTCAGCATTCCCTCCTCTTCGAATGCTACGAGTCCTATGTAGTGCAGTCTAACTAGAATTTCGAGGAAAACAGTTTGAACTTGCGTATTGTGTAGTATTGCGTGACAATACTTCAAGACATTACAAAGGGTATCATCGGAGTCACTGAGTAGTGTGAAGTTTTTTATTCATTGTGAGCAACGAATGAAATTCGAGAGTGCCGGTGAGGAAGATTTTCAACTGACCGCTAATTTACGTCTTTCAAAAAATTGTAAACCAAACGAAAAAGTTACAACTGTGACGGATGGTCGATGGTTTAGGCGGTGCAAATAAGACAGTTAAAATATCAGAATCGGTATAAAAGAAAGATCGTTTGTTAGTCGGAGATACGTTCATTAATCGACACCGACGGCGATAATGTGGAGGATCGAGTTGTGGAGGAAAAAAAATGTGGAGAAGTGTAAATTGTGGTGAAAAAGGCATGTATAGTACCGAGGGCGTAGGGGAGAGCGGGCAGAATGGAATAGTGGGGCAAAACGGGATAATGAGACAAAACTCAATTTTTTTCAATAACATTTGGATGGTGGCGATGATGGTAAGTGGGGCAAAACGGTGTTGAAAATCTGTATGTATCGTTGGGTCAAAATGGGGCATCAAACAATTATTGGAAAACTGAGTTTTGCACCCGCTGTCCCGTTTTGCCCCACGGTCCCATTTTGCCCCGCTCTCCCCTAGATACACTGGGGCCTCGATTTGTGCGGCCTCGGTTTCCGCAGCAGTCCCCACCACGGCCCGAATATCGATCGACGCAGTAAGCTATTTGCCATGCTCGACAGCTATTATGGGCGGGGCATGCGCTGCCTCGATTTTCGTGGGTGTCAGCGGGAGCCGGTCCCGCCGCTGTTCATGAAGTCGAGGCCCTAGTGCAATCGAATGTGAACAATCGATTTGTGGAGTAAAGGATAGTGTAGTAAAAGGATTGTGCAGAACCGTTGTGTAGAGTATAGAGAGTATGTAGGATCGTGTGTGTACAGAGAGTGATGTGGAGAATTGGGATTGTAGAGAACAGAGTTGTGGAGAAAAGGGGGGTTGCCGAAAAGGCGCACTTCAACAGGGCTGTCGCTGTTACCGCGGCGAGTAACAATGTATAATGTTTCGCGCTTATGTTCCGATAACCGAGCATTCAGATAAACGGAGCTACGGTTCGGATAATCGAGGCTCCGATAGTCGAGGCTCCGATAATCGAGGCTCCGATAATCGAGGCTCCGATAATCGAGGCTCCGATAATCGAGGCTCCGATAATCGAGGCTCCGATAATCGAGGCTCCGATAATCGAGGCTCCGATAATCGAGGCTCCGATAATCGAGGCTCCGATAATCGAGGCTCCGATAATCGAGGCTCCGATAATCGAGGCTCCGATAATCGAGGCTCCGATAATCGAGGCTCCGATAATCGAGACTCCCATAATCGAGACTCCGATAATCGAGGCTCTACTGTACGTGTGTTTTCACCTCCACTGTAAGTCAGCGCACCGTCGTAATGCAGCCCCTAATAGAACCGCGGTGACCGTCGTCAGACTGCAAACAGAATAATGCACAATGTGCAAAATGTTGACATGCTCCAGACTCGCGTATCACCTTTATTTTAACATCGTCTTTCCTGTGACCCTTGCAACCATCGTTGTATAGTATTAATTATTTGATTTGCAGTTGCATCACTCTAGTCCATCAAATCAGAGTTCCATAAAGATTAAGAGTCTGCACAAAGCGATCAGTCTCATTCCAGTGTACCCCGAGTCTCGTCGTAGTCGCGCGAATCGCAGATGCATGTCTAGACAACCCCAGTGCGTTTGCGACAACTTCAAATCCGTGGTTGCACAAGTTTCACCAAGGAGAGAACAATGTTTGTGGCGTTGCTGAAGATCGTTCGCCAAAGACCCTACAACGTAGGGGAGAGCGGGGCAAAATGGGACAGTGGGGCAAAACGGGACAGCAGGGGTAAAACTCTATTTTCCCATAATTTTTGGATGTCCCATTTTGTCCTAACGATACATCCGGATTTTCAACGCCGTTTTGCCCCACTCACATTCACCGCCACCATCCAAAAGTTATTGGAAAATTGCGTTTTCCCTCATTATCCCGTTTTGCCCCGCTATGCCATTTTGCCCCGCTCTCCCCTACGGAACCTGGTGGTGCAAGTAAGCAACAATCCCGCGTTCCGTGACCGGTGTAGACAAAAGAAATAAATAAATACATTTATCCTGACTACGATTTATCGAATGCATTCGCGATTTTATTGTGTTATCGTCGGTGCGTTTCGTTGGATGAATATTGGGTGCGTCGTGCAGGAACGTCAAGACACTGGCGCGACTGTCGATATTGGCCTGCTCGCTTCGTGGCTCGATATTGGGCAGCGAGCCAAATTGAAATTCAACAAACAACACGTGTCGGAGGGAATCTTACAAGCACCGTAAGATTATGTGCAAAGTGCGTGCCCACTCGTATCGTATACGACCTGACGAGCCACCGCAAGTGTCGTGTGAGTCACGTAAGCTGCGCTTCTTTGAAGAAGAATCGCGCGCAACCCTGTCTTACTCTTGGACATCGTCCGAGCGCCATGTAAGATCTTAGATAAGAGTACGACGAAATTGCATCCATGCGAACGACGTCTGTCGCTTAAGGCCGTGCCTTCTCGTTTAACTCACGCTCGGTTGGTAACTATAATGATAAAAACTATAATGATAAAAACTATAATGATAAAAACTATAATGATAAAAACTATAATGATAAAAACTATAATGATAAAAACTATAATGATAAAAACTATAATGATAAAAACTATAATGATAAAAACTATAATGATAAAAACTATAATGATAAAAACTATAATGATTTTTTTTACGGCTGCTAATAACCTCCGGTTAAAAGCAAATTCGTGCATGAACCGGACATCAATGTACTTCACACTGAGAAAAATAAATTGTTGGATTTACCAAAAGTTGCAGTGACATACGTTTAAAGCTGACCTTTGTTTGGTACAAATAAAGCATCGTTTTGTTAAACGAGAATTTGCTCTAACCCCTTCACTGTCAGAGAAACGTATTTCTCTATACGTTTTGGCCCCTATAGGGGCGCCTGACAGTGAAGGAGTTAAACGATTCCAAATTTGTCGATTAATGCAAACATTTTTGTCGCAGCAACCAAGTAACACTTTTCAACGCATGTCACCGCACCTTGTTTAATCCAACCATTTATTTTTCTCAGTGCATGTGAGAATTCGCTTGCGAACATAAATGGTCCGCATGGACTCAATAATTAATTGCAATTTTTGTTCTCATTCGACTGCGGCTACGAGCGACCCGTCGACAAATTCGCACGGTGGAGAATAATGTGTAACGCAAAATTGCAATTTTTATTACCGACAGCGATGTTTCGCACGCTCTCAAAGCGGTGCGAAACACCGTCCCGCTCACCGTCGCCGAGCTCGGTCAATAACAAATCGCCTTCCATATATTTTCCCCGAGACTTTTTATGTTTTGGTCACAAACAAATTAGGGTTTTGTAGTCGACAGATGGAGGCGGGAAAACCTAATTTGCATTTGTCTGAAACACGAACGGTCTTGGAGAATTATTCATTGGAGAATTAAGTGTTAGCAGTCTTGGAGATACAGTAGAACCCCGATTAACCGGAGTCGGATTAACCGTGCGTCTTCCGAGATTTTTCTTCAATACTCGGAGCAAACCAAAGGCACTGGGTACTTAAAAAAAAATACTAGCTTACGTACTATTAATGAAAATAAATTCGAAGCTTTACACTCTAGTTCACACTATTTAACAATTAAATGCAAGTTGTGACAAATGTCATTGTAGCTAGTCAAAATAAAGTTGTATTATTAGTCATTATTTACTTACATACTTTAGCTGTCTAGTTTGGATTAACCGGGATTTCGATTATCCGGGGAGTCTTCGGTCCCGAGCATTCCGGTTAATCGGGGTTCTACTGTAATAGAATAGAATACAAAAAAGAAAATCACAAATCAGTTGCTGGAAACCATGACATTCGGGGAATAACGACCTCTTCGTCGGGTTCGATGACCTCAGTGAGGATAATTTCTCTGGAAGTCTCTCCGGCGCCATAAAGGCAATTAAAGAGACTAATTGAAAGGCGAGTGGTCGGTAAGAAGAATGATAAAATGAATAAAGCGAAACGAAAAAAATACGCGGATTTATACCACCATGGTGACGTTTACGTTTTTGTTTTATTTATCCAATTTTGTTTCATCAACCCAACGAATCACGAGCTTTGAAATAAATTGGAGAAATTAGTGGAACGATTCGCATTCACTTCTCACAGTTATGGCTGGATATTTTATCGAAACTGATGCCTGAGTTTCACTTAAAATCATGAAGGGGGGGAGGGGGGAGGGGCAGCTGGGCACAATGGGGTAACGATTATGTATAATAATATCGGACGTTAACGAATGCGAAAATGAATTTTCGTTACTTTTTATTGGTGAACGAATGAAGACTTTATAATTTTTTACTCAGTCGATGCTGAGTGACCTTTGAAATAAATTGGATGAGTTAGTGGAACAATTTGCCGAACAAAATTTATCGACATCGCGCATTCACTGCTTATAGCTTATGGCTGGATATTTTATCGAGACCGATGTCTGAGTTTCACTTAAACCTATAGGTGGGAAACCGATAAATATTTACGGGTTGCCGTAAATAAATTAATAAATTAAAAAATTAAAAAATTAAAAATTAATAAATTGGTGGACGAATAAAGAGTTTATGATTTGTAATTCAGGTGATGCTGAGTGAATCGAAACGACCGAGCGTGTTAACGGTGAGTCTGGTGCTGCTCATTGTCGTCTCCCGGCCGGTGTGCTCAAAGAAGATCTTCGCGTTGTGCAGACCCGGCCAAGAATTCTGGTCGACGGAGAAGAGTGCCTGCCATCCGTGTACGAAATGCGCCCCCGCGTTCACGCTCAGCCCTTGCGCCGTGCACAAGGACGCTGCATGCGGTCCACTGTCGGCTCTCGAGCTGGATTGGTCCTTTCTCTCAACTCGGAGGAAATCCGAGATGGGTCAGCAGACCACTGACGCAGTGATCTCGAAGATGCTCTGGCGATTCCCAGAGCTCGAGGAACGACAACAAAAATCACCGGAAGTCGACGAAAAAGTTGCCTGCGACGAGAGGACCAAAACCGCTCGGAATCCGAACGACGAAGACGGATTTCCAATTGCCGATCATCTTCAGGTCATTAGTTGTATTTTATAGAGACTCATATTCGTACGAATTTAATACATTCGGTCCAATGGCAGGATCGGCAAACGGCGAAGGATAACGTAAGCTTGAATGATTTACGTAAAGACATTTAAATAATTAACGTAAATAACATTTTCGAATGACGTAGCGGATGAAAGTGCGAAGCAGAATGTTCAATTGTCGAGCGACGGATCTTCAAAAAAGTATTAACATCGAAGCTACTGGAATTTTATTTATTTTTCTTAAGTCAATGAAATAAAGTCTTTAAAGGGCTCTTTTACGTCTCTACCACTCACAACTGTATTGTATGAGAACTCTACCGAAAACTCAACCAGAATCAAAATAAAACTCTACCGGAATTACCATAAAACTCTACCGGAATACAAGGCTAGACGGTAGGCTAGGCCTTGTATTGCGGTAGAGTATTTATTTATTTATTTATTTATTTATTTATTTATTTATTTATTTATTTATTTATTTATTTATTTATTTATTTATTTATTTATTTATTTATTTATTTATTTATTTATTTATTTATTTATTTATTTATTTATTTATTTATTTATTTATTTATTTATTTATTTATTTATTTATTTATTTATTTATTTATTTATTTATTTATTTATTTATTTATGTATTTATTTATTTATGTATTTATTTATTTATTTATTTATTTATTTAACGAGAATAACCGTTTTACAAAAAATATAATAACGTCCATTTATTTTGACTTGAGATAATATAATATAATTTGGTTCAAATAGTGCAATTATCTACAATTATCAGTCCAGGAAAATTACTGGATGCGCACACCTTATCACATTGCTTGCAGCTTATCACAATTTTTTCCACAGTTTTTTTTTCATATCACAGAAAGAGGTAGTGTTTGTGCAGGGGTAGCACCGATGCAGCGGTAGTTCAGCACTCTTTGGCTTGATGTCCTCTTAAATTCCCCTCGAGACACCTCGAAATTAAAACTCTCCACACTATTCACAAGACTCGTGGGTCTACGGATGACTGACCTCTCGGCAAATGCCGACCGTACCTGCGGGGTAACGAACAGCCGCGTATTTCGAAGATTACGCACGGGATCGTGCACCTCCAGCCTAGCAGTTAGCTCAGGGCAATCCATCAGTCCAGCCATCAATTTATAGAGAGTGCAGAGATTACTGTAGTTACTGTAATTCCGGTAGAGTTTTATTCCAAGTCCGGTAGAGTTTTTTTTTACTTCCTGGTAGACATTTTGGTAGAGTTCTAATATAGTAGAAATGTTTTCTGGTAGAGTTGAGCATTTAAATCATTCACGTAAATCACAAAAATATTGACATCTAAGCCACTGGTACTCCATTTATTTTTCATAATTCAACAAAGATTATGCCTTTAAACAGCGTATAATCTAAATCATTGCAGGAATCTATCGCAGATTCTGGACAAAGAAGAACCAGCGGCGAGGCCGGCATTCTCTGGGATTGGCAGACCGGTGCGTTGGTTCTTGCCATTTGCGCATGCATCGTCTTCTTCCTCGTCGCGGGATGCTCAGCCCTTATCTACGTCAGACAGTGGAGACGGATGAAGAAGAATTTCGAACCGGGTAATATGAAGAAAAAAATGTTATCGTTTAAACTGTATCACGGAGCCCTAGCGGTCTGGCCGACCATAGAAATGATCGCGATTCGACCGAAAACCGACCAAAGACCGACGCTTGGAAATGGACGTTTTACCGACCGTTATTTCGATCTAACCGACCGAGAACTGACCGAAAGTTCTCATAGCTTTTTGTAACCTGAGTGACCTTGACCGCAAGCTCCCGGAGTGTCGGCCGGTTTTCACGTTATTGACCACAAACCGACCATAAAATGACCATTTACAACTTCAGTCGGTTTTCGCATCAACAATTTCAGTCGGTTTTCGGTCGGTTAGATCCAAATGACCGTCGGTAAAACGTCCATTTCTGACGATCGGTTTGCGGTCGGTTTTCGGGTAATAAAAGTGTAAGGGAGACGTGCCTTTTCTTCCGATGTAATACCGAAACATGCCTTCTTGATGTTTTATATCAATTAGTTTTTTTTTTTTTTTTCTACAATGCAGATAATGTATCTGCAATGGCTATGGTGAGAAATCGGCGAAAGACGGGTGACGATGCGAAATACTTTAAAATGCGAGACGACATATTCCGCGTTATCCTGGCTCGATCTTCCGGGCCCCGGATGTCCCGTCTCACGTCTAACTCATGGCCCGTACGACCGGCAACCACGATGCCGTCGGTCATAATTAGCCGCGGGCTCATAAAAATCCACCATAGCAGAATGTACATGGTCGCCCTCCTTCTCGTCAAGCCCTTTTTTAGTTTGGCGTCGAAACACTACCGTGTTTCTTTATATTCATACTTCATCGCGATCCTGCATTCGCTTTCGGAATCGCATAACAGAAAGCTCGGAAGCGCCGACTTTCATTCCAATTTTTTTAAATATAATCGCGTATCAAACAGTTATCTGCGTCAAAAGTCGCAGGCGGCCCGGAGCTTGGAATTTAATACAACGGAGTGACGTTCAGCTGGAATGATCGTTCGTTTTCATTAATGATCATTAACAGCTAATACAATTAGCTACGGAGTCATAAAAACGCAATTTTTAAAGATTACAAACAATTTTGAAAAAATTCATACGTATTCAGAAAAATAAAAGAATTGTTTTTATGAAGGAAAACAGTTGAGTTGCCGGATAATTTGTTGAATAATAGTTTTTATCTTCAATTTTTTAAAGACAAATTGGAATGATTATTTCACAAGAACAATCTTTGCAGCACCTCCCGTGCACTTGATTTTTTTCAGATTTTTATCCCATCGAGAAGTGTTCGTAATTGTCTGTGAAACTCACGTTTGGCGGGACTGTACCGCAAATACTACCTTGAGGGGATACGTCACAGATCGCCGTTTCTTAATGGTGGGGGTGGTGGGGGGCATGTTGCCGGCAATGGTTGAGGCCTAGGTATCTATTCATTTACAGGTTCGAGGTCAACTCGTAATATCTTCGAAAATCTATGGGCGCAGGTAGATTTTATTTTTTTAATGCGTCCGTAATAATGTTGTGGTGTTATTTTTGGAAGAAAATTCTAATATAGTAGTCTGGAGATTTCATAAGTAACTTCCAATTGCAGTGAATCTATTTCACTGAAAAAAATGATCTTGTTTTGAAATTTCATACACGCCGACCCGTAATTCCTCACGACAATGCACGATAATACGTGTTTGTATACAAATTTTTTATTTTCAAAATATATTTTAATGCATATTACACCAGCAATGCCCAATTAAACTTTATGTAATTACAAATTACTGCATCGATCTGTAATTGAGTTTGACCAAATTAACATACTGTTTTAAAAAGTATAAATTACTTTCCGTACGAATTATACTTGTGATTATGAGAATTTCAGCTGCCGGTTGTGGAAACTGTACCACAAGAACGAACCTTTGCTTCGTATACGTGACGGTTTTCATAAATAACTTCCAATTGCTATCTATGGGCGCAGGTAGATTTTATTTTTTTAATGCGTCCGTAATAATGTTGTAGTGTTATTTTTGGAACAAAATTCTAATATAGTAGTCTGGAAATATATATTTTTTACAAAAGAATGTTGCTTGTCACGCTGCACCGTATGCAGCTCATGCTAATTGACACAATTTTAAGCTCATGTATCTCGAAATCCATATGGGGAAAAAATTATTAGAAAATCTTTTAAAAAACCTTATTCATTGCTTTATAACACTTGTGATTTTTAGTTCCACAAGTAGGAAAGTCGTTGTGTGACGTATTCACTTAAGTAGTGCCCATCTCTATAACAGAATATACACGGTCGCTCTCGTTCTTGCCAAGCCCTTTTTTGTTTGGCGTCCTGACACTACCGTGTCTCTTGGTATTCATACGTCATCGCGATCCTGCATTCACTTTGGGAATAGATAGCCGAAAGCTCGGAGGCGACTATTGTTATTCCAATTCCGTCAAATAAATGCGTACACAATAAAAAAACATTTGTACATTTAACAAACCTTTTTTGTCCACAAACCTTCACAATTATTTTCTTGTAAAATGGACAAGATTTTTTTTGTAAATTTAACGTGAAAAGAATCTTGGACGTTCGTGGACGAGAAACGTTGGTACCTATTTTTACTGTCTACACTGATAAGAAAGTACAGTTGAATCAACTAAGATTCGGGCAGGGACGTTCAAATAAATATTTAGTTGGTCGAACAAAATATTTTAATGATTAAAAAATATTTTGGTGAAATCATCCAACAAATTGTTGAACAAATCAATTTTTTAGCTGTACCAACAAAATATTTAGTTGAATGTCCCTGCCCGAATCTTAGTTGATTCAACCGTACTTTTTTATCAGCGTATCGAAACACTTATCGGAGTCAAAAGTCGTAGCGGCCCGGAGCTCGAAATTTGATGCAACAGACTGAAGTTGAACCCAGCCCAACAGCGAATTGCACTGAGTAACTAGAATGGAGTAGAATAGACCCTTCAGCATTGCTTCGCAAAAGTGGCTATAAAATTCGTTTACAGTATATCGACGTACACACCGCGGTACGTGTGGCTCAGATTCTTGGAATGCTTGGCCACATCAATATCCTTGTTCATCCGGAGTAGTCGGAATCAGTCTTACGGATCAAAGGTCCGATAAAGAAGACGCCGCTCGGCCAATCCATTCCGAGAAGCGTTCGGGAAGCACGTTTGCCGTTTCGTCTGTGGGAATGTGGGCGAGAGTTCACGCCGTGAATATATCGACGGCCTCCCTCCATCCGCGTCCGACACACTTTCCAACCGAGACATCTTCGTTGGAAATACATTCAATGGACGTTAATAATTATACATTATTTCACGATGACAATATCCTAAATTACGTCCGAACGCCTGCTAAAATCGAACCGACTCAGTTATCCGTCATGGTGGAATTTTTAAAAACAAATTTGTACTTAGCGTATATGAGGATTATTTACGGCTCGTGGTTGTACACGTGGAATGACAACAATATGAGAATGCTAATTAAATGTTTATTCGTGCTAATGCATTTGTACCAAAATGCTAATAAGATTTAAACATAAATTGACAAAAAAAATTGCGGTTTATCTTAAACCCTAGAATTAAGAATTTGGAACAGTTTGTGAAACCGGACACTTTTTTGTGAATCTGGTTTCATTAATTAAACAAAAAATAACGAGTTTTTCAATTTTCCAGCGGGTCTCGAAGAAATATCGGCAAGGCTGAACCTGATGATGAAGGCTGAACTCTCTGAGCTGACCGCCGGCGGGCCGAAGAACCCTGGTGACCCCAAGATCAGGTGCCAATACCTCGAGAATCTCTTGGGTAAGAGTTGCGAGTGGCAATTTATTTCCTCGGGTACCTGCTTTAATTTTTTCCTCGATTTAATTATTTCCTCGGGTATCCACTTTAATTTTTTTTTCTCTATTTATTTATTTTCTCGAGTGCCTACTTTACTTTTTTCGCACTCCAATCGTACTGCAATTAAAATTTTACACGAAAAATTTTTAAATTGTATAAGATTCTATTCGTCAACACCTAAAAGAAAAATGTATCGTAATTTTCAGTAATTGCGTCGGAAAGAAATGCCGAAAAAAAAATACATAACTTTATATCGACAAAAACTACATTTTTTCGAAGAAACTGAGAAACGTCGCTGGACTGGAAGTTCGGAATTGCTACTAATTTTTTTTCTGCTTACTATCGAACATGTCGTGAGTTGCCGAAAACCACGCGACCGTTTTTTTTTTTTATTAATTGGCAAAGCCCTAAAGTATACGCTAGAAACGTAAGTGAAACGTACAGGTGACAAAGCAAGGAACGATTATCGATTCGCTTAGCAATGCACGCACGGGTTGAATGAGCGTCCTCGAGAGAGAAACGGTTACGCGGGATTCGTGCAACGAATGCGAATGCGATCGACGGAAGGACCGAGCGGGGCTGTGAGATAGAATGAGAGAAAATGCGAGACAGGAAAGAGGAGCGGGTACATGCGGCTGGACGAGCGTTCGCTCGTTGCCGCGACCCCTCCATTCGCGGCTTTCATTCAACGTTTAGTTTCCCGCGATGTTCTACAAACAGAGATGGACATATTTTTAAATGTCAAAAATGATAATTGCATATTAATTAGACCGGCAACATCCAACTGAAGTTTATTCAATTACAAGTTACTGCGTCGATCTGTAATTGGATTTGACTAAATTAATATATAATTACTTTCGGTACTTTATTGCACTTGCGATTTAATTGGGGGCATTCGAGCTGCCGGTATTGAAAATTCTACCACAGGAACGAACCTTTGCTTCGTATACGTGACGGTTTTCATAAATAACTTCCAATTGCAGTGAATTTATTTCACTGAAAAAAATGATCTAGTTTTGAAATTTCATACACGCCGACCCGTAATTCCTCACGACAATGCACGATAATACGTATTGGTATACAAATTTTTAATTTTCAAAATATCTTTTAATGCATATTCCACCAGCAATGCCCAATTAAACTTTGTGTAATTACAAATTACTGCATCGATCTGTAATTGAGTTTGATCAAATTAACACACTGTTTTAAAAAGTATAAATTACTTTCCGTAGGAATTATACTTGTGATTAGTTATGAGAATTTCAGCTGCCGGTAGTGGAAAATGTACCACAGGAACGAACCTTTGCTTCGTATACGTGACGGTTTTCATAAATAACTTCCAATTGCAGTGAATTTATTTCACTGAAAAAAAATTATCTTGTTTTGAAATTTCATACACGCCGACCCGCGTTCTGTAACGACAATGCGCGACAGTACGTGTTCGTATAGAAATTTTTAGTTGTCCAAAATGCAATTTCATATTACACCGGCAATATCCAATCAAACTTGATTTAATTACAAGTTACTGCATCGACCTTTAATGTATTTGACTTAATATAAAGTTACTTTAAGTATAAATTACTTTCTGTGCTAATTACACTTTGTGATTCAGTTTCGGGAATTTGCGCTGCCGGTATTGAAATCTCCACTACAGAAACGAACCTTTGTTTCATATACGTGTCGGTTTTAACAAATAACTTTTTCTTTCAGTGAAGTTACTTAACGGTAAAAAAAAAGATCTTGATGTGGCATTTCATGCAAGTCGACCCGTAATTTCTTACGACAACGCACGATAATACGTGTTTATATACAACGATATATATATATGCATCTCCTGGCCTTCGATGCATAACAAAACTCTCATGATAATATTATGACGGTTATGTTACGAATAGAAGGCCAGGAGATGCAATGGCGCGCTGGGAGATGCGATTGGTATAGCGATAACTTTATTCAAGCACTGTACCGAACAACTCGAGTCGACTGTTAATTGGCACATACGGTCGCGTCCGTTCTTTGCCCACAGATCGGAATCGCGAGTCTCCGGCGGTTGGAGCCGGGTGGCCGGAAACCAATGGCAACCTCTATATCGACGAGAGAGAGACACCGAGAAGCAAACGCGTCCAGATTGCACGAATCCATCGGAACATCGAGAGGGTCCTTAGTCACAAGGCAAATCGAGGATAAATCGTAATAAAAAAAAAACATATGCGCCATTCTCATTGGACCTTGCTGGAGCGTGAATCCGTACACTCTAGAGAAACATGAATATTTTTCTATCTACGTAAACAAATCGTGAGTCTTACAATAGCTGTTATTTCGACGAGGTTCGATAGGATCTTCGTCCCACGAGTAAATTATTCCCATGTGAATTCTGACAATTCGTTTAATTCACAAACATATTGTTCGATATTAATAAAATAAAAAAATTTATTGAAGAAAAATTCCCACGGACAGATTCACTGATCTGTGATTTTTTTTTTTTTTTTGTGAACATCATTTTTTTTTTATTTTATCAATAATATTGAGTATTCTGACCTTGATGTACCGAAATTGTTGCTTTCCATCATTCCATTACTTCCTGTATGAGAACAGATTGTGAAACCACAATGTGTATAGCGACGATCTATCGTGGGAAGAACAAATATATAATGAATACCGAAAAGGATCGATTTGAAAATCTCATTTTACGACCGGAAGTGATGTATTTCCGGTGAGACGTCACTTCCGGTCGAAAAATAAGATTTTCAAGCCGAAAACGACGTATTTCCGATGAGACGTCACTTCCGGTCGAGCAATGAGATTTTCAAACCAGAGGTGATGTATTGCCGGTATGAAGTCACTTCCGGTAAAAAATGAGATTTTTTAAATTGAAGTCGCGCGACAGACTTAAAAAAAAATGAATGGAATTATCCCAGTTGCATCTAGTGGTAGAACTGAGTCGAGTAAGGATTCATCACACGTACATTGCCAGCCAAAAGTGGGATTCACTGAACATTTTTTACACTTCCTAATGGTATAAAAATCTGAGAAAATCGTCTGTATTGCAGGTGACAAGAACATTAACTTTCAATAATAATAATGTCAAAAAGTTATTAACAAATGGCTAAAAGAAATTGTTCAACCAATAATCAGTAAACCGTTTTTTCTCTTTTTAAATGAATACGTTGATTTTCTCAAAGCTACATGCTTTTTTCAGACTTTTCTTACATTTTTGATTTTTTTTTGTTTTGATCTTTTTTTTCGCATAACTACGGAACCGTTGGTGTAATCGCCTCGAAACTTTTTGTGTGTACTGTGTAATCGTGATACGGAAACATACCCGAAATTCGCGCCTCTGCATCAATTTTCAAAATTTTCGAAAAAAAAATTTGAAATGTAAGAAAATTCTGCAAAAATTCATATAAATTTTTTTAAATCAAGGAATTCATCTAAAACTAGAAAATAAAAGGTTTTCTGATTTTGTTTTAACAATTTATTTTTAAATAATTTGTTAATAACTTAAATTTTTGGCAAAGTACTGAAATTTTGATCGAATTAGACTTTTGGTTGGGAATGTACGTGTGAATCATCCTTAAAGAACATCGAAGAGTGTGTAAAGGAACGTATGTGGCACATCTGAAATGTATTTGGAAATTATATCGAATGCAACCAGTGGCAGAATCCGATGAATTGAGAAACATAAAAATGTTCGTACTCTAGACTATGACTCTGTCCCCGCCAGCCGCACGTCGATAAACAGAAACAGAAAGTGATTGGATTTTGGAGGGAAGTAGGTTTTGGAACAAGCTGTTGAAAATTCCACTCGCTGGCGGAAACTGGGAGTTTGTTGGATTCTTCGAAAGATAAACAAAGCGAGGGCGAAACTATATATACACGTCGCCCAAATGGTCCAAACTCCAGACGTACAAATAAAACCGAGCACGAAAGAGAACCGAATCACGTAGGTTACCGCACGATCCGTTTTACATATTTTAAAAACTAATCCGAGCTTCTTATCTTTTACGTAAACCGTTTTGAAGCACCGTAGCGAATGCGATGACAAAGTTCTGTGAATATGTAGACGGTTCGTTAGTTACGAACATTTGTCTTTCGCTTGTCCGTTCACCGACGAAAAAAAAAACAAGAAGTCGTTTCAGTGTGGACCCAGTTGTAGGGAATTTGAAAGGAAAGGCTTCGAGCGTCACGTTATATACATAATTTTTATGTATTTAGCTTGTACCCATTACACCATAGTAACATCAACAATAATTTTTTTTTTTTTTCATTTCTTATACAATTAAATAGTTTTACTTTTACATATCGTATAAGTAAGTGGGCGGGGCGTGCACCTAAGGCTCGTTTTATTAAATTTACTTTTCTTACACGGTTTCTAGAGGTTTTTGTTGTTGGTTCGTGGTATTCATCATATTTTCGTAGTCTCAAGCAAAACCTTCGCTCCTTTTTTTTTCTTCTATATTCTCTAACGTTAAGACTATTTTTCTTTGTAAACGTGATCACAGTGTAAAGCGCATCTACCCTCTCCCGAAATTATCTCTCAGCTCGAGCTTGCATCTGGTCGATTTGTCGATTTTTCATTATTCCCGTTAATTTAATTTTTCATTTACAATCGAAGTTTGACAGAGAATTTGTACAGTACAGAATTTTTCACAGTATTTTGAATTTAATGGGACGTTTCACAATTTAACTTAGCGATGCCGGCTACCATGGTTCATGCGTGACATATATCTATGAATTAACATGTGCTAATAATAATGTTGTACTGTGTTGCACGTGCGTAAGTTCGAACATCAAACGTGTGAATCTTACTTAAGACCAGTAATGCCCGTAGTACGAAAATAAAATTCTCAATTTTTCTTTTTATAACCGCAGTTCGGTTTAAGTTTTTCTCAATACGAGTAACAGAAACTTCCTCCCAACCCGTACGAAATGACCTTTCCGATCAGGCACTTGTCAAACTCTTCGAATAATCACCATTGTCGTTCTTCTACTTGGTCGTTATAATCTTTTTTTTTTACAATTGCAACAAAAATATGATGAACACGCGGCTGGTCACTTTACGGTGTTTAAAAGTTTACTTTGCAACATCAATGACCCTCCAACGGGCTCGGTGAATGAACGGTTTTCGCGTGATGGATAACTAGATCGAGTTTAACATTTTAATACGATACGAATAGTTATTGATTTGAAGTTTTGTCGACAAAGGGGCTCCGTCAACACGGCTGGAAAAACATTTGTTCTCTAACAGGTTCACTGCTGAAATGGAAATTGCAAAGCGATTGGGGAATATTTTTTTAGCTCGCGAAAAAAAAGTTGAATAGAGACGCTTGCGCGATAAAATATCTGAAGGTTCCGGTGTTAACAAAACAAATTTTCGTACTCTGGACACCAAGATAAATGTACGTCAGCAAAAAGATAACGCGGCGACACGTAAATGAATATTCCACCCGTCTACGGCAATCTCGACTAGCTCGTTGATATTTCGCGAAAAATATAGATAAATGAAAAAGAAAAAAGAAAATTTATTAAGTATATATAAATAAAAACATTTTCAATTTGAAATATTCCATTAGTCAGCGGTATGTTTTCTTCGTGTACCAGTGAACCTGTTAACGAACTGTATTGCAATAAGATGAACGGACCCATTTGTAATGAACAATTTATAATAATTAGACAGATATATGAAAACATTTCAACAGGCTGCAATATATATTTTCATTTGGTGACGCAACAACCGTTAATCTACAACTCATTTTCATTTGCCCTACGAATGTCGAAGCACTTTCGCCACGTATATTAATTAATTGTTTGGTAAACCGCTGCAACGATACCGTTTAACGGGCTAAATTGTTATTCATATTCGCCCAGCGAACAGACCATTGTCGTCTAGTATGCGCGAACGTACATTCGGTCCGAGTACCAATAAATAAAAAAAAAAAAACAAACAAAAAAAAGCTCTCCTTTATCGTCCACTTACGTAAATCTGACCCGTTGTTGGTTTTCGTTACTTTAATTTAAATATTATATCTTCTTTTCTGTCGTTCTTGGAATGCAAGGCAATAAATTATTTACGTAATAATAAATAAATCGTAATAGTATTAAATATTCCTCGATATACAGAATAGTTATTAAATAACTACAACCATTTACAGCAGTGTTTTGTGTGTACAATAAGTGTCGGTGTCGCTTCTCCATGAGGCAGTTAAATATATATGTGTATATATATTTTTATATATGGATAGATAGATTAAATTATATATGTGTTTTCATATAATATATTCGTGAAAGTGTTTATGTGTTTTTGTATGTGTGTGTATATATATATATATATATATGCATATATACCTCTTTTGAGATATACATACCCTATATTATTTAAATTGTTATCGCTCACGTTCATTTTTTCCCTAACACTCTTTTGTACAAATATTTATATATAAAATATTAATCGAATCAGAGGCGAAACGCGGAAAACCTCGACTCTCGTTTAACTAATCCAAGGTACCACTGTGGACTTGGTCTTTTCTTTTTCGTTTTGTTATCTAAAAACTTTGCGTGAAAATTGAAAATTTGGACGAGCCTCTCGGGTAGACAGTACACTTCCGGTAGACTATAAACCTACACGAAACGCGCTCCGATACCGCGAAAGTGTAGCCGGTAACACAGATTGATTTTCTATTATTTTTTTACAGCACCATCCGATTCAAAGCGGCTCAAGTTACTGGAATCGAGCTAATTTCTGTGAGATATAAAATTTCGTCACCGAAATCCCTCGGATGTTTAACAAAAGAAACAAAGCTTCCTCTATGAGGAGGCAAAACGAAAGTTTGACGCACAATTATGCCGATACATCTCGGAACCCGATAGCGATTACGTAATATTTTATGGCGACTACAAAAATATATTACTTTTCGAATTAATTGATTTGATGCGACATTTGATCCCAAAAGAGATAAAAGCTAGAAAAACGAAAAAAAAAAAAATGTTCGCCAGAAAAATTCTCTAACAAAAACAACATGTGAAACCAAAACGGTTCGAACGATCCATTAAATGTCAATATAAAAAAAAAAAAAAAATGAAACGTGTATAAAAAAAAGCCATGATTTAAGTGAAAGAAAGCTCAAGCTGTCCGAGGGCGAGACGAAAAATTCTGTCCCAATTAATTGTTCTCCATTCTCCTAACGAGCATAACATCGACGGCTGAGAAGCAAAGGGGCCTCTAACACATATACTTTAACATGGGAGTTACGCCCTTTTGATTCTTAACGGCCTACACGCTGATACTCGAAACTTTGAGAAGTGCAAAAAACATGAAGGCGAGGAACAACAAGATGCGCTTAGATTAGTAATGTGTGGAAAAATACTATTATGCGGCGTTTGAAATATCATGGTACGACCAAGGCTGATATTACGGTGCTTTATGGAATCGAAAGGTACACGACGGAAACACCTTGCAGCCCTCTCGCTCCGCGAGCGAAGCTGACGAGGTCTTAAGAGTAAGCTCGTATTAAAAGTCGATACTTGGATCACACTTCGGTATGCTATACAATATTCGGCTAATTCGAAAAGTGTTTGGAAAGGACTATCATACGGCACTTTGAGGCATCGTGAGAGAAACGCTGATAGAGAGGTAGAAGTGCTCGAGTCTAGAGCCTATATGGTACGGTAATTGATCGAAAATCCCGAGGGAAAATGTTTATGTATGAATTGACGATATACATATAATTAATATATAATAATATATTATATATATTATATATATATATAATTATATAAGAATGTTGACCTTATGAAAGGAATTGTAAAGTCTAACTTGTTCAATGTGACGATGAAAATTTTTTTCGTTGCTAATATCAGATTACTTGGACCACAATTTTGCATGACGCGACTTCTGGCTTCACAGGTACACTCTAAATGATGAGTATAGCGATCTTAAAGAACATTTTTTTTTTTTTAACCATCTCAAGAATAAATTTGACGCTTCTCTAAATTCAGAGATGTAGTTTGCTCAGTAACCTTCCAGTATTAAAAAATACCATATGACCACGTGTGTATAAATTTGGAGCATATTTAAGCTATGTACATGAAAAAAGTGAACTTTTTTTACGCATCGTTACGTAAACAATTTGATAGAGATAATGTACATTTTTTAGAGTTACGGCATTCGATAAGGTCAAAATTCATATTCAATTATACATTTTCGTATATATAACCGTGTCTTCACGGAATGTACACGGTGGGAACACCATACCAATATAAACTACTTCAGAAGCGACAGAATCTGACGAAAAGAAAAGTTCATATTTATTTCCGACTTTTTTTTTAAATTTCTCGTAACAGCGTTTTTATATATTTCGAAGAATTCGAAAAATACCTGACTCAATTATATCGTCTATAAAGTCGCTAAAACTCGGCCCTCTCATATTTCCCTAATTTTCACTGTAATTGATATAAGTTGAATCTTTTATTGTTGTTCTCATCTGTCGCAGTGTATCTAGCTAATAGAATTTTACGTTTTTGCGAAAAACGAAATGACTTTTCCGATCCTGCTGCCCTAATAATTTCTCGTCTATAGACTAATTTAAAGACTACGTTAATAGAGCTTGGAATAATTCGGTGAAGCCCTACTGGACGGATCGCTCGTGTGGTGATAGCACGATGGACGAGTGAGTGTTGGCAAAATTATTTTTTCATATTTCTTTTCCTTACTCTCTTTCTGTTTCTTTTTCTCTCCTTTAAATCCACTATCATTATCGGTTTGTCTGCTTCTTCGACGTTAATAAAGGCACGATTTGTCCCGTTACACGAAATTCGTGACGACACTAAGTGAACGTCGACGATTATTTTATACATTTTTTTTTTTTACCAATACAGCACACGATATTCGGGAGACGGGATAACATTTTTCACGTCATTTTCTTTTCCACCGTCAATTAAATATTAATTCTTATTCACAAGAGAATTGTCAGCACTGAATATCCGTGCTGTACGAGTAACTTCGAGTCAGGTAATCGAAACGGCCGATACGGCAAATCGACCGGTAAATACCAATAACTGTAATAACATTTCCATTAATCCTTATTCTCACTACTGATGACTCTTGCTCAGTAAATGCGAATTGAATTGATAGAGGTTGCAGCATTGCTCGCCGCATATATTGCACTTCCACGGATTGCTGTCGCTGTGACAGCCCTTGTGCAAAAAGTAAAGAGTTTGGTCGGGAAAGGTGATTCTACAGTGGGTGCATTGCAAGCCGCTTGTACGAGGATCCGGCCTCGTGGACGTCGGTGGCTCGCCCCGCGAATGAGCATTACCACTCGAACCGTTATTGTTGTTATTGTTACTGCTGTGATTATTGTTCGAGCTCGAAGTTAATTTTCGACGCAGATCATCACGCAGCAACGATTTTAACGGGGATACCTTGATCAAAGAGGGAAGCGCCGACAGATTGCTGGATGTCGCCCCACTATCGTCCATCCCGTTGCTGTTCGGCTCTTGTTTTATCGGTATCAGCGATATCGACGGCGTTATTGCTTCATCCCCTCCACTCACGTTTCTGAAAAATGATATACTTTACATAATAGTCATCGTGTAAGTTATATGTCAATTCATCATGTATCAAATTTAAAGTGTATCAGTCGAAATAAAAAGACGTGGCGCGTAATACGGATTAACCGTGGTTTGTCCTCGTAGATCCTTCAATTCTCGAGCAGTCCGGTTAATCAGAATTCTACTGTTTAAGGCTGTGATAGAATACACTGCACGGGTTTTTTTTTACAGCGCTACTTAGATTGAATGACATTCAACTGAAGCTTGTTTTGGTAAGAATATTTTTTTTATAAAATCGGCTGAATTCCCGATCTTCGTGAAATAGTAACGCTATATGTCATCGGGTCAAATTTAATTTCGTGGCCGAAATTTTCACAGATCATACCGATGAGTTCCCGCAGTGTTAATCGACAACTGATGGTGACTGCTGCTCGGAGCATTGCTGTTACTGTCCGCGCTCTGCGGACTGTTCGGGCTGTCACCGTTCAACGGTGCAGGACTTTGATCGCGCTGCCCGGCGGCTTGTTCGGGATACGGTATAGATATTTCGACGTGAGGAGTGAGAAAGTGCATGGGAGGAGTCGCGTTGTCAGCGGATCTATTCCCTGTGCTGTCACCGCTGTCCGACAACGGAGCCGAAGGCATCGCCTCGCCGGGTGAACAACTATTCATTATAGATGTTGAACTATTTGGTCCCGGATTATCCAAATCGATACCGTGTCTGTACGAAGAAAAAAAATGCCATATGTAAAGTACATTTTTTAAATATCCAATCGAGTTCGAAAAACAATTATAAGTATGCGAGAATCAGAGAGGGATCACAAATTAGGGCGCTAGCCTAACTAGAAAAAATCTGTTCTTTTACGAACCTGTTGAAAAAATGTAACCTGAGACATTTCATCGTGGGCGCTCGGTAGTTGCACAGCGGACACGATTTAACCATATCGTGCTGACCGACGTGTTCGTTCTGAAAGTGAGCTCTCATAGCGATCTGTCTTTGGAAACCTCTGTTACATATCGGACAGTGATAAGGCAACGTTTTCGAGTGGGTCGTAAAATGTTCGGCAAGATGATCCTTCCGGAAGAATCTCTTCTGGCACACCCGACACTCATACGGTTTAACGCCGGTGTGTCGCATCTAAAGGAAAAGAAAAACTGTCAATTTTTTGCCTGTAACATTGTACTGAGAAATACAAACATCGGTTGTTTATGCATGCAGTAGCAACAGCAAACATTTTACTGAAATAAAAATAAAGAAATCAATCTTGGATCGCGGATACATTACTTTGTGTCTTCTCATATTAGCCCCGTTGGAAAATTTCATGTTGCAAACGTCGCACTCGAACATCTTTCTGTGTGATCTGTGACCGGAGTGTCCCTCCTCCCCGTCGCCATCGTTTTCCGTTCCCTCTATGCCCTCGGTACTCTCTCCTGCCTCACCACCCGCAAGACATTGATCTTGATGGGCCCCAAAAGCTGTCTTGTTTATCGTTTCGTAGTTGTCGCAACGGTCGCATCTGCGGTTAAGAAAATGTATCGTTAGAGAAAATATACTACAAGGTCTTTCGTTTATGTTGCACCAAAATTGTCCATTCCCCCCCCCCGCCCGTGATTTTCGTAAGGAGATCCTAAATTTGTTATTATCTTGCTATACAATGAGCTATGGGGGATGCATGAAAAAATCTAAATTATCAATCCGGATAGAGGAAAATCAGTATGAAAAATCTGAAATAACTCAGTGATCTGTAGATTCACGAGCCTCGCGAACAGAGTGGAAGGGTTAAACTTTGGCTGTTTTTCAGGATTTAAATGAGCAGGTAGCATTGTATCGAACTATCGGCGATTGTGTGATATTTCGATAGTTCCGGAGAAATGAATATAAATAAATATATATGATATGCTATATACCATACACGTTTGTCATATAATTTTGAAATATACAAAAAAAAATTTATATGCTATAAAAAGTGTATTTATTTATTTATTTATTTATTTATTTGATAAAAATGATTGACTATCAATTTTTTGTTTGTGTAAAGGGTCTTTTACCATAATATAATAATTAATACAAAAAATAAAATAAGTTACTGGGACTGTGCTTAGTTAGACACAAAGCTCTTTAGAGACCTGAAAGCTGGTACAGCTCCGTCGCTGCTGTCGTAATTTGTGTTGAGAGCACCCTCGTTGTCCGGATCTAGCGACTCGTCCTCTCTGTTATTGGATGAATCGCCGGGTTCCGCGTTAACTGAGGAATGAGAATCTACCTCATTTTCCCCGCCGCCGCCGTCGAGCCCATCCGACATGATACCGACCGATGGGACTATCCTGGATCCCTCATCGACCCTGAAAAGATTAAATTCAAAAAATTAAAATTCATTAAAACTTCATTCCGTAGCTCGGCCTACTTTTTTTTATCTTCGGCCAATGAAAACATTTTCCATTCTAAAAAAGACTATGCCCCGGCAGTAGCATTTTTGGGATTACGACGTCGAGTGCGACGACTCGGTTGCTTGGATTAAACGAGCCGTTATAATTTGATCAAATAACGCACAATTAACTTCAAACATGGCATGGGACGTTAAATTTTGAATGATCGAGAATCCGGAACACTTCGAGATAGACCGATAACACTGATATTTAGCATTTTACTCTGGCTTTTGCTCGAGGTAGACGATCAACCTTGAATCACTTGCTGTACATCCAAAACTGCATTACCAACAAATTCGTAGAACCGAGCTCGTTTCAAGGCTGCAATACAATTTAGCACCGCCAATACCCGAATAAAAAATTTGGTATTAGCATTTTTAGGAGTACATCAAAAGCGACGACTGGAATGCTCGGATTAAATGAGCTGTTCTAATTGAATAGAATAACACAGAATTAACTTCAAACAGAGCATGAGACGTCAAAATTAGAATCTTCGAGAATCAGCGATACTTTAAAATGTTCCAATAATATTGAGATTTATCATTTTATTCTGGAATTTGCTTGACGTAGCCGATGAACCTCGAGTCGCTTGCCGCACCTCTAAAACCACAGTACCGACTAATGTCTCGAACCATTCGTGTTCCAAGCCTGCGATACCACGATTTTGCAGCGATGGCACCCAAAAGTTTACCAAAGCGAATATAGTCAGTGTTAGAGAAATATAACAAGCAAATTAATGTAAAATGACTTTACACTGAACTGGGTGGATCGCAAGAAGTACAATTTTATTGGAGAAAATATACGAAATTCAAAAAAAAACTGTTAATTCTCTAGTCGATTTATTTGAAATCAACTATCGAATACGAGTGTCACTGTGTTCCACATATTTGAGGCGTGTATTTATCGAAATCCTCAGGACAAGTAATCACCGTTCCAGTGAACATTGTTCCCGATATATTAAAACGAACGGAAGACAATAAAAGGTTCGTCGAAGGGGTTAAAAAAGACGTCGGGACGGTTAAAAAAAAAATGGGAAAGCAAAGTATCGGGAATATTGGAAAGTTAATGGGAACAGAAAAAGAGTGGATGAAATTTGAGTCACAAAAAGAAATTTGACGATTGTCCAGGACGATTCCGTGAATGATCTACCTGTCAGTGCGCGATAATGTAAACCCGCCGTGTCTGACAAGAGCGTCGTCGAAACGCCTATTTTCGCGAAAAATAGCTAATAGCAGATTGCACTAGAATGTATTCGCCTGGTGCGGTGAGAGAGTCGAGAGTTATTCGAGAGCAAGGTGCAATGGTACGTACTCGGCGAGAGGTGGTATATTACCCAATCCTGTGAAGATTACGGCATAGAAACACCTGGTGGTAGAGCGCAATGCCAGAGTGCACTGCACTTTGTCCCAGTTTTGACCGAATCCGTCACTCGTGACGTAGTTTTCGCGGCTTTTCCATCGAAAGTATAGACACAGCGACGGTAGTATTTGTATATAAAATAGTATCGCTAATAACCGTTAAAGAAGATAATGAAAAAAATACAATCTCCCTGCTGGCTCGGATATTCAATGGAAATACACGAGAAATCGTTGGAACGTATACTATAATATATACGGATACTCACTGACATTCCACGGACGACGGGCCTTCTCCTCGGATCACTCGACGAATTCACCCGTCCTCACGTGCACCACCTTTACCCGCTGTCGCATGCGCGCATCCTTTTCTAACCCTTTATTTATTCTCTTTTTTTATTTTTGTACAACGACGGCGACGACGATCGTCCGCACACAGGCAACACAAATAAAATGTAACGGAAGTGCGAGTTATCCGTATATTCTCGTTCACCAATATCGTCTCGTCACTGTTGCCAATCGCATTATTTTTAAGTTCTCGGTTAATTATCGATTTGTGAATTACCATTGCGATCGAAAGTCCGTTGTGACAGTAAAAACGGAATCGCAGTGAACATTGCACGAGTTTTCGTAGCGATTCGTACGTTTGATATTGCGCGTATCTGTTAATAAAGGGATTTTCATAACCTCACTTTTTTTTGCCAACATTGGCAGCGCTTTCTCGCGTTACACTTCGACAGCTTGTCAAAACGTCACACATCGTGTCGCGTGCGAGAATGTGTGCGTAGGCTTGTTTTCGCGAATGCCCGTCTCGACGGTGTGCACAACACTACGGAACGATAATACAAACACGAAAGAATCGTCCAGACCAGTAGCGGACCAGGTGTGTACAGTCTGAATTTCGTGTTTTCTCAGACTTCGCGGTTCCGCGTCGCTCATGCTGGTTCCTCGACAAACTTTCGTATTCTCGCTTGATTTATCTTGGCAGAACGATCTTGCTATGCAAATTGAGACGGACTTTTCGGTGCCTCTTGACGTCGGTGTTACGAGTGTGCAAAGTTCGCGATTTACTTGTATCCGGGGAATTTTTTATTTTTTTATTTCAACAAGGTAAACGTCAGTCCGACGATTACAACTCCCAAATCCATCTATGCGAATCTTTCTACATTGCTGAAAAATAGACACGAAAATACGTTCTCATCGTTCCCCGTGTGTTGTTTACGAATCTGTTGATTCCAGTGTGATTTTTTTTTATACGACTAAAAACATTGTGTCCCGATGTCTTTCACAGTGTACACACTTGTTGAGTATACATAACCTAGATCTCACGATTTATGAAGCTTGCGATTGCACATCTAGCGTTAATGCAAATCGTAATTCGAATCAAGTCGATGTTTCTTTGAGTCGATTTTGATTTTTATACAATTGAGAAATATAACATTTTATTGAAAATCGAAATGTTTAGCACATTTGAAATGTGTCAAATTTGAATTATTCGTTAATAAAAATGCCTCGTGAAAATTCGGGAGGAAAAGTGATTGATGGATATTGAAAGAGAGACCATTCATTGAACTGGCAAAGATATTATCAAATGCGCATAACCTCTCGCGTAAAGCACGTTCAGTTCGTTTTACCGTGGTTCGCGTGCACAGTGATAAGCCTTAATTCTAATTAACGAATCGTCCTTGAGCCCTCGTTTAAACCTGCTACATTATCTGAACGATCATAATATTTAGAAGCGGTGGGTGCTGAAATGCCTTTTGATAGCGTATGACTGACCGCAGTCGATGAACGGGACCTTAAAATAACTTTTTCCGCCGACTGTGTAGAACAACGAAAATTGGATCGAAGGTTGTGTGCGTGGAAGGCCATTAACGTTTCCGTTACGTGAAATTCCTGCGAGATTGGCGCGAGAAGAATTCGGGAGTTGGATGCGCAACAATTGAGGTATTTCTGTGCAATTTTCACCCAACCATTTCATATTTATGTGAATGTATTATGGTGTACATCACAATAAGTATATTACTGGGAAACTGTATGCATTTGTTTTTTTACGAAAAAGTGTCTTCATCGACACAGTAAATTATTTGATTATATGACCATTTAAATGGTCATATATGAACTGGTTTAGTGGACAAACAGTTGTTTTGTTTAAACGAAACAAATATAGGTTTTTATTTTACATTATGGAATATTGGAAAAATGCTGTTATTGATGAAGCCATTTTTGTACCAATAGATAATTTAAAAAACTATGCACCTATTATTGGGAACAAATGAACTCTAGTTTTGTCCGTATAGTCCTTATTTTTTGTCGCTGTGATCTGTTTATTTCTATTGTGACTAGCTTCGTTACTGGATGTAACGATTAATCATTGATTTCTTTATTGTTTCTCCTGCTCTGAACCCCATTCAAATCTCGCAGTATCTGTGAATAGACGCCGATTGCGCAACAACACGCGCACGCAACAAGTGTCCGCGAATCCATGGAGATCGCGAGGTATGCGAGCGATTAACCTAATTATTCCGTGAAATCAATGTAATGCTCCGCATATACTTCGCCATCTCATTTATTGGGTCACAAAAAAGTGTTCCAAATTATTTCGTACTTTACCGCCTATTACTGATATATTTCCGTCGTTACGAAATAGCTTAGTGATGCTAGAACAGTTTTTCGAAGCATCTCGATTTTATGATAAATTTTAATTTATTTAATTTTACTAAAAATAACCGTTACGGTTCTCCGATGTTCTCACCCTGAAAAATGTTTAACCGTCAATTTGGAATTCTTTCACGTTGAGTGATTATTTCGGGATACACATTTCGCATTCCCAAAGAGAAAAAAAACTCCACCGGAGTTACGAGAGATTGCGGTAGGTCAGGGCCTCCCTTCCCTTATGACGTAGCGCGCTAGAAAAGACCATCCGGCGGGATTTCTCCCTTCGTCTGGCGCATCTCGGCTCAGGTGTCCCACATCCGTTAGAGTTTGGAGTACTGGCGGGATATGAAAACAATAAATGCGGTTTCGATATCTGACTCACACTGTTAACCAAAATTGTAAATTCAATGTACCGGATCGGAAGTTTTTATGCAAAAACTGGTACATTAAATTGAATGTAGAATCGTGATTTGTTTGTTTGTTTATTATTCAACGGGACATGCCCTTTCACAAATTGATTTATTTATTTAATTTATTTCACGGATTTCTCCCTTACAGCCCATATATACTGTGTAATAAGACTTAAATATAAGAGCTCCTGGGTATGAGGTATAATAGTTTAGACATTAAAAAATACATTAAATAAAAAAGTTTGAAGTATTAAAAGATACATTAAATTGGACTGAAGCCTTAACGAAATACGCCGCCCTTAAATTTAATTATTTTATTACATTATTTTACATTTTATTTTATTTTATTTTATTTTATTTTATTTTATTTTATTTTATTTTATTTTATTTTATTTTATTTTATTTTATTTTAGTTTCGTCATCCCATGTGCCACCTACCCCCTACTCATATCGCAGGACTGCTCTGTTAGCTAATTTTTTTTAAATCTCGTAGGACGACCCAGTAAAATTCAGTGTTGCGAATTCATTACCCAGTCTGTCCATCCGTGAGATCGCCGAGTTTCTGGCAACGTTTGTGTGATTTTGCTGCTCATAAAATGAAAATTGTATATTGATGAAAAATCAATATACTTTTACAGTGAAATGAAAATAAATTATTGGATTTAAAGTGTTTCTTAAGTTTTCAATATACCGCACAGTAATTTTTCATCAAAACTGTACATGACATGTAATATACCAGCTTATGCATAAAGAATTTTTTTGTACAGTGTAATCAAGTTAGGAATGCCAGATATGTGTGTGTATGAGTATTTGGGTAAAATTGGTTATGTAAAGAGCGGCAACGAATTTTTTTATAGTCGCCGCACTCGGGGGTGCCGAATATTAATGCCAGTCGGTCTTCAACAGCATTGTTGCTATTTTAAACTTTTTTGCTTTTTAAACCATAATTTTATTAATTCGGAAGTTGAAAAAAAAAATGTTTTTTTTTTTCAACAACTGCCCAGATTCACTCTCCTTGATTATAATCCGTGTCGAAAACATGTTGAAAATATAATATCGAGTAGCCAGGAACGAGAGGTGATGTCAATATCGAACTTACGCGTCGAAAGAATGAAATGTCGTTACCGCGTGGGGGTCTAAGAATGCCGAGGACGACAGCGACGACGGGTGTCTCTGCTGTCGGAGAAATGGTTAATAGAGCGTAAGCGAGGGGAGGGGGAAGCGCACGAGGGGAGCTGGAAACTCTGAGAAGTGACAGAGACAGTCGGACGGAAGGCGCTATGGTTGCCGAACTGCTGGGCGTTGCTCCCGAGTACCTGTTGATCGATTCCTCACAAGTGCAGCTCGCTGTTAAAAACGTTTAAAAGCAGCTCGCCTCTCGCGGGCGCAGTATCATTTATTTTCGTACAAAAAACACTTAACATGGACGAATGCGGTAAGAATATATATTTTCAACATTACAAATCATACGAATTACAACGAAAACATACGAATTTATTTTTTTTCTCTTTAATACAATGGAGCCAATTTTTTTGATTCCTGGTGTTTACATTTTTTTTTTACAATTTAGATTTTAGTGTCGGGGTACTTGAAACAGTGTGAAACTTCGACAAATTCGATTTCAAGCCGTAGTCCGGATGCACAGTTCCGGATGTGTAGTGTGTACGTGCGAATGGATTTGTATATTAAAAAAACCGCTATAACTCAACGGGACTCGAGCTAGCGAGTTGAATTTTATTGTACACCAGTGAAGTGTTCACTTTCGTTCGCTCGTTACGAATTAACTTTGATACTTATAAAAATGTTTTCATTAATCAATCATAATTGTTATAATTTATACCGAATTTGAGAGCCGACTAATTTTTTTTTTATATTGTAAACACTCCAGGCGTGTTTTCAGGAGCGAACCATCCGAAGTGAGGCGTTAAAGCTGTAAAAAAAATTGTAAATTTAGTGAACCGGATTGGAAGTTTTTATGCTAAATCTGGTACAGTAAATTAAATGTACAATTGTGATGAAAAATTAATATACTTGTTCATTGAAATTAAAGTATAAATTAATAAAAATGAAGTATTTCCAATATTCGTTTTTTTCAAAACTGTACATAAAATTTAACATACCAGTTTTTGCATAAAAACTAATTCTTTTTTTGCTTCCTCATAGAGGAAGCTTTGTTTAGTAATTCTTTTTTACAGTGTAGAGCAAAGGTTTCGTGCGATCGAGTGATGTCACACTAGGACCAATTCTTGAATCCTCGATACTCATTCAATGCACGCGACCCCGAAAATATCCGCATGACATCAAATTTCACCTTTGGCAAGGCTCTGTCAACGCCCCGCTTTAGAATTAAAAAATCACTTGTAGAATTTGATTATCTAAGTGAACTTCCCTGAGCGAAGTTTGTGCGATGCAAGACACATCCGTAACAACTTGATGAAATTTAATCTCATGCAAATATCTCTTCAGGGTCGCCAATGTACTGACGAATTAAATTATGTGGACATTTTTTTTTTTGCGCTGGCATATCCACAACTAGGCACTGTACAGGAAATGCAGGGTCGAAAAGAAGTCGAAAGACAAGACGCGCGGATACGAGCATCACGAAGGGCTAGACTCCTAATTAAGAATGATATACACTTATCTGGTCCCTTTGAGCTCTGCGGAGACAGAACTTAACAGTGATAATCTTGGACGATGCTGTATGAGACAAATTTAGTTGCAGAGTCGGATCATGGGCAAGGGTGAGGAAAGCAACGGCACAGAGAGTAACGAATCGACGACCTTCTTGACCAAAAATTCATCTGAAGCCAGCAAGATGCTAGAGGCTGCTTTATTACAAATGGACGGCATTATTTCCGGTAAATTCATTATCATTATCATTATCATTATCATTATCATTATCATTATCATTATCATTATCATTATCATTATCATTATCATTATCATTATCATTATCATTATCATTATCATTATCATTATCATTATCATTATCATTATCATTATCATTATCATTATCATTATCATTATCATTATCATTATCATTATCATTATCATTATCATTATCATTATCATTATCATTATCATTATCATTATCATTATCATTATCATTATCATTATCATTATCATTATCATTATCATTATCATTATCATTATCATTATCATTATCATTATCATTATCATTATCATTATCATTATCATTATCATTATCATTATCATTATCATTATCATTATCATTATCATTATCATTATCATTATCATTATCATTATCATTATCATTATCATTATCATTATCATTATCATTATCATTATCATTATCATTATCATTATCATTATCATTATCATTATCATTATCATTATCATTATCATTATCATTATCATTATCATTATCATTATCATTATCATTATCATTATCATTATCATTATCATTATCATTATCATTATCATTATCATTATCATTATCATTATCATTATCATTATCATTATCATTATCATTATCATTATCATTATCATTATCATTATCATTATCATTATCATTATCATTATCATTATCATTATCATTATCATTATCATTATCATTATCATTATCATTATCATTATCATTATCATTATCATTATCATTATCATTATCATTATCATTATCATTATCATTATCATTATCATTATCATTATCATTATCATTATCATTATCATTATCATTATCATTATCATTATCATTATCATTATCATTATCATTATCATTATCATTATCATTATCATTATCATTATCATTATCATTATCATTATCATTATCATTATCATTATCATTATCATTATCATTATCATTATCATTATCATTATCATTATCATTATCATTATCATTATCATTATCATTATCATTATCATTATCATTATCATTATCATTATCATTATCATTATCATTATCATTATCATTATCATTATCATTATCATTATCATTATCATTATCATTATCATTATCATTATCATTATCATTATCATTATCATTATCATTATCATTATCATTATCATTATCATTATCATTATCATTATCATTATCATTATCATTATCATTATCATTATGTCAGAGTTCTTAAAATAGTCTAAGACGTCGAGAAACCTTTTTTGAACTGGCGATCGGATGTATGTGTGTACATGATTGACCCTGACCCCTACCGAATTGTCTTATGATTTTTATGGTATGCGCGTAGCTGAGCACGAAATTATATTCGATCTCAAGTTTGACCGTAAGATAGAATGTACGACTCAATATTCGCTTATACGAATATCGTCTCCAGTAACGTTTTTTCAGTCATCTGATAAAAATAAAATAAGCTAAAATTACGCTCGACCAGCGTACTTATATTAATGTTATTTGAGTATCCTCGTACTATAATTTCATCGTGTCTCGTGTTTCAGGCGCTTGTGCTGAGGGAGCCGACGGTGGTACAGAGTGGAAAGATTCCGTCAAAGATGCGACGAGAAATCTACTGACTGCCATTCAAAACGCGCCGACCCCGCCTCCGGCTCCGGACGTCAACACCGTGCAAATATTACTGCAGTGGTTGCAACCGGTGAGTGTTACATGCGCGTTTTATCGACCGACAGACTTTGTTTGCATGAACTTGTGTTGTTTCACAGCCAGTCCCGTTGAAACAACATGATATTTTTAACACTTTTTACATTAGCGCATTTATGTTTTAAGCAAATTTTGACTCGCTTATCTCTCCGGAGATTAATTTTGGTTCACTATTTGACGAAAGCAAGATTATATTTTTAACGGCACTTTTCACATTAGTTCATTCATATTTTCAGCAAATTTTGAGTCGGTTATCTTTCCAGATATTTATTTAGTTCACTATATGACGAAAGCAAGATCATCTTTTTTACGGCACGTTTCACGTTAGTCCATTTATATTTTGAACAAATTTTGAATCGGTTATCTTTCCAGACATTCATTTAGTTCACTATCTGACGAAAGCAAGATTATATTTTCAATGGCATTTTTCACATCAGTGCGTTGATGTTTTGAGCAAATTTCAAGTCGGTTATCTTTCCAGAGATTCATTTAGTTCATTACCGCCGTCACAGCCCGTTCAGCTGTCGCGTTAATGATTTCACTTGCTTCCGAGGAGTTTCGGGGTTGGGTATTTCGAGTCAACGACGTAATTTAATGATGCTATTAAAGATCAGGAATTAGGTTACTAATATTAGAAAATACGATCTATATATACTCTAAGTAAGACGCTCGTTAAATTGGTCAACTGCGAATCTAAATTTGATTGCTGTGAACTGAAGTTGCTGAGGTTCTGATTATCTCAACCATTATTATAACGTCCGTATCTTTCGATGGTGGGTGTACGTTGGGGGCTGAAAAACCCATTCGCATTAGTTCGCATTAGTCATACGAAGGTTATTACTCTTATTAGTTATTACATCTCTTCTCTCGAGAAATAGTCGACCGATAAAGACTGAGAAAGTGAGATTTTTAATATAATTTGAGAAGAAAATGCGGGCATTTTATTTCACGATGCCAATAACGTTGCTTGTCCTCGTGTATAAGAACCACAACTACACACGCAGTAAACCCCCTGTTTTTGCGATCAAAAGCAATCAGCACTTTAAGGTCCGTCTACGAATCTTCGTAGGATTCCATTGGACGACTCAAACGACACGATTAAGGTAGTCCTTGCAAATAGTGGTCACTTCGCGTAAGTTTCAGAGAAACGAGAGAGAATTGCATACACTTCTGGATGGTACAAAAATCTGACAAAAATCAAGCATATTAAAGGTACTGAAAAGATTAATTTTGCATAATAATAATTCCAAAATGTTATTAACAAATTGATAAAAAATAAAATTGTTCAACAAATCATCCGGAAACCTAACTTTTTTTTTGTGAGAACGATTCGTTCCCTTCTCTGAATACGTATGAATTTTTTTATTTATCCAAATTTACTTTGAATTTTTTTTTGCAAGAAAAGAATGTGTGGAAAGTCACAAAATTCAAAGTGAATCTAAAGATCTAAAAAAATTCATACGTATTTAGAAAAATGAAAGAATGATTTTCATTTTTTTAAAGTTAATTTTCCGGCTGATTTGTTGAACAATTTTATTTTTCATCAATTTGTTAACAACATTTTGGAATTATTATTATGCAAAATTAATCTTTTCGGCACCTTTAATATTCTTGATTTGTTTCAGATTTTTATACTATCCAGAAGTGTTTGCAATTCCCTCCCATTTCTCTGAAACTTATGCGGAGTGAACACTATGCGCAAGGACTACCTTAAAAAGATGTAATAACATTTCTCGGTCAGTGAGGCGCCCAGTATGGTATCAGGGGTAAATTGCGATATATTTGCACGAACCACAAGCCCTCACTGATTGCACTGATTCTGTATGCGATGTCTGGATGTCTGGCGACTATTACGGTGCCATGTGGAAACGACATCTGTAAAATATACGAGCATGAAAGGGGTTAATTATTAAGGCTATCACGGCTTAATAAGCTCGATAATGTAATATCGACGGCCCTGATGAAAAGGTCAAACCTTTCAAATTTATTGTGGTCCTACATGTGTAATTGCATCAGAGCTACAATGTTTCTCTGTGCGTATAGCTAGTGTGGTTAACGGTATAAGCGTGAAGAAATATTTTATCGCAGGTAAGTATTAATGGTGATGATAATATTCATAATAATCTTATATATATTTTGTAAAGTTGTTTGTTTGTTTGTCCCAATTTTCAAGAATCCAAGGTTTCTCTCTAGGGGTCGGCCCAGGGCCCTGATAACTATTCTCCTATTATACTCTATCTGGTTCTATTGTGTGCGTCTCAGTTGTGCACAATAATACGGAGCACAACAGCATATTGTGCACTATCGTCGTGGGCAATAAAACTTATTTTTCGTCTAGAAATACGTCACTTTCGGTTCAGAAAACTCATTTTTTCAAACCGGAAGTGACGTATTTCCGGTAAATCTCCAGAAATCTAAATTTCCGTTCTCTTAAATCCATAGCGCAGTAATTCATTATTTCAATATTTCACACTGTTGCGTCTGCCATACGAATTTATAGATTTATCAATTAGCTTCCTTCCCGCATGTTACACTGTCTTCATTGGTCCATGCAAATTCCTTGTGATTGTACTGAGAACTGTCAAAGCAACAAAGCCATCAACTCCAGTTTGAACATTTTTTTAACTGATATGACTCATTGAAATCTCTTAATAAATTTACAACAAAAACTACGAAATCTTCAGGATTTCTTTTCCCAAGAGGGGGATAGTTACAGTTGATAAAAAATAAAGGAAGCCGAGAAAGAAGGGATAGGCTTCCCAGGAGCGATAGAGCCTACAGCAGAGGGACGAATACCGCCCTCTATTTATAAGCACTGTCTCGAGGATTTTGTGATGTTAAATTTAGACGTCGAGACGACGAAGGCACGCCCGTGGCAATACGAGGACGTCGTCGCCAAGTTCCGTTTTCAAAGTTCACAGGCGTGCACTGAAGTCCGGCCCGCTCGCTCCGTCATCTCGGCTTCTCTTTACTCGCACGAAATTGCAAGAACACATATTCGCCCCTCTTTCACGCTCGATCATTGCCTTTTAGTAATTCTGGAAATTCAAATAAATACCGAAAGGAACGGTCATCGGTCGAAGATTGCACGAAAAGTTCGAAATCTGTGAAATTCCGTGAATTTCGACATAAAAAAAGTGACACAATTTTGTTCCTCAAATTACCTGCGAGTGCAACATTCAATTCTCGCCATTAAGATTGAAAGTACAAAAATACGTGACTTATAGTGTCAAAAAGTGAACGACGACTCGAGCGTGTATAAACAATTTCACAGGCGTGCCTAATCTATTTTATAATGAATAATTCTGCTCGATAGCTTTTTATAAGCAATATATATATTTTTTTAAAGTGCGGATTGGTCAAGCTTGAAAAACAACGTCGTTTATTGAGAGTGAAGATTTTTATACATATTCGGTACAGTGAAAAATTCTAACGGTAAAAGTTTAAAAGATGTCTTACAAAATGAGTGATTAACATAATTCGGGTGTAGAGCCGCCTTGAACAAAGCTTGCCATTGTCCGGCAGATTTGAGGTCTCTGATAAGCATCGCTGAAGCGAATAAATATAAAAGATGCGCGGCTGCAATTTCTGGAGTTAAAAATTGTGAGATCGCTTTGTGGAAGAAGGCATCGTCATGGAAAACACGTGGGCCAATGGATGCACGGTAGAACGCCAGGATCTGGACCCAATAATGGAGGAAGAGGACAAGAGTCTGCAGAAAGGTTTCTCCTTGTTCCACATACCCATGAAATATATCGGTACAGCCCTGGTCGCATTTCGCCGTTAAAATAACATTAAAACCAATTTCACAATTTTATTTAAAAAAGTAAAAATTGCATGGCACTGGAACCGATGAATTCGACGTCGTTTCGTTCTAGGATTTTTGATTTCAATTAACTTTTCCATATCACCACCAAGAGTATTCTAAACCGTGTCGACGAAATGAAACAAACGGAAATGATCGTTTTTATAACAAACTCATACTGGGTTTACTTACCTACTGGACACCTACAAGAAAAACTTGCGATTCGCAACTCTTGACTTCGTCATTAAGTTTCTTATTAGTGTGAAGATTTTATTGCTAAATTACTGGAATAAATTTAAAACAAAACGGGTTCTGAAACGAGTCGTATTTTTGGAGCAATTGGCTTAATTTTTCAAACACATCGAGGCTTGTTGTGGCGCCGCTTTTTAATGTTCGTGCGTTTAATAAACAATAGTGTTTTTTGAAGCAAAGCTCTATTTTATGCAATAAGACGATTGTGAATACCCGTTACGCTACCCAGGTGCGTACGTGGACTGTGCTTTTATTACTTATTAAAAAATTTGGTAAAATCGTATGTTAAATACGTTTTAATGAAATCACAGAAAAAATTCGGTGATAACAGTTTTGAATTGCAGCGCTGAATAGCATTATTTCGGATGGACGTAGTAAGTTCATTAACAAATTCTATGGAAACTATTTTTAATCCCCTTCTTATCACAAGGGAACATTCCGTACCACTATCGACAGCAGATAATCTTGGCTAACGACCAACGCCAAAGGATACACTATGCTACTTTTGGCATACGTTTCGTGTACGGGTTCAAGAACGTGGTCACGTTGGAATCTCAAGGAAAAACAAACAATCAAATCGTTGTCATAAAAAAAAAAAGAACGTTCAGTCTATTGGCATGCTGAGTGGCTCTACGATCGCCACGCTTTGCTTGAAAAATCCGAGAGACTTTAAGTATGCTTAGAAAGTTCGAGTCACCTTAATGTCAAATATTACCGTAAGAGCATGGAAACCCCTTTCTCCTTCTCGAATTCACTCTCGGTCGGTATCTAAAACTGTAATCAACTCTTTTCACAATTTATGGACGCAAATTGATACCCACCGGATTCGAGAAAATCAACAGACAAGTCAGAACAACAGACAGAATTTACTTCATATTGAGTATCGGCGCGATTTTTTTTTTTTAGATTTAAAATACAATTTTAATTCCTTTCAATGATCTTTTATCGCGGTGGATCAAAAATCTATCATTTATGTAATAACGATGCTAGTGTATGTAACGAATCAATAGTTTTGCAAACTGTAATCTCCATACACTGATAAAAAATAGCAATGAGTCGAGTAAAATTCAAGAAAAGAATTCGAGAGTCAAGAAAGAAATTGTTATTTCAATTCTACATTCAATTCTTGCAATTCCGTACGGTATTGGAACGATAACATGTACTTGACGGTGTTGCTCTCGTTGTTTCAATATCATATGGAATTATGAGAATTGCAGGTAGAATTGAAATTTTAAAAATTTTCATTGGCAGCCCGCAAGCGCTTTTTTTTCAGTGTATATTTTACGAGCAGAACATGCAGTGCGATAGCGATTTAAAAAAAAATTGAATTCTGCAGATTCGCAGTCAGACTCTTCGGACGTAGCGTCGACGATAAAGCGATGTACTTGATTCGAGGAAATTAAACAGACAGCTCGTTTGATCGAATGAATTACACAGTTCATTTGGGCTATCGGCGCGATTTTTTTTTATAACTCTAAAAAAAATTTAAATACCCATTTAATTCGTTCCAATGATCTTTTATCTCGGCGCACCAAAAAATCTATGATTTATATATTAACGACTGTACGTTTAGAATCAACAGTTTTCTGAACTGTAATGCCCACGTATTTGACGACGTGAACGTGCGGTGCGATAGTGATTTTTTAAAGATTGAATTCCGCAGATTCGCAGTCAGACTCTTCGGACGTGGCCTCGACGATAAAGCGATGGGACTGTCGATGGACACCTTCGGAGGCTTATGATTCCTCGGGAACTTCGTCGACGTCGGAGCAAGGTGAAGAATACGCTGAAGACTACCCTCGAGGTGTGGCAGTCGAGCTACCGGGTCCACCGAGCGATCCCCACGATGTCTGTCGATCCCAAGGTTGCCTCTGCCAGGTAGGAAACGTCGTCTTCAATCGTCACCATTCTGCGGTTTGGTAATCACCGAAATCATTAGCCCGAAAATTTTAGTTCCATATTCATCCATTTCCTTTCTTCTTTCAGACTTGCCTACTCGGATACGCGCGTACCATCGCCCTTCGAGGAAGCATTCCGAACGTGTGTACCGCCTCGAACAACGTTGCCCATTTGGCCACATTTCCGCCACTACGAGCGACACCGTGCTCGAGTAACGTTCTCGGGTACGCTACCCTCGTTTTTTTCTTTTTTTTTTTACAATACACCACGAAGAACCCTGCACCCAGCTACGCCGGGTGCAGGGTTATTTAATGAAGATACTGTAAAAAAAATGCCCACTGAGGAATTTAGATAATCATTCGTGTAATCACTTCTCGACGATAACAACATTTTTTATTTATTTATTTATTTATTTATTTATTTAGTTTACGGGATAAACCCTTTCACTTACGTACAACAATAAAAAATAAATCAGTAAATTTATATAAGTTTATTGATCTTGATATATTTTTGAAAAACCTTGGACAGAAAAATTCGGTTGATGTTAAAAAGAAGGAAGGAATTAATCGTCCTTTAGCGCCAAATTGTAAGGAATTGTGGATATGTTTTTTTAAATTACTGTAACAATTTAATGACAAAAAATGTTACTTCTTTTGCCCTGCACGACGCAGGCAGGCATGTTCAATAGAATCAGTGGATTTTTTTTTACATTGAATTTCACATCTACATGCATTATCAAACCGAGAACTGGCATATTTATGAAAATTACAAAATTGCAAAAAGTGTAAAAGCGATGCTTTTTACCAATGTTCGTTTATCGGCTGGCGTGCTGGGCCGGTACCGCTGGTAACCGGAAGTCTCAGATTTCACTCCCGGTCGAGTGAAATTATATTCACGAGGGTCCTGAATTAATGCAAGTGTGTAAAATCAACAGCGTGACCGGCGATTCGGTTCTCCCGTCGACGAATGAAGCTTCGCCCTCGGAGTACTGCAACTACGGCCACACGGCGCACCACGTTCGCCAGCAGCAGATGCAAGTCTTTCCGATCGCGAAGGAGCACGGTCCTCGTCCGGGATTTCGAACATCGAGTGTCACCTCATTGCCAACCGGAAGTGTCGGGGGCCGTTGCGGCGGATCGCTCGACAGGCGAAGGCGTCGATTGAGGAACAGGAACGAAAGAGATCAGCGCGCGAGATCCCAGAACGATCTTCTCTTCTGCGAAAGGGACAGACCTTTGCCGCCTCATTACTGCTCGCTTCAGCAGTTTCAATACGCCAGTCCCAACGCGCCCCATTATGCCAGCAGTCCATACGTGAACAACTACAATAACGATACCGAGGTACAAAAAAAAAAAAAAAAAGAAAAAAAAATTGTACACGAATATGCGACGGCGTGTCAATAAAATCGTGCTAAACATCGCCTATGCAACAATTTCTTAACCCGTTCCGATTTTTGTGTATCATGCTGAAGAGTGAGTTTGAAGAGTTATTTAATGAAATGAGCGAGCTGTGAAGCGAACTAACAATTCGTACAATGAAAGCCAATTTTTTCGGGCCCTGATTGGTCGCTGACGGCGATGCTGCAGAGCCAACTTCATCCGTCCATCGAGCTCGTAGCGCGCTTGTTTCAGTTAGTGACATTTATTTGTAATTAATTGTCGACAATCGGTCTTATAAAAGATAGTGTCCCATTTTACCCCACCTTTCTCTACAAATTGCTTTGCATTTTTTTTTTTGCACGGCTTTTAACATCTTGCTTTGTTTTTGCAGGAACGCCTCAGAAAATTGGAGAATGAACGCGGTGCTCTGCACATGGAGGTTTCGGTTCTTTCGGAGCAAGTCGATGCGCAGTCCAGTAAGATCTTGGAACTTGAGAATATGCTGCAGGAAAAGAAGGACGCGCTTCGGCAAATGGAAGACGTGCTTCAAAAGGTATTTCCATACATGGGTAGAAATTTGCAGTCTCCTTGTTCAGCGATTTTTTTTATCGTTCATTTCTCTCGGCTCACAATACTTTAATGTCAGGTTGTCAGCTTATTGTTGTTCAATTTTTTTATTCGTTTATTTCAACGTTTCATTTATACTCTGTAAAAAAAATGTTATGGAATTTAATGTACCGGACTGGAAGTTTTTATGCAAAGACTTGTATATTAAATTTCATGTACAATTGTGATGCAAAATTAATGTTCAGTGTATTAAAAACATTGGAAACATTTTGTTTTTTTTTTTTTCAATAATTTACTTTAATTTCTATGGAAAAATAGATTAATTTTTCATCACATTTGTACATTAAATTTAATGGACAAAAACTGGTAGTTTTTGCATAAAAACTGCCAGTTTGATACATTAAATTTACAATTTTTTTTGACAGTGTAGTTGCATATTTAGTTAGTTATATATATATATAACTAAGTAGTTAGTTTATATATAGTTTATTTCATTTATATATAGTTTATATTTATTTAAGTTTTCTTCAACTTTTTTTTAAATTTGTCACCGTCAAGGAAGTACTATCGAGGAGTGCACTGGAGACGCAAAAGCTCGAACTTCTCAGTTCCTTGTCCGAAATGAAACTCAGACAGGCCAGTCTGGAACACGAGAATGTTGCACTGCGTAATACCAATAGTCCCGTTTCGAACGTGAGTTGACTATTTATTTATTGTCTTTCATTCCGAAAAGTATTTATAACGGCGAGCATGTCAGAGAGAGGGGTTTACGTTTATTGGCGGAAAAGGGTTGAATTATAAAAAACATATGACGTAATTATTTATTTATTTATTTGATGACGAAAAAAGCCTCTTTACAATTGTAATCCGAGTCAAATTCTACAACATATTATAAATTTCATATAAAAAATGAAAAGAAAATAAATAACGTAATGGTAAAAAAATGTTTCGATGAGGTCGGTAAAATGATAATTCGTCACGACTTTCTCGTATTTACAATTTGAATTTATTTTCCCCGTAGGGCGAGAGATTCAGCAGACACGCGGGACAGTACAGCAGTCTCCCAAGGCCACCGACGACGTCGAAGAAAGGCGTCGCGTTCGGTAAGGTCCCGCATCAAATTTCTGCAGCCCAAACTACTGTGCCGTTGGCCGTCAGAGGATCATCCGCGAGATGTCTATCGGCCCCAGTTTTAGGTTCAATCTAGAACTCGTCACTATGCACTTCTTCCTTCGCGACGAAACGTTTGCGATGGCATGGTGTTTTGGCTACGTTTGGGCATGATTCGTGAACTCACCACTTCTCGCATAACTTCTAAACACATTGCCGTCATTCAACATTTGTTTGAACATGTTGAGATACGGGAATCTGAAAAAGCCTAAATCATGAAATTCTTTTGCAAGATGCTCGCAAAGTTCGTACTCAATGCCTCGGCGCAAGTAACATTGATCCGTAAAACCGTCAGTGCATTTTTCAAACCGCTGAAACGTCGCTAACACCGTTTTGTTAAATGTTATCGTACTCTCGATCAGAACTCCATCGGCTTTAGTACAATAAAATTTCCCCAAGATTGCGCAAACTCGAGTAGGCAATATTTTTTTTGTGTAAGAAATAATAACAATTATGAAATAACTGTCAAATCCATGGAGTCACTTATATCTCTAACGAAAAATAACTGAAGGAACACAAGAACCTTTGGTATGCTAATTCTGAATGGTTGTTCATCGGAATACAATAACTATTTTTGCTGTTCCTTTAGTCATTCCGTTTGTTAAATGTTATCGAACTCTCAACGAAAAAACCATGGGGTTTAGTACTGGAAATAAAATTTCCCCGAGATTGCGCTGACTCGAGAATGCATTATTGTTTTTCTATAAAAATAGTAACAACTGTAAAAATAACAGTCAAATTCATGCGGTGACTTATACCTCTAACGGCAAATAACTAAAGGAACACAAGAACCTCTCGTATGCTAATTCTGATGACGAGTTATTCATCAGAATTAATAATTATTTTTGCGGTTCCTTTAGTCATACTTGAAAAATTGATTAACCAATTTATGGACACCTGATTCATTGATTGTTTAATGATTATTTGTCTGTTGTTTAGCTGAAGAAGAGAAAACCGTAATCGGCGAGGTGCCCGCTCGCGTAGAAGAGACCCCACCCAAAGCCTTGTCCGAACTCCAGATGGAGGAAGTCGAAGAGTGGCTATCGCGTCTAGGTCTCGAGTGTTACGCCGCCGAATTGAGGAGATGGGGAGCGACGGGAACGAAATTGCTCGATGCAACACAAAACCAAATAGAAAAGGAGCTCGACATAAAGAACAGCTTGCACAGAAAGAAATTACTTTACGCCATTGAATCGGAGCGGTGCAACGGTGTCGGATTTCTTGGCTCGGAAAAGGTAATGTTTCGTACAATTCAATCCGGCATCAAAATTGAGAAATTTGGTTTGCACAAAATTTTATATAAAAGGGAGTTGAGTGCCCCCAGTACGCCAACTATTTTTCGCAATTTACAAAAATGAATCTACTCTTTCAGATGGACTGTACAGCGGTACTACGATGGCTGGACGACGTCGGTCTTCCTCAGCACAAGGAAGCTTTCCATAACGCCAAGGTGGACGGCAGGGTTCTACACCGATTGACGACGGAAGATCTTTTGAATCTTGGCGTCACTGCTCAATTGCACGCGGCCAGTTTGCGCCGAGGAATTCAGGTGTTGCGCGAGTTGAATTTCGAGTTCGACAATCTCGAGAGACGATCGGTTAATGGAAACGGAGCAGACGGCAGCAACGTCGCTTTGTGGTCGAATCACCGAGTCATGGAATGGCTGAGAGTCGTGGATCTGGCGGAATACGCACCGAATATGCGGGGTTCCGGAGTTCACGGGGGTCTCATTATCCACGAGGGTCGTTTCACGTCCGAGCTCCTCGCAGCGTTGCTCAGCATTCCCCCAGCTAAGACGCTCCTTCGCCGACATCTCACGACCCACTTCAATCAGATTCTAGGACGCGAAGTCGTTCAGCACAAACGGGAAATGGAAAGCACTCTTGGATTCGTGCCACTCACGCTTACGGCTAGGTTGAAGGTGGGAGCATTCAACTGGCTAATGTACTGCGAAAATTATTTGACCATTCATTCTGACTGTAGATCGGGAAAAGGACAAATCAGCAGAACAAACATTAAATATAATTAAAGATATAATATAAAGTAATTTATGATAGAGTTGAGTAGAGTTAAGTCTTGGCGGACTCGCTTACAAAATTTAACGTAATTTTTTTTTTTTTAAAGGTACCAAAGAAATCGCAGTTCACACTGAAGCGCAAGAAAAGTAAAAGCGAGGTGGATTACGGGAACCTCGTTTGTCCCTTGGAAGCATCACCACCAGGTACACCATCGACGCCCTCGTCGACTCCGGGCAGCCCTAATCTCAACTCACCCACAATCTAACCACAAATCACAGGTTCATTCGACCAAAAGACATCTTAAACTAACTCGTAAGTCTAACTCGACTAATGCTCACATTTGCTGTTACTATGAAATACTATGAATAATGAGAACACGCTGATAAACAGCGATCAAAGTTTCACCTCGACAGACTTCGAGAAATCCAACTTCTACTTCTATCAGGGCTTGCTCTCTTTTCTTTCTTTTCAATGTCGTGAAGTTTTTCATTCGCATTTGTAAGACATCGAAAATCTTGAAGGAAGGCTAATTGATGTATCGATATCACGTAACTAAAATGCTGCCCACCACGTAACAAATAGCGGGTAAACAGGGGTAAATTAAAAATAAGTTGTCTGAGCAACAACTTACTTTTCGTAGATACAAAAACTCATGCAATAATTTATCTATCGTTTGATTTACTATCGCTATTCGTCGCCCGTTATCTTTTACTGTTATCGGGCCCTTTGCCGATGAAGAATTTACACTCTAACAGCCACAATTAAACGTTTTTCAGATCTGGAAGTCGGAGAACACAAGCGTGTCATCGGCTGCATATAAATATTCACGAAGGCTCTAATCGGAGGGTGGCTGAAGTAAAAATTAAACTCCGTTGCCAAAAACTCTTGGCTGTACAAGCGGTTGAACGCATTTTTATTCATAAGAATGACTGCGTACTGATTAAGTGTTCGACATAACAAAAGGAAGCGCGGGCCATTGCTATTTGTTTGTTGACTCGTCAGGGGCCCAATTCCATATCTTTTATCACTAGCGCTAGCGGTGTTGCACCCATACGATGTATATTAAGCACCCAATCAGAATCTAGGAAACTAGGCTACTGAGCTCATGATTAAGTTATTGTTAACAGCAGTCTTGCACATGATAACTAACAGAATGATGTCCCAGTGGACGATCGAATAGACGAATGGATGATGATTTAGAAAAAAAAAAAAAAAAAAAAAAAAAAACCGATGGTTCGATTGTGAATAAATGAATGTGACGTTATACAAGAGACTCCGTAGATTTGCGGATATCGATTGTATTGTTAAAAGTGAATCTTATACACCGCGTTGTATATTGTGCCTAATGAATGTTCGCGACATCGGAAGAATAGTAAACATATATCGCGATGGTTACCGGGTTCGAGATACTTGGCAACATGGTAGTCCGTAAGAGACCCATTTTCAAGATATACTTTGTACTGCTGTTATCTGTTTTTGCAGCGTTGCATTATGGTACGGCGCGCTTTCGTGGCTTTTCGTTCGGTTTTATTATTATTGCTGTATTCATTTCTTGCTACTATGGATCTCTTACGATTGGCTGCGCTAAGCTCGACTCGAATCACGTTTCGAGTGACTAACGTCGCGAATGTGCGATGAAATATTGCGAGAAAAGTTTGTCGACAAATTGATAATCGAGTTAAGCCTCGTTGAAGTATTGTATCGTTTTAAAGGCTCAAAAGAGTACAACAGTTTTTTTGCGAGACCTTTAATTCAAGATAGTATGTTCTTTTCACTCTGAAAAGTTGCTTCGGACGTGGAACACCTCGCCTCAAATGGTTAATGAAAAAACCCCCAGATTCTTGTGAAATACAAATGACGCGCAAACAGAGACGTTCAGTATGTTGGATAATTGAATAATCGCGAAACCCTCGTTGACGTATTGTATCTTTTCAAAGGCTCAAAAGAGAACTGTATTTCTGTGTGAAATCGTTCATTCAATACAATACCTGATTTTTCACTTTGAAAAGTTGCTTCGTATATGGACATCACGACTCAAATGATTAAGGAAAAAATCCACTGACTCTTATAAATTGCAAATAACACGCAAACAAAAATTTTCGGTATGTTGGATAATTTAACAATCGAGTTAACCGTCGTAGAAGTATTGTATCGTTTCAAAGGCTGAAAAGAGTACTAAATTTTTGGCGAAACCTTCAATTCAAAAAAATAATATGTTATTTTTCACATTGTAAAGTCGTATATGGAACGCAACGCCTCAATTTATTAACGAAAAAACTCACAGATGGAAGCCACTTGCCGGATGCACTATGTGCGTTAAAGTGCATCCGGATAAATTATGGCAAAATCCTCGACAAGGAAAATAAGGTGTTTTCAAAAAGCGATCAAAATTGAAAAAAGGTGTACATTTTTAAAATGGATTATTGTACCTCTTATGGTAAAGATGAAGGATGCAAGATTCACTCTACTTCCAGAATCATCGTGCGAGATAATAAATAAAAACGATAGACTTCCACCGACCAATGCGATACTGTATCGTGCATATTGCTCTTAAAGTGCGTATTTTTACTATTGACAAATGTATTGCGATATAGCCGCGACTTATTGATAAAATTCGATAAATAATTAGTGCCTAATGTATTGTTGCCGAAAGACCAAGAATACGAACGCCCAATTTTCGACGTCGATGCGCAGCTTCCAAGCTACCAGCTTAGGGATGGAATATATCGAGCGATTTCAACGAAAGTAAAATGTAAAAAAAAAAAAGACAATTAACAATAATCTATACCATTATATTTACTGAATTTAGCGTAATACGAACGCCTTCGTGAGATATTCTAGTTGTGATCGACGAAATCACAAATGAAGAATTAATTCAAGTTGTTTAGAAATTTTTCTTTTATTGATTACATTTTTTTATAGCGTTTAGAGATTAATTTAAGGTACCGTGTTGTGTATCGCTTGAAAAAAATATATCTCTGGAAATCGTAAATACTGTTGGTGGCAGATCTCTCAATATCGTATTCTGCCATTTGGATTCCCTTTTGCGTCTTCTGTAACGATAGATCACAATAGTATTGTTGCTAATTCCACACCATAAAACGGCTCACACGATCTCGAAGCAATTGGAAATACATAAATAGTATATTGCGCACTTGAGCATTACGGCGGTATAAGTCTCATCTAGCATAAGCATCGCGATCCTCGTCACATAGTTCGGGTGTACATCTTGACAGGCGTCGCGGACTCTCCGAACAGTTTCCTTACAGTTTTCATATCCGATCTAAAGTCCACGGTAAATGATAAAAGGAAGATCCGAACATTGGGTAAATAGTGTTTTATTGAGAAATATAATTCGCGAAAGTGTATGAAAGAAAAAAAAAAACATTTTTTAAAATTATTCCGAGCGGGTCACTCTGATAGGTCTTAAGCTATTGAACTTGAAACCTCGTTGGATTATCCAATATTAACCTAGCCGGACAAGCACCACATTGGGTCCATTTCGTGGTGCTTGTCTATCTGGGAATACGAAAAGCGATTAATTATAACTGTTCTGTAAATAATCAGAAAATATTTTTTATATTATACCGCGTAAACTTTAGAATAACGCTTCGCTGAAATAGCGGATAAATAGCTAAACATAAATCGCGAAAGGGTATGAAAGAAGAGAAACATTTTTTTTTTATTATTCTGGGCCGGACACTTTGATGGCTCTTAAGCTACTACACTTTGAAACCTTGTTGGATAATCTAATATTAATACGAAAAGCAATTAATTATAACTGTTCTATAAATAATCGGAAAATATTTTTTATATTATACCGCGTAAACTTTAGAATTACGCTTCGGCATTTACTTTTGTAGCGCATCGTACTCACTTTGCTTGCGAGCGCTGACAATACATCAGCGTCTTTACGAGAGATTGTCGATCCGCGAGAATTTACAGTAAGCCAACCATATGGCGTTGTTCGTTTGATGATTCTCCAGCGTTCCCGAACGATTTTATCAATCTAAAATCAATATCGGAAATATCAATCGATCTGCATTTATTTTGTTATTAGCAGGTCGTTTGGCTCGGACGCTTCGCGTCTTCGCTATGGGTCATGGAATTTAGAAACCGAAAATTCAGATTTTCGATTATTTACCCGAAATACGTAATTTCTGGTTTGAAAATTTATATTATTAATATGCATCATAAAGTTACCTGATTGATTATTATAAGCAGATTATATCAGTTTCACATACCTCCTCGAGTACGAAGGTATTCGCATACACTTCGGTGAACAACATTTTGTGGCTCTAACATTCCTTGTTACCTGATTCGGAATTAGAATGTAAGACAGTAATATTTATGTCGCGATTGAAAGTCCATTCGTTCGAAACGTACAAGTGATTTTCTTTTTAGATAGTGATGATGTCGACACCACAGGGGACGAAACACATATGTTCCTTCCATGAATTCCTCTATCAGTTATACGAGAGATACTGTCCTAGGAGACGAGAATCGATCGGAAGCGCGCGTATGTTTTCATTTCGTTATCTCGTAGCTCAGGTGCATTTGCGACAAAAGTCTCGCTCGGAATGTTTTTTCCAATCCTAAATGATTATTTCAAAACATATTTATTCGTTTAAGATTATGCTGCATTGTGATTAATATTATGAAAGTGTACGCAGGATTATATATTTCCAGCATCTCCATCATCATTATCCACTTCCAAATATTTTACATGATCATGAAATATATAATAACGATGATGATGCTATGAAATCATTGAAATCACTGTCAATAACTGGAAATCATTGTTCTATACAAAGTAAATATGATTTTTCTAATGGACCGGTAATACTGATTTTCTTGTTCTTTCAAAAAAGGTATGATTGATAACTAATAATTATGTTTATCGCAGATATCGGCGTCCCGCGAACTTGGCATCGAGTGAAAAAGATCTTCGGATGTTCTTGCAGACGATAATATTTATTTTGAAGATGTGCACCAAATTAATGATACATTAAGTAAACAGTGGCCCACATCCAATAGCTTCTAAATTCGCAGTTCGTTTCCCTGTTCCCTAAAAAAAGGGGAACCCCCCGATAAAGGCTGTACGGCGTAGGGTATTCATCGCTCGATCATTTCCAGCGAAAATATTTGCTCATCAACCTCGTTATATGGAGGTTAATTACCCCTGAATGAGGATAAACTTCGACCTCACAAATCCAAGTAAACGCCCCAATCCGAGTAATGGTAAAGGCTTGTAAAAGCTAATAAGACTGGAAAGTTTGATTCTGAATAACGACTCGCCAGAGTGGTCTGAGCTCCTTTCGCATCGTTATTTATCATCATCACTCAAGGTCATATAAACGAATCATGTATAGAGAGATCGTCCATACAAATTCCGTTGTATTTTCTGTATAAATATTTTATACAAGTCACCTCAACCAATTCTGCTGATCCGACTAAATGCCGTTGAACATAAAGATGAAAATTTACGAATGTACGAAAAATCTTGAGCTCAGTGCTGTTTTTTCAGATGAATAATCACCTTGATAATTGACAGTTGCGATTATCAAGTTTATGAACGACGTTAATTTGGACCGACACACGAACAATGTTTCTCGGAATCCGAAATGGTCTAATCAATTCGCGGAGTGCGGAAAGTAGTAACGTCGAAGAAGTTATTGTCAAGGAATGCGGCAAGTAATTAAGCCGGCGATGGAGTGGTTGCGTTAGGGCCTTTTATAGTTGAGAGACTCAAAGAGAAATGATTTATAAATTACGTTAGCGGAGGAGGTAGGATGCCAGCGGTGGTTCGCCAAGTTCTATGTCGCAGCCACAGCTCAATCAGACACCATCCGAAGATGCGACATTGCAGACGCGCGGCTACAGACTTGTGAAGAAACTAGGCGAGGGCTCCTACGCTAAGGTATGCCATCTTACCAATCGATTAATTCAAAAATGAGATCGATAGCCCATACAACATTAAATTTAACATCTTGACATTGACATTCGTCAACAATTTGACATTGACATCTGTTAACAATTTGACATTGACATTTGCCAACAATTTGACATTGACATTTGTTAAAAATTTGTCATTGACATTGATCAACAATTTGTCATTGACATTGATCAACAATTTGATATCGACATTTGTCAACAATTTGATATTGACATTTGTCAACAATTTGATATTGACATTTGTTAACAATTTGACATTGATGTTTGTCAACAATTTGACATTGACATTTGTCGACAATTTTACATTGATATTTGTTAACAATTTGACATCGACAGTTGTCAACAATTTGACATTGATATTTGTCAACAATTTTACATTGATTTTTGTCAACAATTTTACATTGATATTTGACAACAATTTTACATTGATTTTTGTCAATAATTTTACATTGATCTTTGTCAACAATTTTACATTGATTTTTGTCAACAATTTTACATTGATTTTTGTCAACAATTTTACATTGATTTTTGTCAACAATTTTACATTGATTTTTGTCAACAATTTTACATTGATTTTTGTCAACAATTTTACATTGATCCTGAGGCCGTCTTGGAGAAGTCCTACTACTCGGACTTCTTCATGACTTCATTGAGCCTTCATCAGGCTGATCTGCTTTGTACCGGAGGTCTCCAGATCCACTTGACGACTGACGCTTATCGATATGGTGCTGCAACTTGACGATCAGATTAGAAAAGTTTATCCTTGAAAGTGTTGATAACAATTGCCCTATCAAGAGAAATGTTACACAGCAACCGAATAAAAATATTACTTAATTGTAAGACATCTATAAATTATCAAAGATAGTTGACACGGTGTGAAATAAATTTAAGGTGTTCTTGGCTGAGTACAAACCGGAGAACGAGCCGGATCGACACAACACTCTGGCCTGCAAGATCGTGGATACATCGAGTGCGGCCGAGGACTTCGTTCAAAAGTTTCTGCCGCGGGAGTTGGATATCCTCGTGAAACTTAATCATCCCCACGTCGTTCACGTCCACAGTATTTTTCAAAGGCGTACAAAATACTTCATTTTCATGCGGTTCGCTGAGAACGGTGATCTTCTCGAATTCATATTGAAGAACGGGGCGGTTGCCGAGAGTCAAGCGCGAGTCTGGTTTCGCCAGTTGGCTCTAGGTGTTTGCATTATAATCGTTACACGAAACCGAGTTGCACGCGTTTGTCGACAGATAACATATTTCAATAACAGCGTCGGAATGCTCAAACCCTTTCGTTAATCGAAATTCAGTCGAAAGATTTTTAATGTACCGAACACGAACATAAAAGACATTGGCAAATGATGTCTAAATAATTTTTCAGTCGTCCAATGGGTCGTTTTTCGACAAGTTTTAAATAACGCCGTCTTAAAGAGTCCATTAAAGTTGCAGTCTGAAACTCGTAAAAAAAATTAATCGATGTATCCAATGACTTTAGGAAATTATTTAGAGACACTATTCGGCGATCTGTATCCGTTTGCAGTGTGCACTGATAAAAAAGTACAGTCGAATCAACTAAAATTCGGGCAAGGACGTTCAAATAAATATTTAGTTGGTCGAACAAAATATTTTGATGACTCAAAAATATTTTGGTGACATCACCCAAGAAATTGTTGAACTAACAAATTTTTTAGCTGTACCAACAAAATATTTAGTTGAACGTCCCTGCAGGAATCTTAGTTGATTCAACTGTATTTTTTTTAATCAGTGTGTAAATTCATTTACCAGAGTTACAGTATCGTTCCGGAGCATTTATTTACCGTTGGGAGAAATATTTTAATTGTTCTGTGGCAATTCGGAGAAGAACAATAATGGGAGTTTTCGGAAATTTACCATAAAAAACGTTTCTGTGTGTGCGTACGTTTTTTTTTTCCAGGTCTGCAATATCTACACGAAATGGAAATAGCGCATCGAGACATGAAGTGCGAAAATATCTTGTTAACGTCGAATTTCAACGTGAAGCTGGCGGATTTTGGTTTCGCCCGTTACGTTATCGACGCCCGGGGAAAAAGAGTTCTGAGCGACACTTACTGCGGCTCGCTGTCCTACGCCGCACCGGAAATACTTCGCGCAACACCGTACAATCCGAAGATCGCGGATATTTGGTCCCTCGGCGTAATTCTATACATAATTCTGAACAGAAGGATGCCCTTCGACGATCCAAATATACAGCGTCTTTGCGAATTACAAATGAATCGGCGATGGAAGTTTCGTGGCAAGGTCGCTCATAGCCTCAGTGAAAATGTTAAAAAATTGGTGACGAATCTGTTGGAGCCGGACGTGTCGAAGCGATGGAAAATGGATCAGGTGATTCACAGCGATTGGATCGCTATGGATCCGAGACTGGTGGTCCTCACATCAGCCGAACAGACCGCATTGAATAATGCCATTGAGGATCGAAGAAAAAGCGAGGACAAGCATGCCAAAAGGGATTCCAAAAAGGAGTCTGTCCATCACCCACAAGTATGAATGACGAATGAATGAATGAAACTCAAAACTAAAAATCAATATCAGCAACTAAACATAGGTTGACTGTAATATGCCCAGTTTTATCTATAATCTCCTGGGTTTACCCTAACCGACTCAGCCACCGGACAAACCACTAAAAAAAACCCACGGTGGTTTATTGTCAAAACGTAACCGACCAAACCACTATCAAAACCACAGGTATGGCGGACCGAAAAGTTTCGACGAATGCTTATGATGTGGTGGGTTTCGAAATAACTACCATTCAAACCACCGTCCGAATAAACTTCTAGCGCGCTTGCATCACGGTAATATTGTCGTCAAAACTACCACTGACACTGATTTCGACAGTAAAACAACCGTCCCGCAAGCTCCCTTCAGTTTACTCGGATGGTGGTTTGAATGGTAGTTTCGACGATAAAACCACCGTGTTGCAGGTTCAGTCGAGTTTACTCAGACGGTGGTTTGAGCGGTAGTGCCTACGGCAAAAACCACGGTGTTGCAAGTGTACTCGGATTTAATCCGCCGGTGGTTTGTACGGAGGTCTGGATGGTGGTTATTTTGAAAGCCACCAGGTCGCAAGGTCTCTTTCGAAATTTTGGGCCCGCTGGGCCTGCGGTTTTCACGGTGGTTTGTGCGGTTACGTTTTGACAATAAACCACTGCGGTGTTCTTGGTGGTAACCACTGTTGCTTTGCATAGTGTCCGAACCCGCTAGGGTACCACTGCGACGGTTCCTATAGACGTCTTAAAGTTGCATGAATTACCGACGTCGGTAACAAAATTTGAAATAATCAATGCCGATTTCAGACCTACAATAGCCGAGGAAAAAGAAAATTGTCTTTCCTTGCGGCTATAGGAAAAGACAATTTTCTTTTTCCTTGTAATGGTTTGCCAGCTGTCTCAGGACTCGAAACGGCCGTTACAGTTTTTGTTATCAGCTTAGCTTAGGGTAGATGCGTGGGCGGGCATATCGCCTTAACCACATCGCCTCAAGAGCAGCTTCATTGATTTGAACAAGTTTTTCTTATGGCAGAAGCAAGTTGGGGTCGTTGAAGACAATAAGCCGAAGAGAATCGCGTCGGAGGTTGAGGAACCACAAACAGTATCTGAAGAAGTTACTATAATAAAAAATGCTGCTAAGGTTTTGAGATTGGTGTTATGTCGACAGATGGTTATGAAGCCTTGGGAGAAAGGGTAATCGTAATATCGTTTGTATTTCAGGTTACAGCCTCGGTGGTGATTGGAGGAGGAAATTATTTTCGGAATCTGGGTGCATCGGTTTGACAACCTTACCTGGTTACTAGTTTGGTATCGCTTATCAGACAATATACAATTCGGATGTATGAAGATCCTGCATTCTCATATGTGGGTGTGTACTCTGTTGGTAACGGTAAAAATAAATTGACTGAAGCCTTTTCAGTAGATGATTATTCTGATCGGTTGAACATCCAACGGGTTGGATTTTTCATCTTAAGTGGAGTCTAAACTCCTCTCTCTCGCTCTCACATAATCCCCATGGCACTGTCTTTCTCACACTCAAGCGACCGCCGGCTTAGGTGCGAGTGGTTAGCCTCCTCTTAAGGTGAAGCGAGGCATTAGATATAAGTATGAAAAGCTAATTTGCTTTTGCTCGTCGTATCAATCGTTTTGGAGAAAATAGGGAAGGCGATTTGTTACCGACTGAGTCTGTAGCACATGCCCTTAAGGGAAGGGTCAGCATGCATGAGTGCGAGGGAGACAAGGCTACAATTTCGAAAAAATCGTCTATGGAGCCGTATGCCTCCATCAATCATTTTTTTCGGATTTTTATACCATTCAGAAGTGTTTGCAAGCCCCTCTCATTTTCTGAAACTTTCGCGAAGTGAACAGTATTCGCAAAGACTACCTTAAAATGATCGCGACTCGATCATTTGAGACGTAATCCGTTAATAGGGGAAAGCGGGGCAAAATGGCATAGCGGGGCAAAACGGGATAATGAGGCAAAACGCAATTTTCGAATAACTTTTGGATGGTGGCGGTGAAGGTGAGTGGGGCAAAACGGCGTTGAAAATCCAGATGTATCGTTAGGACAAAATGGGGCATCCAAAAATTACGGGAAAATTAAGTTTTACCCCCGCTGTCCCGTTTTGCCCCACTGTCCCATTTTGCCCCGGTCTCCCCTATGTATTCGGTTGTAAATTCACACAGAATCGCACCGCTCTGCACAATGTAATCATGTATTTATTCAATATGTTACAAAAATGTATGTACAAATATATTTGTTACGAAAGAAAAATAGCAACTATAATAAAATATTCATAAAACATAAACGATAAATCCTTGTGTCATGGCTCTTTTGTATTTTGCATTTTCTTGTACCGATCACACATACTAAGCGAATTACTTTATGAAACAGTGTAAAACGCTGTTAATACTTTCAATAAATTTTTCAGGAATCGTATACTTATTTTGGAAAACAGATAATTGTTTATTACTTTTCAGACGTTTACACATCTTGTCTAGAGTGCGGGAAGAAAACGACATGCACCGAAACGGAATGCCGAATAAAAGTGTTGCACATTTGGGTAGCTCTTACAGGTGGCCAATAATATAGTTTCATTATAATAGTAAGCAGATTGGAATTTAATTGAAGCATTTTGTTATTCAGCAGTTCACGAATGTGTATTTAAATCAGCGAAAATATTCGTCGGCTTCAATATTCATTGCAAAATCCGAAGCATCGATCTAGCATCTCGGAAATAATTCATTCATTTCAATTTAATTGTGTTATTTCGATTAATTCTATTTAAATTAGCAAAAATATATTTCGGCATCGATTTTTATTGCACAATCTGAAGCACCCATTTCTCATCTCGGAAATAATTAAAAAAAAAAAGATTTTTCACATATTCGATATGCTGTGAGAAGCAATTTTCAGGTCAGTACAAAACATTTACTGTTCAAACACGATATCACGATGATTCAAATTCATTCATCCATTTCTCATACCTCTTGAAATCTTCCTGCCAAACGCTTTTGTTACATCTCTCGATAGCCCCGAGAAAATCGACCGCCAAAGCGGGAAAATCCATCTTCCTTCGGTGATTTTTTTATCTGATCAGAATGATCGAGCCTTAGTGGTGGCCAATGATTTTAGTTTCATTGATAGTAAGCAAATTGAAATATAACTTAAGCATTATGTTTTTCAGCAGTACACGAATTTGTATTTAAATCAGCAAAAATGTAGTTCGGCGTAGATGTTTATTCTAAATTCTGAAGAATCCATCTCTCAATTCGGCAATGATAAATAAAAAAAAAAAAACCAAAATCTTTCACACGATCGATATGCTGCGAGAAACATTTCTCAGTTCAGTACAAAGTATTCACTGTCCGAACATGATATCACGACGATCCAAATTCGCTCATCCATTTCTCATACTTCTCCAAATCTTCCTGCGAAACGCTTTTGTTGCATCTCTCGATAGCCTCGTGAAAATCGTCCGCCGAAACGGGCAGATCCAACTCTTCCTTCGGCAATTGTCTTATCTGATCGGGTTTCAGTCCCGCGATTTTTCTGCGCATCGACATCATAGAAGCGTCTCTGCACACGTTGGTGATGTCCGCGCCCGAGTATCCCTTGAGTTTCTTCGCGACGTCCGTAAGATTAACGGACGAATCGACCTTGACCTCCCTCAAATTGATCTTCAGCAGCGCCTCGCGCCCTTCGCTGTTCGGCAACGGAATGTAAATTCGTTTCTCCAGTCGCCTGCGAAGCGCCTCGTCTATGTCCCACGGAAAATTTGTGGCCGCCAGAACCATGACCACCCGGCTGGGATCGTCGCTGTTCGAGCTGATCCCGTCCATCTGCACGAGGAGCTCCGATTTGACTCTCCTCGAAGCCTCGTGCTCCGACTCGGATCCTCGTCTCGAGCACAGCGAGTCGATCTCGTCTATGAAGATCGTGCTCGGCGCGTAGAATCTCGCCATTTCGAAGAGAAGACGAACGAGCTTCTCCGACTCGCCCCTGTACTTCGAAGTCAGCGTCGAGGACGATACGTTGAAGAACGTAGTTCCGCATTCCGTCGCTACGGCCTTTGCGAGCATAGTTTTTCCCGTTCCGGGCGGTCCGACCATTAGCACGCCCTTCCACGGACGTCGAATGCCTTTGAAAAAATCCGGCATCCACATCGGCAGAACGACTGCCTCCTCCAGCAGGCGCTTCGCCTCGTGAAGGTCGGCTATGTCGTCCCAGCGAATGTTCGGATTTTTCTGCACTATGTCCCGCTCCAACAAATCCACGAGGTCTCTGTCGTTGCCGGAGGGTTCGAATTTTCTATCCTCCACTTCCATGTCGACCCTCTCGCCTTCCGGCTTCTCCGGAAGCTTCGTCGGATCGTCCCTTTTCGAATTTTTTTTCTCATCCTTTTTCGCGTTTACCTTTGCGTCGGGTTTTTTGCCGGTCAGTGTTTTGCGAGCGGCCGCACGATTCTGATACTTGTGCTGAAACTTTTGGGGTTTGGTGGTTTTTTGCTCGAGGGGCGTGAGAGGCGGCCAGACATCGGGATCGCGGACGACAGGTTGGCTCCAGTTACCTCCCGAGCCCGCGCACGACCACAGAGTCGGATCTCTAGTCGGTTCCTCGAAGGCCACGCAGGACGTGCCTATCAATCTCTCGCTGTGCGTGTCAGCTTTGAAGAGCTGCAGCGTGTTCGAGGTCGCTTTGACTTTCTCGAACTCCTCGACGATTTGGTGCTGGACATGTTGCCATTTCGCCTTCCTCGTTGCATCGGCGATACTCGCGAGCAACCGATGAATCTGCTGAACGACTCCCTGATAATAAACAACCGATGTGTCGTAGTTTCCAGTCAGTGCCGTTTCTCGGGCGAGCTTCGTGTTTTCGCAGATCTCACTGATCGGCACAGCCATCGCGAACTGTTTTTTTTTTTTCTCGGTATACACTTGCTTATCTTGCGTACGAAAGATCGGCGAGTTACATTGACACTCGAGGAAATAGTACAGTAGTGAAAAATATTGCGATATCGAGTCGCGGAGGTCGACGCGCGAGGTTAATTAATTGTGTCCGAAACCGACATTGCTGTACAATACCATTTTTGTGTACAACCGGTGTGTATGTGAGACACACGGATGCATATCGTCATTGGTGAAAGGTACGGTTGGGTAATAGTAATAACCCTCGGGCGCGTTTCAATATCAACTGCAATTGCTACCAACTTTTATGTAACTCATGCATGAAAAACGGTACTTTTCGTCTTTGCCGAGAGTGGCGTAGACGGCGCTTTGCAGCCATGAGTTTAATAATTTCCCGGCGCATGCGCAGATCGGCTCCTTTGCGTGCGAATTACTTTTACGCATGCGCAGTTCGGTTCCTTTCGTGCGATTTACTTTTGCGTGCGATTTCTGGAAATTATTGCACGCTGCTCGCAGGGCCACAATCAGCAGGCACGGAGTAGCGCTTCTCCTGCATTCGTTACATATACGGAGTTTCTACCGGGACGGTTGGCACCATCTAGCGGCGAAAGCCGCTGGTTGAAGGCCCAATGTCGGCTTCACATCGGCAAACCGATGATTGGCGGCTCGATATACGCCCGAACATTGGCCTAAAATCCGCAAACCAATGGTTCGTCAGTCCATGAATCAAACGACGAATGGTTGGCGTATCGATTATTGGCTGAACATTGGCTTAAAATCGGCACATTAATGGTTGGTGAGTTCATGGTCGGTCAGACATTGCCCTCAGACGACAAACCAACAATTGGCGAGTCAACGATCGGCCGAGCATTGGCCGCCAATTGTCCAACCAACTAATGGCGAGCCCATACTTGGCCTAAAATCAGCAGACTAATGGTCCGTAAGTTCATGCGTCAACATACGTACGGTTGGCACATCGATATTTGACCGAACATTGGCCTAATATCGGCAGACCAATGGATGGTGAATTCATGCTCGGCCGAACATTGGCCTCAAATCGACAAACCAATGACTGGCAAACCAGTACTTGGTCAAACATTGACCGAAGGTTGGGGTACTAATATCGTTACGCCTATACACTGGCCCGCTGATCGGCAATTTTCGTTCAATCGGCAATACCTCCATGGGATATACGGTATGGTTTACGTATACTAAGGAAAGATGGTACGATGCATTCTATACATATTTCACTGTACTTCCGAACAAGGGAGGTTTTGTCTCCACTACACGTCAATAGGTGTTGGGTAAACTAGTAAACTACTTTCATTTTACTCTGCAATATGTATCATTGTCGCCTTCGTTTAAATCTACATTCTTTTATTTTTGCCAATATTATACAGTTAATAAATAGAACGATAGATGAACGGTGAGCGTGGCCGAGTGGATCGGAGCGCGACTTTGATTCCGCCACCGTTCCATCTCCGTGCCGTCATTTTTCTATCTGGGTACAAAGATTAGCGAGAGTCTAGATAAAATGTTTAAACTTGAGTTTCCTGCGCTAAAGTGCTAACTCAAAATATGGGACCGTCACAGGTGTAACGACACAATACCCAAATAGAACGGTAGATTATTCAAAGGCAAAATACGAAGCTTAGCCACCGATGATGATATTAAATTTTTCTATTTGCATTTGTAACCCCAGTATCGTAAGCCTCTTCGAACTTGAAAACTAGAGGAGCCGAGCTAGGAAACGTTCCCAATTCGACATTCTCCATATTCCTAGCCATATCCATTTTTTCAAGCTCGTCTTTGCTGAGATAATAGACTATTCCGGCACCATAGCCGTCGCCAAGTACGTTGATAGAAGTTCTCAGACGGTCTCTATGAAAATAACCATTGTAATTAAGGCAATAATAATAAGAAGATAGAAAGCAAAAGAACAGTCGTTTTGCGACTACTTCCGAGGAGTTAAACTTACAAAAGCCAGTCGACTGCAAAAAGCAATGAAATATCATCGGTTGGAAGACCTAGCGAGGTTAACACCAAAACCATCGTTATCAAAGCCGAACTGGGAATACTAGCCGCCCCAATACTTGCTAACGTTGCCGTTAAACTAAAAATAAACAAAAAAAGAACAATAATTATTTAACTTTGGATTTTTTTTGCTTGTTATGTATGAGCATCTTTCGGACTTGGTAATGCAATATGCTTTGAAATATTTAACCAAATCACCTCACAGTGATGACTTGACCGAATCCGAGGGAGATACCATTCATCTGTGCAATGAATATAGCAGCTACAGCCTCGTACAATGCGGTTCCATCCATATTAACCGTAGCTCCTACTGCGACAACAAATCTCGTTACTCTCGGATCAATTTTGTTGTTTTCTTCCAAGCAGTGAAAAGTTATCGGCAAAGTAGCAGCGCTGTTAATTAAAAAGGTAAATTGTATATCTTACTGCATATCGCATATCGTTATATATTAAAACGTTTCGATATTCCGGGGCAGGGGAACCCTAGCGGGTTGCACGACCGTCGTTTCGACCGAAGAAACGGTAGTCGTGAGGGGTGCACTGTTTCGACTGTTCAAAATCAGACGCTTCGACTATTATGGACACGACCAATAACCCTCAAAACTTACAGGATTTGCAAGTCTCAAATAGCCTGATCGTTTTTTATTTTCGACCGACAAAGCGACCGTAGGATCGACCACTCCGAGGTCGCCGGAATTTGTTTTTCGACCGACGCAACGAGCATTCGGATTCGTTGTTTGTGCGGTCATTTTGTCGGTCGAGAACAGCAAAATGACCAAGCCTCGTCGAAATGGTCGGGGTCGTTTCGGCGGTCGGACCCCGAGAAACGACCGAGCTCTAGCAACGATGGGATAGTCGATTGTATGGTCGTTGCGTCGGTCGAAAAACAAGTTCCAGCGACCTCATAGTGGTTGATCCTACGGTCGTTTTGTCGGTCGAAAATAAAAAACGATCAGACTATTCCAGACTTGTAGATCTTGTGAGTAATGAGGTTTATTGGTCGTTTCCATGGTCAAAACGTCTGATTTTGAACGGTCGAAACAGTGCACCCCCACGACTATCATTTCTTCGGTCGAAACAACGGTCGATTAAAAAAAAAAAAAAGAACGATAGTCGTGTAACCTGCTAGGGAATATCGGACTCACGATTCATTAGACCCTCTTCTTCCAAATGGAAGGTAAAGAGTTCGGTACTGGACCGGTTGGTTAAGGTGTGGAGGACGGGATTTCACGTCGCATGAGCTCGATTCAAGGAGGCAGCTGGATTGCTGACCCTTGTATAACACACTCTCGTTCAAGGAGGATCGCTTCTAATGAGGCGATAGCGTTAATTAGTCACTCGCGCATATGATCGAAGGGGAACTAGGAAAGTCAAAGGAGTTCTTCAGTCTTGCAATCCGGGGACTAAAAGTCGACCCGACGTTCAAGGCTGAATATTCTCCTCTGACGGTGAGCCTACTTTGTTCAGAGACACGTATACCGAGGCATACGTGCTTATGCAGTCTGTAAAATAATAAAATTACAACGAAGCCCCATTCTGGGGTTACTTCGAGGAGGTAGTTGTCAATTCTTGTGAGGAAAGGGAAATACTTGTAGGATCGGATAGGTAGAGCCGTTATAGCGACTTCGCTTGCGCAAGCGTTCCGCCGACTCGCCATCTCGCGGAAAGGGGAAGGATCTACCGGAGGGTAGACCGTCCCGTTACAATATATAAAATAATATCTAAAAAAATAGATGGAATATCACCTGGAAGCCGTGGCCATTGCAGTTATCCAAGCTTGTGCCATACCCTTGAAAAAAACTGCAGGATTTTGTCGCGTCGATAGTCCAAAAATTGTAGGGAGAGTTATTACAGCGTGTATCAAAAGACCCGCAATGACTGTTATCATGTACAAGCCCAACATTCTTGCTGTTTCAGTGAGATTGTCTATCGACATTATTTTCCCGGCTATGAGGCACATTATGCCAATGGGCGCGTACCTGAAATGGATATACATATTTTTTTAATGCAGTTAATAAATGCTAATTTGTGTAGACCGTCAGAGGGATGTTATAAATTACGCGAGAAAGATGGAATGTACCGATTGGTCAAAAACGGGCCGAGATACAGATTGCTTCAATTAAATTCACTCACCACAGAATTATTATGTTAACAAGCTTCATAACTATTTCGTTGAGTACAGTGAAAAAGTCAAGCATAATTTTTCCCCGTGGACCAATCTGTCCGATCATCAAACCAAAAGTAATGCAAAAAAGAATAATTCCCATGACGTTCGTGCCGTCTTTGTAGACGAGTGTGTGTTCCATAGCAAAATCAGTTATGTTGGTGCCGTCGATTACGACCGCAGGTTTCCTCATGTAAGTAGTTTGCACTTGCTGAAAGCAAGCTTGAACCAAATTCTCTGGAAACATATTTCTAAAAATACAAAATTTAGGCTATGTCGAAGCGCTGGCACGCTTATATTTTAGGTGAAATTTTGTACCTAATTATATCGAGTATGGCATCGAGAGTCGAAACTTTGTGTTCTTCGGCATATTTCACCATAACGAGGCTCTTGTCCTTCGGATCGCCGGGATGAATCGACAGGACCATAATAATACCAACTGTCGTTGCCAGCACTGTTGTTACCAGATAATATATCAATGCACGGAAACCTATTCGACCCGAACATCTAACGTCCAATTGGGCCATTCCTGTATTCATTATAATAAATCGTCAAGTTAAATCTAGATACACTATATAGAGCAACTGTATTTCTTTATTGACATTATATCGGGACGATCTACATACCGGTTATTAGCGAAGAGATTATGAGAGGTAGAATCAACATTTTCAACAGTCGCATGAGTATCTCGCCCGGAAAGCTGACAAGCATTATAGAGCCTGTGGAAAGGTCAGCGAGTCGTCCAACAAATCCACCGCAAAGACCAACCAGTACTCCAGCGACGGTTAGAAGCATCGTCATATTCGCTCCTATCCAGTCGACTACCTACGCTTCAATCACCCATATTTAATGTTTACAAAGAATTCGATTAATTCGAATGAATTATTTTATCACATATAATTTCCGGTCTTACCGCTTGAAGCCTGCCGAGCGGCGTACACTCGTCACAAATAGTTGCGTCCGGTTTTTCCTCCGAGGTCATTTTTTCGATATCCTCAATATCCGATCTAGAAATTTTATTAATCATCAAATATATTTACGATGGCGCTTCTGGGGGTCTCAAGGCAGAACTGTCTATGTTCATAACGTGAAAGCAGATTTTTTTAAACTGTTTCATTATCTCCTTTTTCACTGTGTACAAATTTATGATCTTTTTTTGTCATTCCTCACTGCCAGGTGGATCTTACGAGAGATTCCTATCCATGGGTGTAGTTTTACGAACAGCCACGGATGTTTCCGGCAGATCTTGAGACGTACGCATTTCGTTAGTTGTATTGTAACCTTATATCCCTTTGCAAAAATCGTTCGGCGATGTCACGTTCTTATAATTATCCTACAAGATAAAACAGATGGATATTTTTTACCACACAATTTATTTACCGCTCCGGTTTTTTATTTTTTGCTGTTCGCGCGAAAAAACTGGAGCGTGTCCAGCATAAGTTCCTTCCGTCAGCGTCTTACAAGGCGGGTACACCCATGAGGCAAGAAGATCATAATTACAGAGCAATCGCAAATTTGCTTGCGATACCGGGCCGAAACTCGGTAAGGACCTTCTGTGATCAGCGAACTCTCTTCAAAATATCGTCAGGGATGACGGACTGTCCCACCCTGATGGTCAAACTCCGGGAGACTGTTCCCGATCGCCAGAGGAGAACACGAATTTTCTTCAGAACACCGAAAATTGGGTCAGGCCTTACGGAAAGGTCGGCTCACTACTGATTCACGAGCGTCGCTACTAGACTGGATCTATCCCACTTGTTTGAGGGACCAATTACGACGTATACGAGAGCCCTCTCTGCACGAGTTCTCTACGAGTGACCCACGAGTGATACTACGATAAAAATTATTCGTGAAGACTATTTCGAATAAACTGAACAAAATCAAAAAATCATAATTAATTTCAACTTGATCTCATACTGTTATTATGTTATCTGATTTTCTTTTAATGCAAAAAGGCAGGTCCCGTAAATCAGTAAATAAATAAATAAATAAAACAATTTATTCCAAATTAAATTGACACGTACACTTTACCTCTTAATATCTACACCGACGATTGCAGTCGACTAAAACTTGTTTTGGAGATTTTTTTTTGTGCCTGTGATGGTTTGCCAGGGTATGGTCGAGGTAATATACGAATGATGGATAAATGCCGAATAATATTAAGTGTAACTATTGAGCGTAGTACTGAATGGAAGGAGAGCGTGCGTCACAACGGTTCGGGACGTCGAGACGAACTGAAGGAAGAGCCTGAGCGCGGACATTGTATTGCTACGCGTGATAAGACGGCCGCTGCCCGCACGTGGCGAGTGCAAAGGCTGGACCGTTACCGTCAGAAAGCGGACGGTCGTACTGGAAGTGCTGACCGTATCACGATTAAGAATGATAAAGTCCGACTCACCGAACAAACTATGGTCACTTTAGTGTAGTACCCAGATTACTTCGCTACGCGAATGAATTCGATGGATTAAGTGAAGTCTCTGGAATCCCGCGGGGGATTTTCCGGCAGTCTCTTCTCCGGGCAAGACTTTGGTTAGGCAGGGCTAACTTTTGGTAATGATATGCTCACGCTACGATAACGTTACGCTAACGGTAACCTTACGGCGACGCAAATGTCAATGCGATGTCAGTGACAGACTAAAGAAAATACATTTTGCTCGCTTGCGCTTCGCAAGCAACTCCGAAATGTATTTTCTTCAGTAAAGAAGAGAAGAAAATACATTTTGGAGTTGCTTGCGAAGCGCAAGCCCCCAAAATGTATTTTCATTAGTCTGTCATTGACATCTGATTGACATTCGCCTTGCCGTAAGTTTACCGTTAGCGTAACGTTATCGTAACGTGAGCGTACCATTAGCGAAAGATATGCCGGGGATCCCACCCCTGGGCTAGGTAGGGTGCGCTGTGGCTTTACCGATACATAATTTCTTCTTCTTTGTAACTGTCTATTCGACGCAACGTTGTCAAGAGACGCGGTAGCGTCTCGACGCCAAGTACTTAAAAAAAGTTTTTAAGCGAGTTGACGAGACGCTACCATTGTAAGTATGTACTCTTCCTCTGGCTCTATGTGCTATAACTTACTCACTGTCGCGTGCTGGTCTACTGAGAATGTCAAACTATTGTACCACCACATGTAAATACATTAGCGGAATTTTGAACTATTGTAAAAAAGGTTCATCCGGTTATTGAATAAATAAATATTATACGATTATGAATCAAGACTGGAGATGCTGACGTGAGAAAGAATGACTGAGAGATCGCGAATTATGGGACCGTTACAAGCCCAACAATTATTCCTGATCGTGAAATGATAGAAAATATACATAAAAGAAAACTACACTGTAAGAAAAAGTCAATTATGAAAGAAAACAGTAGAGAAGGTATAATGAAAAAAATTCAAATTTTCATGATGCTTCCTCATAAAAATCGAAAATTTAAATTTTCATACGGCTGTGTCTTCAAAGATTGAAATTGAAATTTTCATATAGCTTTCTCACAATGTTCCTTTATTCGCAAAGCTTCTTCTATGAGAAGGCATTTTCGGTATTTTTAGTTTCCTCACAGAGGAAGCTTCGCGAATAAAGGCATGCGAGCGCGAGAGGGTCGAGCGGGAAATATGTAGACGAGCGAGACCGTCAGACTTCGCATGACACGTAATAAGTCCTCGAGGTTTGCTTAGCTCACACGAGACATACAGAACCGTTCCTCAATCAAGCGAATAATGGGTATTCCAACGAGGAAGCCGATTGGCAGCGTACGCCCATATAGAAGGACGGCAGTTAAGGTTTCGCGATGGGGTCAACGGGGAAGAGTAGGGGCTCACAGGAAGAAGGCATTCATCATGTCACACCGCTACGACGGAGATTTAGTAATTACTAAAATAGAAATAAGAACTTGCGCGTGCCATACCGATATTATATAAACAAATCCCTCAATATATAAATATATATGATGTAACAAAAAGAATAGTATATTATGCTACAAAGGAGGAAAGTGCATTTCTTTCACCGGGTGTGAAGTTCGATTCACACGGAGAAGAAATTCACGCGAGGTGAAAATGCATTTTGCGGTATACGATATTTTTTTCCGACTTCGTTAAAATGACTATATTTCTTGCGTCGCAAAATCGTCATATTCGCTAATGACCATTACTCCCCCCCGGAGTAATAGAGCTTACAGAGGGAGAGCAATGAGCCCTCCCAGATGGACAAATAACGGTTGCGGTACCAATGGTACGATACCCATTTGGCGACACGTTTTTCTATCTAGGCTATTACTCCCTAAGGAGTAATGAAATTGTACTGCGCATGCGCGCAGGTTAATAATGATTATCGGTAAATAATTGGCGGTTTTCCGCCCGTATTACACGCAAGGCAAAAACCATTTTTTTTCGCATGATTTTAAAGAGTGTTGTGTACATCTCAACCTCATAAAGTTTGTAAATTGTCTGTGTAAAATGTACATAATAAGACCGAGCTTGTCACCTCTTTTATTTGATCGTATTACTATTAATTCGGTACTGTCCTCTTTACTATGATCGTCCATGCGAGCTTATCTGCGACCTTGGCCAATAATCTGCAGATTGCGTTTAATATGTGTGTGAGATTTATTCTGAATCTTCGTCGCTCCGACCACGTATCGCAGTGCCGGCGTTAGTCAGGCTGGCTGTCTCTTCGCAACCGATGGTTGTTTTTTTATGGGCTGCTTATTTTATAAGGCCTTGCATATGGGAGAGCGTGGCTTGTTTGGGGACAGGCTACGTTTTAGACCAATCTTGGCGACTCGGCGATATATGTCTCGTACTGATTCGCTTTACGTCCCTCTTTCACGACTGCCACGTTTGAAGAGTCGTTCATTGTAATGGGTTCGAAATTCTGGAATTTACTGCCTCGGGCGGTGACGGGTGAGTCCACATTAGGTTTTCCGCGGATGTTGTTATCGGTATCTGATGACAGAGGAGGGACCAGGGGTGGGATCCCCGTCATATCTTTCGCTAATGGTACGCTCACGTTACGACAACGTTACGCTAACGGTAAACTTACGGCAACGCGAATTTCAATCAGATGTCAATGACAGACTAATGAAAATACATTTTGGTCGCTTGCGCTTCGCAAGCAACTCCAAAATGTATTTTCTTCTCTTCTTTACTAAAGAAAATACATTTCGGAGTTGCTTGTTTTTCCATTTCCACCATATACACTTTCGGGTTTTTATGGGGTGACAGACAGTTCACCGAATGCGAAATGTTTATCATGGCCAACCTCATCATATCGTAGTTCAAGTCCGAAATCTTTATAACCAAATATCAAAGGTATTCACGGTCGAATGAAATTTCCGTATAGAATCCTAATAGATTTGCGTAGTCTTGTCAATTAATGGTACAATGATTTTTGTGATAAATATGAAAATCCCGATGGATATAATACATCGCACTCACTAGCTACGAATGCCTACCCGCTGCATACTGGAAGAACATTTTTATTTTTTTTTCGACTAGCCGTCTGTAGTGCGAAGCAATTTTTAAACATCGCGATCGGTTAATAAATCGGTAGGACCAATTCGAAATTTCTGCTTGAAATCGTTTATGTAAAACAGATGAACATCCGCGCTCAAATGCAATTTTCATATAGAATCACCGGAGACGTTTGTATAATACAGTCAAAAAGTTTAATAACGCAATGATTTTCATGAGGAATATTGAAATCCTGACGGACACCCGTTTCGTACGCACCATCTACGAACCCCTCTTTAGTAAAATGTGGAAACGTTAGTCTTGATGACTGAAATTATGGGGACTTGAACTGTATAACCACAAAATTTTATTAATTATTCAATATTGAAATCATGGCATTTTATTATAGTAAAACATGGTAAAACGCCACTTTGGCATATAACTCTACAGTCTGTCTCGCTAATCTTTTTTTACCTTGGCGTCGAGATACTACCGTGTCTCTTGATATCAGGTTTACAAACCCTGTATCGAACGTGCAAATGCAAAGTATGACATAACTGTCCTTAGTGTCTGGAAAAGAAAAATGCCCTTGTTTAATTGAATTACAATGATAATTAATCGGATGCTAGAATTTTTATGCAACGTTACTGAATGATCGCTCATTCTTACCAGACCGAAAGTTTGCACGGACATGGTCAGCATATTCCCAGCTCTTAGTTGGCAAGGTACGTTACAACGCATCGTCATGAATTGTAGGAGTTTTTGACCTTCAGGAGATATTCTGTACCATTGGCTATTATATCTGCGCGGAAAAAGACTTAATATATGGCTACGCTATCAGTTCCTCCTTGTATACTCACATATGAAAGCGCACTCTTGTACTGTGATCTATGAGAATTTGGGAAATGTAGCTCTCAATGTAGAAGTAAAATATCATAGCCAGTATAGGAATTACGGATGCTACGGTTGCCCCGAGATCGCTTGTTCTCAACAACATCTAAATTTGGAAGTAGTTGTTTATGTGTCAATCCACAATTATTCATCATAGGTCACAAGTTTTTACCTGAATTCCTGATGCGTTAATCAGAATCATGCCAGAAGCCAAGGTAAAAAAGAAATCCCATGCGTAACTTGCCTTGATGAGATCGGCGTATCTGACAAAAGTACATTGATTAATAACATTGGTTAGTTTTACTAAATGCATTCTTACTCGTTCAATAAATGATCTTACTCGATAGCATCATTGTGCCTATCGATGCATGAAGCTACGTACATCATATCCGCTTTGACAAGCGCATATGTGAATTTTCCTGCTTTTACTGATGTGCCATTATTCCCGAGTCGTTCTAATTTATGCCTGAAGGTTTACGCTGACACTTTGGTATTTATTATTACGATCGATTGGTCATTGGCTCACCCTACCGCAGCAAAAATACCACAGATGTGTTGCACGTAAAGGATTAACATAACGTCACTGCTTAGTAAGACCGTTAGTACCATAAGTGCGCATACAGTACAATACATATTGAGGTAAAAATAATATTTCTGCGGATCGAGATGATAATAGACAGCGGGGAATGGAAATTTTCCGGGTTCAGTATTGTTCTTCAGCACAACGTCGACTATCTTTGTTATCATTGGTTGGATCATAAAAACCAACATGCCTAAATACAACGTGACTACACGCAATATCGATAAATTTCTTAAATATTTAAATTGAAACGACCCATGACAATACTTTATTTACCTGTGTATAGAATCGTTATCTTTTCTCCCCGCTCAGCATATTCGTGAAGAAGCTTAACTTCTCGATCCCGAGCCCATACTTGCCAATCCTTACGAATGCGATTTAACAACTTTAATGTCTGCACATGTCGAACGCACACCAATTAGCGATTGGTATTAATGAATTGGCTCGATCTGACCTCATTTATGATAGTATCGCAATTTGCGAAAGTAGAACTGACCTTCTGCTGATTCCACGTAAAACCAAGATACTTCATAGCGCAAACTGTGTCGAAAAGGTTTGGGATCAGGCACTCCATGAGGATATTCCCGTCGTTTCGATATTTTACAACAGCTAGTATCTGAGATACAATCTGATAGGTGATGGGCAGAATTAAAATAGCAAAAAAGGCACGCTTGGCACGGGTGCTTTGGTATGGCCATTGTCCAATGAGCGACATCAAGATTTTACCTAATCTATAGTACCGGTGTTCAAACAAGTCTATCGTGGCTTGAACCATCACCGACGATGGCGTTGGGGCAACTACTGGTGTGCCTTACGATATACAACACACCCCAGACTTGTTTTTCATACATTTTATTGATCTTTTCGCTGTATGAATTTTCATGGAATTATTTCAAAGTACCAGAGCGCGCCGGACGTTTAAATTGCCCTTCACCGCGTCAAAGTTGAGCGACAGCGACGCAAGAGTGCTATAGCCTCCGCTACCCGTATAGGTCATTACGTATTCATTTTGCCTTCACGATCCGTACGAAGAACTGTAATGATGGTGAGACTTTGAATTTACGTAGATATTTGCTGAAAAGTATTCTATCATATTCAATTGAAATATAAACTATTTTCAAACCTAGCCTGAAATGAGATGGTGCTTGCCATGGACGTGGAAGACGGTTACTTCTGCGCACAACGTGGCTGTACTTGCGTGGGGGAAACGTAAATCAATCGCGAACTACCACCATAGGAGTACAGTCCTCCAAAGTGAGGGGAGCGGTTTACTACGAGAGGGTTTATCGTCAATGTTCGTTCCGTCCATAATGTTAAATGTATACATCAGTAGCCTCCCGTTCAAAGTTAGTGTATCACGATATATATCGAAATCTCGCCAATCATTGCGGTCGTTTTATTCGTGTCATGATTGATCGGTGATGACGACGCGGGGAAGCGAGGATTGTGTGAGAAGAAAGTTCCGTTTCTTCGAATTTCATAGCGGATAAGTTGTCAGTATTTATTATTGCTTCAGGGACAACGGTTTTGGCGATAACTTGAGGATACTATCATTATTATCGATTGTATTTATAGTCGGTGTTGCCAAACAGCTTAGATCTTTGAATGATAGCTGCCCGAGTCGTAAACTTTTCGTCGCTTTTGCTCTTGTGGGTTGTGATCTTATAACGACTTATGCGGAAATCCTTTGGTTTCTGGCATTTTTTGGTTCGGTTTCTTCTCTCGTGGGCCTGAGTCTTGCATCTGGTATAATGCCCCTCCTAAAAAGTTAGTGGCACGGAAAAAATGTGTATAAGAGTTCACATGCTGGAAATAGTTTGTTGGGAAATCAAGATAAGTTATATATTCTTTTAATCGTTGGTGTATGAGCCAAAATCGTCAAACTTTTTTGCAAGGCTGCATTTTACAGTGATTTTGGTTAACCCGCCCCGCAATTTATAATATACAGGCAACAACGTTTCTCAAAACTGCCTACCGAAGGAAATTATTATCCGTTGACTTCGGCAGGTTAAAACGAAGAAAAACACGTGCAAATAACTCTGACGACCGCGCAATCATTGTGTGCTGCGTTTATCCCTGATAGACAAGCGGCACGAAAAGTCACAGTTGGTGCAATAATTACGACATGTGCCGCACCTGTAGCAAATATCGCGCGAATATCGCTACTTTTCATGGCGCTTGTCTATCTGGGATGTTATCTGGACAGTTCGAACTAAGAAGATTTTTTAAACACGGCGTATTAAAATAATAAATATTCAGCTTCAGGCGAAGCTGTTTACCTTGCGAGACTTTGGGTACGTTTGCGAGACGGAGTTCCCAGCGAAACAAGAAGCCGAGTACTTCAGGCGACAACACTGCGAGTCGTCGTTTATCGAATCGTAGTAAATAATGAGATTTTGAAAAATTGAAAAAATAAATAAATTAATACCAATCTTGAACGCCCAAGTACATTCGTTCACGAAGCATCGAATATCGCGGTACATGCATTTCCGGCACGGTTTAATCCCTCTTAACGAATCTTCGAGGGATATTTAAAACAGCTCGATATGCATTTGTAGAACCGAGGCACTCTCGTATAACATCGATGCATTTCTCATTCGACTACTACTTAGTCGATCGTTGTAATCAGTATCGAGTACAGAACAGCTGATGCTGCTGGTTTTTCGCGAGTTAGAGATACAAGAGTTTCGGGATCGGTTTACATACAGAATCCTCGTCGTTGGGATACTATCTCGTGGCTTCGATGAATTATTACCAAACGATATACTGCTCGTACCTGGAATAAGTGGTAGAAACGAAATTTAATAAGACTTGAAAAAAAAAATCGCGCTCAGAAAGACTTGAATGATTTGGCTATTCGGCACTTTCTGAAAGTTCCTTAGAAGACCTCCCTGTTCCAATTTTGGATCGCATTAACGTCATGTGAAAGTCACGTGGCCGCGCCACGAGAACGAGAGAGATACCGTTATTGGCGTTTGCAGTGGAGTGGGAGAGAATGCACGAGAGAATGTTTCACATGGCGTTAAATACACTTTTTACGCCAAGTCTTGACCTTCACAGATTTACAATTCTTATTTTACGACCAGATATACGTCGCTTCCGGTTCAGAACACTCACTTTTCGACCGGAAGTGACGTCATACCGGAAATATGTTATTTTCGGTTTAAAATCTCATTTTACAATCAAGTTGCCCAAGGTCGCAGCAACAGCGGTGGTTGCTGCAGCAGTGGCTGCGGTAATTGCTGCGGCAACAATGGCTGCTGTTGCTGCTGCAGAAGTGGCAGCTGCTGTTGTTCTGGCAGCCACAGCTGTAGTTGCTGCGGCAACAATGGCTGCTGTTGCTGCTGCAGCGGCGGCAGCTGCTGTTCTTCTTGCAGCGGCGGCAGCTGATGTTCTTCTTGAAGCGGCAGCAGCTGCTGTTGTTCTTGCAGCCAGAGCGGTAGTTGCTGCGGCGGCGGCTGCGGTAGTTGCTGCTGCAGCGGTTGTCGCTGCGGTGGCGGTTGTTCTTGTTCTTGCAGCCGCAGCGGTGGTTGCTGCGGCGGGAGGAGTGGCGGCTGCTGGTGCTGCTGTTGTGCAGCTTGTTCTCGTGGCGGCTGCTGCTGCTGCTGCTGTTGGGCTTGTTGTGGTGGCGGTAACGGCGGCGGCGGCGATTTTTGAACATCCGCGCTCAAATGCAATTTTCATATAGAATCACCGGAGACGTTTGCATAATACAGTCAAAAAGTTTAAGAAGGCAATGATTTTCATGAAGAATATTGAAATCCTGACGGACACCCGTTTCGTACGCACTATCTACGAACCCCTCTTTAGTAAAATGTGGAAACGTTAGTCTTGATGACTAAAATTATGGGGACTTGAACTGTATAACCACAAAATCTTATTAATTATTCAATATTGAAATCATGGAATTTTATTATAGAAAAACATGGTATTTATTGTATATCCTCAATAACGCCACTTTGGCATATAACTCTACGGTCTGTCTCGCTATCTTTTTTTGACTTGGCGTCGAGATACTACCGTGTCTCTTGATATCATGTTTACAAACCCTGTATCGAACGTGCAAATGCAAAGTATGACATAACTGTCCTTAGTGTCTGGAAAAGAAAAATGCCCTTGTTTAATTGAATTACAATGATAATTGATCGGATGCTAGAATTTTTATGCAACGTTGGTGAATGACCGCTCATTCTTACTAGACCGAAAGTTTCCACGGACATGGTCAGCATATTCCCAGCTCTTAGTTGGCAAGGTACGTTACAACGCATCGTCATGAATTGTAGGAGTTTTTGACCTTCAGGAGATAGTCTGTACCATTGGCTATTATGTCTGCGCGGAAAAAGACTTAATATATGGCTACGCTATCAGTTCCTCCTTGTATACTCACATATGAAAGCGCACTCTTATACTGTGATCTATGAGAATTTGGGAAATGTAGCTCTCAATGTAAAAGTAAAATATGATCGCCAGTATAGGAATTATGGATGTTATGGTTGCCCCAAGATCGCTTGTTCTCAACAACATCTAAATTTGGAAGTAGTTGTTTATGTGTCAATCCACAATTATTCATCATAGGTCACAGCTTTTTACCTGAAGTCCTGATGCGTTAATCAGAATCATGCCAAAAGCCATGGTAAAAAAGAAATTCCATGCGTAACTTGCCTTGATGAGATCGGCGTATCTGACAAAAGTACATTGATTAATAACAGTGGTTAGTTTTACTAAATGTATTCTTACTCGTTCAATAAATGATCTTACTCGATAGCATCATTGTGCCTATCGATGCATGACGCTACGTATATCATATCCGCTTTGCCAAGCGCATATGTGAATTTTCCTGCTTTTACTGATGTGCCATTATTCCCGAGTCGTTCTAATTTATGCCTAAAGGTTTACGCTGACACTTTGGTATTTATTATTACGATCGATTGGTCATTGGCTCACCCTACCGCAGCAAAAATACCACAGATGTGTTGCACGTAAAGGATTAACATAACGTCACTGCTTAGTAAGACCGTTAGTACCATAAGTGCGCATACAGTACAATACATATTAAGGTAAAAATAATATTTCTGCGCATCGAGATGATAATAAACAGCAGGGAATGAAAATTTTCCGGGTTCAGTATTGTTCTTCAGCACAACGTCGATTATCTTTGTTATCATTGGTTGGATCATAAAAACCAACATGCCTAAATACAACGTGACTATACGCAATATCGATGAATTTCTTAAACATTTAAATTTTAACCACCCATGACAATACTTTATTTACCTGTGTATAGAATCGTTATCTTTTCTCCCCGCTCAGCATATTCGTGAAGAAGTTTAACTTCTCGATCCCGAGCCCATACTTGCCAATCCTTACGAATACGATTTAACAACCTTAATGTCTGCATATATCGAACGCACACCAATTAGCGATTGGTATTAATGAATTGGCTCGATCTCAACTCAATTATGATAGTATCGCAATTTGCGAAAGTAGAACTGACCTTCTGCTGATTCCACGTAAAACCAAGATACTTCGTAGCGCAAACTGTGTCGAAAAGGTTTGGGACCAGGCACTCCACGAGGATATTCCCGTCGTTTCGATATTTTACAATAGCTAGTATCTGAGATACAATCTGATGGGTGGTTGGCAAAATTAAAATAGCAAAAAAGGCACGCTTGGCACGGGTGCTTTGGTATGGCCACTGTCCAATGAGCGACATCAAGATTTTACCTAATTTATAGTATCGGTGTTCAAACAAGTCTATCGTGGCTTGAACCATCACCGACGATGGCGTTGGGGCAACTACTGGTGTGCCTTACGATATACAACACACCCCAGACTTGTTTTTCATACATGTTATTGATCTTTTCGCGGTATGAATTTTCATGGAATTATTTCAAAGTACCAGACCGCGACGGACGTTTAAATTGCCCTTCACCGCGTCAAAGTTGAGCGACAGCGACGCAAGAGTGTTATAGCCTCTGCTACCCGTATAGGTCATTACGTATTCATTTTGCCTTCACGATCCGTACGAAGAACTGTCATGATGGTGAGACTTTGAATTTACGTAGATATTTGCTGAAAAATATTCTATCATATTCGATTGAAATATAAACTATTTTCAAACCTAGCCTGAAATGAGATGTTGCTTGACATGGACGTGGAAGACGGTTACTTCTGCGCACAACGTGGCAGTACTTGCGTGGGGGAAACGTAAATCAATCGCGAACTACCACCATAGGAGTAAAGTCCTCCAAAGTGGGGGGAGCAGTTTACCATGAGAGGGTTGATCGTCAATATTCGTTCCGTCCATAATGTTAAATGTATACATCAGTAGCCTCCCGTCAAAAGTTAGTGTATCACGATATATATCGAAATCTCGCAAATCATTGCGGTCATTTTATTCGTGACATGATTGATCGGTGATGACGACGCTGGGATGCGAGGATTGTGTGAGAAGAAAGTTCCGTTTCTTCGAATTTCATAGCGGATAGGTTGTCGGTATTTATTATTGCTTCAGGGACAACGGTTTTGGTGATAACTTGAGAATACTATCATTATTATCGATTGTATTTATAGTCGGTGTTGCCAAACAGCTTAGATCTTTGAAGGATAGCTGCCCGAGTCGTAAACTTTTTGTCGCTTTTGCTCCTGTGGGTTGGGATCTTATAACGACTTATGCGGAAATCCTTCGGTTTCTGGCATTTTTCGGTTCGGTTTCTTCTCTCGTGGGCCTGAGTCTTACATCTGGGATAATGCCCCTCCTAAAACGTTAGTGTCACGGAAAAAATGTGTATAAGAGTTCACATGTTGGAAATAGTTTGTTGGGAAATCAAGATAAGTTATATATTCTTTTAACCGTTGGTGTATGAGCCAAAATCGTCAAACTTTTGACGATTTTGAGAGATACCGTTATTGGCGTTTGAAGTGGAGTGGGAGAGAATGCACGAGAGAATGTTTCACATGGCGTTAAATACACTTTTTACGCCAAGTCTTGACCTTCACAGATTTACAATACTTATTTTACGACCAGATATACGTCGCTTCCGGTTCAGAACACTCACTTTTCGACCGGAAGTGACGTCATACCGGAAATATGTTATTTCCGGTTCAAAATCTCATTTTACAATCAAGTCGCCCAAGGTCAAGCCTACCGGAAGCACAGAAAAAACTTGCACAGCTGGGAATATTTGCTGCACGATCTATCGTGCACAGTGCAGTCAATTCGTGCAGCATCGATTGGTAAGAAAAGATAAAAATAAAAAATCAAATGGAATTGTTTAAATATGTATATATACCTATAGATATGTACATTTTTCACAGCGTTATTAGAGACGATATAGAATGTTACAATAAAGGCGAACCCAAACTATCGTGCAAATTGTTAATCGCAACATTAATTGTATTAAAAAAATAATAATAGTAAGTCAGGGAATAGAAAAAATAATTCTGTTGGTACGTGTGATTGCGTAAAATAAATTTAAAAAATTGTAAATGTCTTTTTTATCGTTCCTTCGGGCGCAGTACAACGAGATGGTATCCCCACTTCACGCTGAACGCAAATATTCATTTTTGTAGAATAATAATATTCGCTCATTAATCATTTCTAAATTTAATGTTTCAATTGTTTGCTACCTGAATGACACGCAAAAGAAAAAAATAGAAGATCGACATAGAGCGTGTATAAAATTTAAAAAATGCATGCCATTTTTTTGTGCTGTATGAACGTAAAACTAAGTTGGTTTGCTTCAATATTTTTCGCCCGCCCAGCGCTATTCTGCTCTTGCACGCGAGAGTCTTTTGTCTCTTCGTACCTAAAACCTGTAGGCGAAGTTTTTATTTTTGTTTTGTTTTGTTTTTTTTTTTTACGCTAAGCGAGAGAACGAACCACTATCGTTTAAAACTTTACTCTCATCCTGCCATTGAGCAGTCGCATATCATGGAAACAAGCTAGTAGAAAAAGACATGAAAAAATTGTAATAATATAGATCAACACTCGGAAAGAAAGCGTGCGAGGCATTGAAGATCGTCGAGAGAGCTAACAGTCCTTTTCATATTTTTTGATGTTTCATATTTATATTCCGAACCCGCATTGAGCTCTCTGCAATCTCGTCTCGCCGGAGACGTTTGCATAATACAGTCAAAAAGTTTAATAACGCAATGATTTTCATGAGGAATATTGAAATCCTGACGGACACCCGTTTCGTACGCACCATCTACGAACCCCGCTTTAGTAAAATGTGGAAACGTTAGTCTTGATGACTAAAATTATGGGGACTTGAACTGTATAACCACAAAATCTTATTAATTATTCAATATTGAAATCATGGCATTTTATTATAGGAAAACATGGTAAAACGCCACTTTGGCATATAACTGTACGGTCTGTCTCGCTATCTTTTTTTAAGGCAGTATTCTACTTTACAACTTTGAAATTTTTTTTTTTTTTTTTTTTTACTTTTTTCGAAAGTAAATATACTCGCCTGGAACAAGTTGAAGGCATATTATATGGCCCAGGCATCGCTGATTGAGCGTAAGATAATTTTTTCTACGATTTGTCACTTACAAAAACTTGAAACGCGTTTTTCTCGAAACAACGTTTTCAAGTACCGCGGTCGTGAAAACTCAAAAACTATTGAACCGATCCTTATGAAATTTTGAACACATATTCTATATGTTTGTATCAACCGACCTAACTACAATGAACTTAAAATTTTAATTCTAACTATATTTTTATTGCAAAAAAAGACGCAAAAAAACGCAATTTTTTTTTTCGTTCGTATTTTAGCCGCCATTTTGTTGATTTTGCACATACATAAAATATTCTAGTTAGATCGGTTCCTGGAGTCATACTGAACATAAAACTATTTGATTTTTTTGTTTCAGACCATCCTTCGGCAAGATTTTACGACCACGGCAACGTTACCTACTTTTTGAGGTGTTGGACTGACCATACTCTACATGTATAAAAAATGTATAAAATAAATTAAAAAAAAAATTTTTATGTACTTCAAGAGTATATTTATTAAGCATTTCAAACCCTACATCCATATCTTCAATAGTATTCTCAGAAAAAATTCACAAAAATAGCGTTTTTTTCAAAGTTGTAAAGTAGAATACTGCCTTAACTTGCCGTCGAGATACTACCGTGTCTCTTGATATAATGTTTACAAACCCTGCATCGAACGTGCAAATGCAAAGTATGACATAAATGTTCTTAGTGCCTGGAAAAGAAAAATGACCTTTTTTAATTGAATTACATTGATAATTAATCGGATACTGGAATTTTTATGCAACGTTACTGAATGACCGCTCATTCTTACCAGACCGAAAGTTTCCACGGACATGGTCAGCATATACCCAGCTCTTAGTTGGCAAGGTACGTTACAACGCATCGTCATTAATTGTAGGAGTTTTTGACCTTCAGGAGATAGTCTGTACCATTGGCTGTTATGTCTGCGCGGAAAAAGACTTAATATATGGCTACGCTACCAGTTCCTCCTTGTATACTCACATATGAAAGCGCACTCTTATACTGTGATCTATGAGAATTTGGGAAATGTAGCTCTCAATGTAGAAGTAAGATATCAAAGCCGGTATAGGAAGTATGGATGTTATGGTTGCTCCAAAATCGCTTGTTCTCAACGACATCTAAATTTGGAAGTAGTTGTTTATGTGTCAATCCACAATTATTCATCATAGGTCACAACTTTTTACCTGAAGTCCTGATGCGTTTATCAAAATCATGCCAAAAGCCATGGTAAAAAAGAAATTCCATGCGTAACTTGCCTTGATGAGATCGGCGAATCTGACAAAAGTACATTGATTAATAACATTGGTTAGTTTTACTAAATGCATTCTTACTCATTCAATAAATGATCTTACTCGATAGCATCATTGTGCCTGTCGATGCATGAAGCTACGTATATCATATCCGCTTTGCCAACCGCATATGTGAATTTTCCTGCTTTTACTGATGTGCCATTATTCCCGAGTCGTTCTAATTTATGCCTGAAGGTTTACGCTGACACTTTGGTATTTATTATTACGATCGATTGGTCATTGGCTCACCCTATCGCAGCAAAAATACCACAGATGTGTTGCACGTAAAGGATTAACATAACGTCACTGCTTAGTAAGACCGGTAGTACCATAAGTGCGCATACAGTACAATACATATTAAGGTAAAAATAATATTTCTGCGCATCGAGATGATAATAGACAGCAGGGAATGAAAATTTTCCGGGTTCAGTATTGTTCTTCAGCACAACGTCGATTATCTTTGTTATCATTGGTTGGATCATAAAAACCAACATGCCTAAATACAACGTGACTATACGCAATATCGATGAATTTCTTAAACATTTAAATTTAAACGACCCATGACAATACTTTATTTACCTGTGTATAGAATCGTTATCTTTTCTCCCCGCTCAGCATATTCGTGAAGAAGTTTAACTTCTCGATCCCGAGCCCATACTTGCCAATCCTTACGAATACGATTTAACAACTTTAATGTCTGCACATATTGAACGCACACCAATAAGCGATTGGTATTAATGCATTGGCTCGATCTCACCTCAATTATGATAGTATCGCAATTTGCGAAAGTAGAACTGACCTTCTGCTGATTCCACTTAAAACCTAGATACTTCGTAGCGCAAATTGAGTCGAAAAGGTTTGGGACCAGGCACTCCACGAGGATATTTCCGTCGTTTCGATATTTTACAACAGCTAGTATCTGAGATACAATCTGATAGGTGATGGGCAGAATTAAAATAGCAAAAAAGGCACGCTTGGCACGGGTGCTTTGGTATGGCCATTGTCCAATGAGCGACATCAAGATTTTACCTAATCTATAGTACCGGTGTTCAAACAAGTCTATCGTGGCTTGAACCATCACCGACGATGGCGTTGGGGCAACTACTGGTGTGCCTTACGATATACAACACACCCCAGACTTGTGTTTCATCCATGTTATTGATCTTTTCGCGGGATGAATTTTCATGGAATTATTTCAAAGTACCAGACCGCGACGGACGTTTAAATTGCCCTTCACCGCGTCAAAGTTGAGCGACAGCGACGCAAGAGTGTTATAGCCTCTGCTACCCGTATAGGTCATTACGTATTCATTTTGCCTTCACGATCCGTACGAAGAACTGTAATGATGGTGAGACTTTAAATTTACGTAGATATTTGCTGAAAAAATATTCTATCATATTCAATTGAAATATAAACTGTTTTCAAACCTAGCCTGAAATGAGATGGTGCTTGACATGGACGTGGAAGACGGTTACTTCTGCGCACAACGTGGCAGTACTTGCGTGGGGGAAACGTAAATCAATCGCGAACTACCACCATAGGAGTAAAGTCCTCCAAAGTGAGGGGAGCGGTTTACCATGAGAGGGTTGATCGTCAATATTCGTTCCGTCCATAATGTTAAATGTATACATCAGTATCCTCCCGTCAAAAGTTAGTGTATCACGATATATATCGAAATCTCGCAAATCATTGCGGTCATTTTATTCGTGACATGATTGATCGGTAATGACGACGCGGGGAAGCGAGGATTGTGTGAGAAGAAAGTTCCGTTTCTTCGAATTTCATAGCGGATAGGTTGTCGGTATTTATTATTGCTTCAGGAACAACGGTTTTGGTGATAACTTGAGGATACTATCATTATTTTCGATTGTATTTATAGTCGGTGTTGCCAAACAGCTCAGATCTTTGAAGGATAGCTGCCCGAGTCGTAAACTTTTTGTCGCTTTTGCTCCTGTGGGTTGGGATCTTATAACGACTTATGCGGAAATCCTTTGGTTTCTGGCATTTTTTGGTTCGGTTTCTTCTCTCATGGGCCTGAGTCTTGCATCTGGTATAATGCCCCTCCTAAAAGTTTAGTGTCACGGAAAAAATATGTATAAGAGTTCACATGCTGGAAATAGTTTGTTGGGAAATCAAGATAAGTTATATATTCTTTTAACCGTCGGTGTATGAGCCAAAATCGTCAAACTTTTGACGATTTTGAGAGATACCGTTATTGGCGTTTGAAGTGGAGTGGGAGAGAATGCACGAGAGAATGTTTCACATGGCGTTAAATACACTTCTTACGCCAAGTCTTGACCTTCACAGATTTACAATACTTATTTTACGACCAGATATACGTCGCTTCCGGTTCAGAACACTCACTTTTCGACCGAAAGTGACGTCATACCGGAAATATGTTATTTCCGGTTCAAAATCTCATTTTACAATCAAGTTGCCCAAGGTCAAGCCTACCGGAAGCACAGAAAAATCTTGCACAGCTGGGAATATTTGCTGCACGATCGATCGTGCACAGTGCAGTCAATTTGTGCAGCATCGATTGGTAAGAAAAGATAAAAATAAAAAATCAAATGGAATTGTTTAAATATGTATATATACCTATAGATATGTACATTTTTCACAGCGTTATTAGAGACGATATAGAATGTTACAATAAAGGCGAACCCGAACTATCGTGCAAATTGTTAATCGCAACATTAATCGTATTAAAATAATAATAATAGTAAGTCAGGGAATAGAAGAAAATAATTCTGTCGGTACGTGTAATTGCGTAAAATAAAAAAAAAAAATTGTAAATGTCTTTTTTATCGTTCCTTCGGGCGCAGTACAACGAGATGGTATCCCCACTTCACGCTGAACGCAAATATTCATTTTTGTAGAATAATAATATTCGCTTATTAATCATTTCTAAATTTAATGTTTCAATTCTTTGCAACCTGAATGACACGCAAAAGAAAAAATATAGAAGCCCGACATAGAGCGTGTATGAAATTTTAAAAATGCATACGATTTTTTTTGTGCCGTATGAACGTAAAACTAAGTTGGTTTGCTTCAATATTTTTCGCCCGCCCAGCGCTATTCTGCTCTCGCGCGCGAGAGTCTTTTGTCTCTTCGTACCTAAAACCTGTAGGCGAAATTTTTATTTTTGTTGTTTTTTCTTTTTTTTTTTACGCTAAGCGAGAGAATGAACTAATATTTTTTAAAACTTTACTCTCATCTTGCCATTGAGCAGTCGCATATCATGGAAACAAGCTAGCAGAAAAAGACATGAAAAGATTATAATAATATAGATCAACAATCGGAAAGAAAGCGCGCGAGGCATTGAAGATCGTCGAGAGAGCAAACAGTCCTTTTCATATTTTTTGATGTTTCATATTTATATTCCGAACCCGCTTGGAGCTCTCCGCAATCTCGTCTCGAAACTTCCGATCTAACTACAACTAGTCGAACTTAAAAAAAGTTTTAAAAACTTAAAAAAAAAAAAATACAACTCAAATTTAAAAAAATACGAAAACATTTTCGAAACAATGTTTTCGAAGATGTTTAACAAAAAAGAGATAGAAATAAATGAACGTCACTCGTTTCAGTGGTTTCGTGAAAAGTGACGGATGATGATTCATCACATTCGGCAGTGCTCCGCGAAAACCTTTTCGATATTAAATCTCTCGTTATGGACACGTAACGAAAAAATGCAATTATTGTGTGAGCGCGTGCCTGTATTTATGTTACCGTGGCATTATTTATATCCAATATCCGCTCCTCCAGTACGGTATATAGATGGCATTGACGACCATCGATGGACCACATCCTACCGGAGCCATTGGCCCCACTGAAGGATCATATGGCGCCGGCACCATCGGTATTGCTGCCATCGACGACATCGGCGCCATTGCAGTGAAGTACATTGGTCTGGTTGTCCATGTCGTCGATGGCGCAGTACTGGATGTACACGCGCAGTAGTCGTTTGTCAAGGCGGCTTTTACTGCACTCACGATTTTCTGTAACAAAGCAATTACATTATAAATAACTGTTATATCTATTTTTAAATTCACGTATCAATAGTTGTTTATGTAAGCACTTACTTCATAAAATGACCGTTTTTGGCGTCTTGTTTTCGGCGGAATATCATCTGGCCGCTGTTGCCACCGATGCCGTAGATGTTTATGTTTCCGTTGTTGCTTTCGTCGCTGTTGTTGCCGCTTGGCATTTCGAATTTGGCACCATCTCGGCCGCAATGGTAGTGCAGGCTGCGGCAGCAGCCAATCTGCCGCCACCGGTCGATCCGATTGCCGACTGACTTGCTGCTCCAGCTGTGCGATGGTATGTTTATTCTCATCAATGATTGCCTGCTGACGGTGCACTCGTGAATTTAATTCGGTCATTTGCTGGTATAACGCCTCGGTGTATTCAATAACGTCGAACTTGTTGTCCGGCGGCGGTGGCTGCTGTTGTTGCAGCGGCGGCTGCGGTAGTTGCTGCGGCAGCAGTTGTTGCTGGTGCAGCGATGGTTGCTGCGGTAGTTGCTGTTGTTCCTGCAGCCACAGCGGTGGTTGCTGCTGCAGCAGTGGTAGTTGCTGTTGTTCTGGCAGCCACAGCGGTAGTTGCTGCGGCAACAATGGCTGCTGTTGCTGCTGCAGCGGCGGCAGCTGCTGTTCTTCTTGCAGCGGCAACAATGGCTGCTGTTGCTGCTGCAGCGGCGGCAGCTGCTGTTCTTCTTGCAGCGGCGGCATCTGCTGTTCTTCTTGCAGCGGCAGCAGCTGCTGTTGTTCTTGCAGCCGGAGCCGTAGTTGCTGCAGCGGCGGCTGCGGTAGTTGCTGCTGCAGCGGTTGTCGCTGCGGTGGCGGTTGTTCTTGTTCTTGCAGCCGCAGCGGTGGTTGCTGCGGCGGGAGGAGTGGCGGCTGCTGGTGCTGCTGTTGTGCAGCTTGTTCTCGTGGCAACTGCTGCTGCTGCTGTTGGGCTTGTTGTAGTGGTGGCTGCTGCTGTTGTTGTTGTTGTTGGTGGGCTTGTTGTGGTGGCGGTAACGGCGGCGGCGGCGATTGTTGCTGCTTTCCCGCCCGCGTTTGTGCCTGCGTCTGCGCCCGCGTTTGCGCCCGGGTTTGCACCCGCGTCTGCGCTGGCTGTGGCGGTGGCAGCGGCTGCTGCGGTCGCGCCCTCGAGTCTCGTGTCCGCATCGGCGGTGGCGTAGAATTACATTTTGGCTGACCTGGAACCCATCAAATTATTAAAATCTCGGAAACACAATACGAATAGAACCAACGGCAGTAAAATAACGTATAAACGGAATCTTTGACGTAATTTTACTCGGAAAATGGAAAGTGGAAAATTCTTACTATTTATGAAATTACCGCAAGAATCTCGTTTATTTTACGGTATTGTATCGCAAGTTTTTTTTTACATAATTTTTTTTATATAGTATGGGATATACTGTTCACATAACTCATATTACATCACAGAATCATGTGGAGAAAAAATTGCGATAAAATACCGTAAAAGAAACGAGATTCTTGGGGTAATTTCAAGAGTAAAAATGTTCCTATTTTCATTTTCCGAGTAAAATTACCACAAAGATCCGTTTTACGGCATTTTCACATAAGTTTGTCATGTAATTATATAGATTAGAGATCAATTTTTTTTTTCGTAAATTTAATGTCATCGTCAAAAATCTGTCATTCTTGGTACTTTGCATTGCATCTAACCTTTTATTGTGAAATGTTTTTATAACTCTCACAGTCGATGTTTCATCGTTATTACCGAAAGAATTCCAAGCGGTTCATTTTTTTATTGTCACGGGCCTACACGTGTCTACACTATGCAAAAACAATGGCGATGAAGAAAGAAGGCGAGTGACATCAGTAAATGCAAAGCGCGAAATTATTATGGTTACAGATGATGAGATTCCGACAAAGTTTTCACAGAAAGTTAAAAGACCGAAGTATACATTCATTGCTTGCGAGAAAACATTTCTACACTAAAGTGGATAGAGCTGTCTTTTCTTTATCGGTGTTGTTCGCCTTCTTTGTGCATCGCCATTGTTCTTTTATAGCATGATAAACACGTGTAAGGCCCCCGACAATGAAAAAAGAAACGCGTGAATTCTTTCACTAATAACGATGAAACCATCATAAAGCGCGGTACTTATCGAAAATTCTGCCGAAATACGAAAAACAATTACTTACGTGTGCGTTTTTCCTTCATAATCATCACCTTCTTCTTCTGAGTATTCGGACCCATAACACCACATAAAACGACACTGCACGACACTCGAATGACGGTCGCTACTGAACACTTCGAGCTGCAACCCACTGCAACCGATCGAGACATGGGGCGAGATCGCGCGTATTGGTCGCCGGAGTCTGATCACGTGACTGCACGTGACTACGGGGCTGTCGCGGAGTCCGGCGACAGAGCGCTAAAGTCACTCGTGCCGCGATTTCCGCTCACATGCGTGTCTGTCGTTCCAGTACAAATAGAAGAACGCACAGCTGAGCAGCTGAGTAGATCTGCATTCAAGAATGCGCTGTTTTCGATAGTGACAGTGACAGTGACGTTCAAGAATCCATCATCTCCGAACGGAAATTCGATTTTACGGGGTGGACAAGTGCGCACGGACGATCAAGATGATTTGCGGGGTGTTGAAAGAAGGCCTATGGGTAATCGAGTCTCGAATATGTACGCTCGATCGGAAAAACGGAAGATTCGGGATGTAACGGACAATGCTTCCGACGGTATGTCCACGATCGTGGTTGGTCTATCGCTCGATCCATAGGTTTCTTTTAAGGTTGTTATGTCGCGAAGGCAATCCAAAGTCATGTGCATAAACTTTTGACATGTTGTAATTTAACTATCAAATTTTACTTGTACAAAATCTCGAAGACTTTTACCGACCATTTCAATGAATAATTAGATCTTGAAAAATCGGTCTTTGTACACGGAGCTTACGGGAGAGCTGGCGAAATTGATCTTCAAATCGAGAATTAACATACTTAGATCAAAGATAGAGGAAAAATATAAAGTACTGCGGACTCACGAATCAATCAGGAATTGATGCGCAACAAAAAAAAAGATAGTTGAGGATTGAACAACGGTACTTAACTTAATGATGTCGTTAAAAACGAAATAAAAATTCCGCACGCATTATCCTACATTTTTAGTCAATCCTCGATTTATCATAATTTTTTATTGAATCAACAAAGTACAATTTTCAATCGTCAGAGCGGGAAACGTTGACTCAGAAACTGCCCTACTATAATTGAACATATCCATCTGTTCTTACAGCGACATCGCATCCGCCTCGCTCGCAGCGGTACCAGAAAATAATACTTGATCTTAACCCGTTGATCTAAGCTATCAAAAAATGTGTGTATCGAAAACGTATGTGCTTAAAGCCGTATTTCCTCAATTACAATCAGGTGGGCCTCATTGAGCGACATGGATATCCGGCGAAGGAGCACGATATCACAACTGAAGATGGTTACAACATAGTTTTCTTCAGAATTCCTGGTAGCCCCGATTCACCAAGTACGTGAGTTCACAATACAATTTCTTTTTTACCCGTGTTATTTTCGGTTTCGGTCTTTTTTGCTTATCGATTGTCGCAAACAACTTCACTGATGTATTTTTACGTTTATAATGTTGACTAAAAAAAAAAGTTCTGGCGCAGAATTTAACTGACTAGGCATCTACGATCTAGCCTTGCAGACGAAAAATAACGCTCGACTGTTTCAAATAGTTTATGGTGATCGTCCGCCTCTGCGACCTCTATGTTTTCAACAATGTGTATTGCGCTCGGTCAACCTGCCATGTAGGGTGTTCGGATATGGCGAATGGTTGGGCGAAGCTGGGCACCGATGTTGCCAACGTTGGCTACCAATGTTGACTGCAATTTGCCCCAAACTCGATCAAGAGGATTTGTTCTCAATGTAGGCCTTCTATAGGTTACTTACAGAGGGCGAGAGTTGTTGTAACGTTTACATTTTTTAATATTGTAAAAGTCGAAATATCCCTCTTTTATGCTTCGTATGTCTGCAAGAAATTATTTTTATATATTTCCTCTTGCGGGAATTCTCGAAGCGATCATGTGCAGTCAAAAAAATGCAGGATATCTGGGCCATAACAGAATACGATCTATAGTTTATGTTTCATTAATATTTTATTATAAATGCTATTTTTTCGTAATAAATATATTTGTACACAGATTTTTGTAATATATCGAACAAATACATGATTACATTGTCCAGACCGATGCGAAACTGTGTAAATTTACAATCGAATACATATATACAGATTACGTCTCCAATTATAGAGATGCGCTTATTTTAAAGATTGCGATCGATGGATCATCTCTAAAATCTATAAACTCACTTATGCGCCATTGAAAGTTCCGATGGAAAACACTTTACGGACATTAATATCGTTCTCGGTAACGAAAAATCAAACAAAACAATTCTTAAGCAATTACATTAACAACCACCACGCGATACATGCCTTTCAAACGCCAAGCAGATGAAGCTCATAACAATATTCTAGTATCGATAATGACTATACGTTGAAATATTAACACGCAGATTTTATAAATCTACAAATAGCGCCAATGATTGTATAAATAATAAATATACAAAAAATAAATGCAAACGGACGCGATTACCTAAAAATCATCTCGAATTTTCACAACTGATTTTATGATTGTAGATCATTATATTACAGCGGAAATTTTGAAAATAAGAATAGATCTTCGTGAACGTAAATATTCGTTTAATTACCGATATACCTTGTCTTTAGGAGGGTTGTGACGTTTCCATCGGTTAACTGCACATAGTAATCGGGCCCGAATGAAAAGGTATCGATTTGACCGTTAAGCATGGCCTGGAAGACATGTCGAGGCCCGGCGAGACCCCCTAATTTCCAGACTCCGTCGGATCGCAGTATCAGGAGTTCTTCGGTGGGGGTCGAGCTCATCAAGAAGGCTCCGGAGCCCGGTAAGATCCATTCTTGAAAGTCACGAGCCCACAGCTCGTAACGAAGAATCATTATGTGATCGCGGAGACGCAGACTGATCCATAGACAATCCATCGTCGTTGTAAAAGAACCTGCCACTATTCCGGGTACACGCAATGCTAGTTGACAAAAAAAAAATCGTCTTGTAGGTTAAACTAAATCTTTATCCTTTTGTCGACCAATACTAAATAAATCTCAAAATTGTACTGTTTTTTGTTTGTTTCGATTGATTATAAGGTATATGAAAACGCGCGATAATTAAAACATCGTTTAAACTAACCGAACAACCGATTAAAGCATGGGAAAAGAAAACGATTCAAACGTAATAGATTTACTTGAGGATTGTTATTAAACTTAAGTTCATCGAAGACGTAAAAAAAAAATCTTACCGGTCACCTGACGGAAGCGATTTTCATTGCGATCGAATCTTAAGATGAAAATCCCCCCTTCCGGATCGGATGTTATATATGCAGCGAGCGAGATTCCCGCCAGTGTGATGACTCGCGCTTGGAGAAGGCGAGTTCCGTGCGAAGCGTTCGAAAGAAAATTGACGACCCTCTGGTCATTGCAGTATAAAGATGATACATCGATTCTACAGCGTCCCAGTCCATCCAACTGCATCAGTTCGTTTTTGACGGGATTGGTCGTCAAGGGCGTTGAGTTTCTCTCCAGAAGCTCCAACTTGTCCCAGTAAACCGCGCGATCTGTTTTTAATAAAAGCGGTGAAATCATTCGTGATCGATTCTCGGGAATAACTGGGCCGTATTGACGATATATGCGGCACATGTTTTATGGAGAGTGAAATCCTATTGATATAAATCTTCTCCAACATTTTTCTCACGCAGAAGTTATAATATATAAATGAAGTACATATTCTTCATTTATATAATCTGCACATATGAGTATATATATATATATATATGAGGATACATATATACATATATGCACACTACACATACGTCATGTTATACTGTTTATATCGTGTATATGTACACAAATTTTATCAATTGGAAGTAATTTGACAAAACATGTTTTTCCAAATTAAACTTACTTTCAAGTGCAACGTCGATTCCTTCGGCAAAGGTCAACAATTCGGACGTCGTCTTGACCACCGATTCGAGGATGTCAGTGGAGCTCTTAAAATTCCTCAACTCAACACCCTGGTACAATCCATCGATTGTCACGTTACCCATGATCGTCAAATTATTCGACAAAAGTATCGGTGTCTTAATTATCTGCGAATTAGCTCGTTTCTTCAGTTGATAGGCGATGAAATACTTCAGGTTCATGTTGTTGACGGTTCCGTTCGTTTCTATCTCCGGCGTTCTTAGCGTTCCTTGGAAAACTTTTGATCCTCTGAGAGTCTGCGTTGATGACTTCAGAAGTGAATTTTCTATCCTCGAGCCCATTATCGTACCGTCCACCCTGCACATATTCAAAGCTCATCGTAATTTTCACTTATCTTCACTCGTTTATTGTGGTAATTTCAATTATTAATGTCGCGAAAAATTGGAAAATTTTGGAAGAAATAAAAACCCGCAAACCCCGTTTGAAGTACGTTTTAATTACTTCCGGGGTTCGTGTATTATACCTCGTATACGGCAACTGAACAGTTTTGAAAGACTTCCATCCTTTGATGACGATCGTTCGATTTCCGTTGTTCATCCTCAATGCATTGTGTGCAAATTCGTCAAATTTGAGGCCATCGATGTTCCGTGCAATTACACCCCGGACGATTTTCTTGCCGGTTATCACGTTTCTCTCCACGTCGTATCTCACGATATCAGTTGCGAGATTCAACTTATTTATTCTACCACGAAGATTCGCATTTCCTGAAATTGAGAACGGCGAAAGCAACAAAATAATATTATTTATTTAATTTTTGTAAATATTTTTTTGACTAATTTTTTTTTTTTTCAGATTCGTTCGTTCACCTGTGACGATCAACTCTTCGAATTTCCAGTTGTTTTTTATCACTTGGGTATTGTTTTTTTTCAACGAATTAAACTCCAAATCGTTCAGATACGAGATGTTTGATCGGAGATGAGATTTCGCCGCGCCGAATACATTTGGTGCTTCGATCGAGCTAAAAGCAGCACTGACGTTTATCGTTTGGGACCTCGTTTTACTCAGAAGACGATTTTCAATGCCATCCCACGGTCCGAAGCTCGGCGTGTCAAAGGTTTTCTGAAATAATATTAAACATCACCGATGTACAATTCTTGGGCTGGTGTCTGTGTCGTCCAGCTTTCACAATCAAATTTAATTATTATCTTACCAATATCGTGAGCTCGTTTTGGAAGGAAACCGTTTTGAATTCTATAAATTCCGCGGAAATAGTAGTCGCCCTATCGGCCATCCAAATTTCGTCGTACAACCGACCCAACTTTTTGTCATTCACGTTTACGATACTCGGTTCACTGATGAATCTGACAGACCCTGCAAAAGAGTTCACACAACGTCTTAATGCAATGAAATTGATTAGATCGGATGGTTCATACCGATTAAAAAGAATGCAAACTGAGTTTACCCACTGGTTTCTCATTTTTTTTCACTACATGAGAAAGTAAGTTAACTGATTTTGGTTTCTTGATGGAGGAAGCTTTCCAAACCTTTTTTCCCCAAATCACAATATTTATTGGATTCGCAACGATAGGAAATATAACTCACCGTTCGTAACGATATTAACCGGAGTGTTAGACGAGGGAAATTGTAAAACGTATGGTACGATCATCGCTTCCGAAGCGAGTGCTCCAATAATTTCCTTCGAGCCCATATAACCGAGAGTTACTTTTTCCTGAAGACTGAAAGAAGTTTCCGAAGCAAATATCTCCGTGGCCACGAGGCCTCCAGCTGCGAAAAAAAATCATACCGTTGAGTACATTCAAATTCGAAAGCGGAATCTGATTGTCACTTAAAAAGAAATTACTTCCTACCGAAAGTCACGTTGGTCAAGGAAATCGTGTCCTCTGTTCTCACAACGTTATCGAGAAACTGATTAATATCGACGCCATTCCATTTTTCAACGAAAATGTTTTCCGTCGACTTGGCATTTCCGACTTCCAGTGGTAACGACATCTTAAAACCGACCGGTGCAATTACATTGTTGACCTTTAAATTCGCAACATTGATCGGGCCCTTCAGACGACCGGGTTCGAGCCATCTCGCAATGGATTTGTTTAGTCCTGTAAATGATTTACGATTTTACAATTCTCGCCGAGACATTTTTTTTTTTTAATACAAAGACCCGATATAAAAATGACGAGTGAAATAGCCACGAAGCCATATGCAATTTCAACGTTAACAATGTTTCGTTGATTGCTGAAGGCTTACCTTGGTAGTCCATGCCCACAATTTTACCGATATTGGCATTCTTCACCGTAATCCGACCAGTCAAGTTTTTCAAAGACCACCGCACTTCGTTGAGAGATGTTGCAGACTCCAAAAACACTTCGCTCAGTTCAGACTCATCGAAAACATTCATGCTTTTAACGGTTTTCGCACTTCCTCGGCCTATCACTAAATTCGATTGCCAAATACCCTCGGTGAGAACAGATCTGGCGCATAATCTCAATGGCAATCTGCAAACAAAAAATTAATTTTCGAACGAACAAACCTTTCTTTTTTTTTTTTAGAAAAATCGTTGTTTTTCAGCATACCTTGGTGTCGGCAGATTCGAGTAAGTCGATTTTCCTAGAGTTACGCGCGGCATGGTCGCCTTTTTGGTTCCGGTAACTATCACGTGCCCGCAGTGTTTTTTCATCACCCACTTGTAAGGGAAGTTGCGCAAAGTCATATTTTTCCACGACTATGAAACATCAACGAAAGTATGGTGACAATGATAACAGACAGCAATGATAACGAATATAATTGGATTCATGATAAATTTTCAAATAAATTTTGGTATTTGGCGATTGGCTTTTTTGTTAACGGCGTTTCGTATTTTGGAGAGTAATGGATTATGTTTGTTTTTCTGCTTCCATGGATGTTTGGTTGAAACATTGACACTCACCACTCTATCATTCCGAATCTTGAAGTGGATCGGGACGTGACTTGTGCTTAACGGCAGAGCGCTCGAAGCTATCTTTTTAAAGGTTTTCCCAACGGGTCTCGTAAGGTCCTTGACTTCGAGACTATCAACAATTTCAACATTCCGGAGTGTGAAGTTACCGGACAATTCCAGAGGTTCCGCAACGTAGATCATAGGTGACAAAAAGTCCGCACCCTTGCCCCTGATTCTTCCTCGCTGTATATCGACAAGGCCATTGATCTTTGCCTTGCGAACGGTAAGCGAACCATTAATCACCGAGACATTGCCATTCAATGGCAGCAATAATCCACCCGAGTTGATGTTCAGTTCATCAATTTTTACGGTTTTTGTCTGTATGTCCTGACGCGTGAAATTGGAGGCCACATCGAGACTAATTTTTGCATTTGCTACTCGTAACTCCGCGAACGTGTGAGAACCTAAAATATTCGATTTCAGGTGAAAAAAAAAAAGATACGGAATACACTGAAAAAAATACATCATTGACTCAAGTAAGAATTGCTCGCGGGCTGCCAAAGAAAAAAAATGTTGATTCAATTCTACTTTCAATTCGTACAATTTCATACGTGACCTTGACAGTCTTGTCGTCGTTGTTTCAATATCATAAGGAATTGTAAGTATTGAAAGTAGAATTGAAACAAACATTTTTTTCTTCGAGAGCCCGCAAACGATTTTTTTTTTTTCAGTGTACAGTCGAAGAAACATAGAATATGTGTAGTCATACGACGTATCCAATGTTACGATGTTAACGCGATTTAATGCAAAGGAACCCGAAAAAAAATTATTATTCATAATAATTTTTTCCGGGTCATTCTTTATCATTGTATTGAATTATATAGAAAATTGTAATATTATGTTACACACCATTTTTTTATATATTTTAAATATTGATCACTGAATAGAAATGTGAGATTACCAGTCAATTCCTGATCGCCCGTGACCTTCAGGACATCTTCCACGAATGCTGGAAACCGAATTCCATTAACAAGACCACTGACCGTAGCATCGCGAAATTGCAGTGCCGGAATTGGACACGGAAAATTCTTCGCGACGGAAACCCTCATATTTCGGAATTCAAGATCCTGCTTAACGTTGTCGATCCTTCGAAGATGTCTCAGGAATTCGTCCCTCACTGCAGTCTCGGTTCTCGTTGCACGGCACATGGTCGTGCAGTTGACGCGAACGGTACCAGCTCGAAGACTTCCGAAGGTCGGATTCGATCTCGTGACATAATTTTTTACCGCTCCCTGCTGTAGTCCCGTTTCATCGATGATCGTGTTCCATCGATCGGTAAGCTTCCCAAATTTTTCTGCACTCTCACCATTCACCTTAAAATTATCGAAACTATTTAGCATTTGCATTAAAAATAACGATTTTTCCCGACTACGCTAAAATAACCACATTGCTTGCATGCAATACGGGCGGAAAATAGCCTATCATTGACCGATGATCATTATTAACATGTGCGCATGCGCGGTACAATTTTATTACTCTCTAGGAAGTAATAGGACTCATTACTCCCGCTGAAAGCTCTATTACTCCCGGGGGAGTAATAGTGGTCATTGGCGAAAATGACGATTTTGCAACGCAAGAAATGTGGTTATTTTAATGAAATCGGAAAAAAATATCGTATCCCAGATAGAAAAACGTGCTGTGCGTTCGTCACGCCGTGTCGGCACAATGCCGTCAAGTACGTCCGCATGTGACGAAATTGTGACGGCACGGCGTTTTGATACCAAAACCTGCTTGCACAGTTCCAGCTTGGCGTGGAGCTCCACCATCTTGACGTGAAGCTCCACAGTGAGCTGGAACTGTGCAAGCAGCTTTTGGTATAAAAATGCCGTGCCGTCACAATGTCGTCACATGCGGACGTACATGTCTGCATTGTGCCGGCGCGACGTACGTTCCCGTGCTAGCACCGAGTAGATCCCGTGCCGTCACATGTCTATTTGGGCTGCCACAAGGAAGGAAGTGCATTTTCACCTCGTGTAAATTTCTGCCCTCGCTTCGTTCAGGCATCAAACTTCACACTCTGTGAAAAGACGCACTTTACTCCCTTGTGGCATAATATACTATTCTTCGTCCGTCCATAAAAGAAGTTTCCTTACTTCGCGAGCTCGAAGTTTTTTAATGAATCCTCGTTCGATTCTAACTGGGACTTCGATTTTCGGAACCGTGGCGGCGACCCTCAGCGTTTTACCCAATGACGACTGACACCAAATTTTCGTTTCTTCTCGCAAACTCGCCCAGGTTTTTCTTCGCCTCCATTTTACCCTTTGAAAACTCCACGAGTTCTCGTTTTCCCCGAAATTATCCATTTGCCAAAATTTGCTTGTCCAATCTTTGGATTCTTCGGATACATCGCTGGAAATTTGTCTCGGCGGTGCGATGGTTCGGTTCGTTGATGCAACGGGTTCGCTGGTTCGATCGGTTCTAAAAATATCTTCAAATCGTGGATCTCTTAATTTCAGGGCCAAAAGTTCATCTCCTTGAAACGTCAGAGGAACGACATCAACAACTCCAGCTGCTCGAACGCTCGATTCGGCGAATTTCCATCCGTCATACTGATAAATTGTCATTTCTCCTTTTTTCATTAAAATCAGCAAAACCGCCACGTGGTTGGTGAACGAGCGAATTTCTTCCGCACCCGAGACTTCTTGAAACGGTACGAATCGATGTTTCGACTGTTTGTATATAACGGTGGAACTTTGACCGGCTAACGCGATGAAATATTCACCCATGTGGCCCTTCTCCAGATGAAAAGCGGTCGCGTCTTTCGCACCCACGAGTTTCTGCACGACGACGAATTTCCTCGAGCGCAGAAGAAATTTGAGAATGAAAGTTCGAGGTCCGTTCGTTGCGATCAAGTGCATCGAGCCACCGGTCTGGAAGGGTATAAGCCTCTTCGCATCGAGATTGTTGTTTTGAATTCGATCGAAATTCTCGCCGAGCCAATTGAAGACCGTGAAATTTTTTTGCGAAGCGACGGCGAAGTAAATCTGCTTCATTCCCTGCCACAGAGTTGCATGACTAGCGGCTGGGACGTTCAGCGTTTGCACTCTGTGAAGCGTATACTTCGAGTTTTCACGAGACAAACGGATAACGATAGCCTCGCCGATTGATGTCTGGACGACGAGAAGCATAGCGGATTCGCAACTGTGCGAAATGATACTAGTCCCGTTGTGCAAATCAGGATAAAAGCCAACACGGCTGAAGGAATGACCCTGGGAAAATAAGGAATTATGTACTTGCATGCAGCTTCCAAACAGTTATTTTTATTATGAAGATACTGCCCAGTAAGAAAAGCGTGCCGTAACATTCGGCACGCCGTGATGGCACAATGCGGACATGTATGTCCGCATGTGACGATATTGTGACGGCATGGCGTTTTGATACCAGAAGTCTCCTTGCACAGTTCCAGCGAGCTGTAAAGCTCCACGGCGAGCTGTAACCGTGCAAGCAGATTTCTGCTATCAAAACGCCGTGCCGTCACAATATCGTCACATGCGGACATACATGTCAGCATTGTGCCGGCACGGCGTGCGTTCCCGTGCTAGTACCGAGTGGATCCCGTGGCGTCACTTTTCTATCTGGGTGCCTTGAGCTCGCTTCATGGCGCTCTTTTCTGCTCTTTCGACCGGAAGCGACATATTTGCAGTATGACGTTACTTCCGGTCGAGAAATGAGATTTTCAAACCGGACGTAATGTATTTCCGGTACAACGTTACTTCCGGTTGAAAAATTCGATTTGCGAACCGGCAGTGACGTATTTCCGGTACGATATCACTTCCGGACGAAAAATGAGATTTTCACGGAAGTGAGGTATTTCCGGTATATCTGTAGAAATCTAAATGTCCGGTTTCAAAATTCTGCAGTGCATAGCTCGGGCGCGAAGCGCTCTAGTCACAACAACTTGCTACTTCTATATAAATTATGATTAACAATCTTCCCTAATAGTTAGTACAAGCACAATTTTATATATAAGATGATTTCAGTGATTCATTGCAATTTCTTACATCTCGCATTCACTTAGTTTACAAAGTGGTGGGGAGAAGGACCGGTTCACGAACGTGATTGGTCCTTCACAAGCTTATCTGTTCTTCGCATCAAGAAAAATGTGAGACTCCACTGTATACGATAACACATACGCACTAAAAAATTACCTTTACTGAACGTTATTCTTACTTGATATTGCATCAAAGAAATGCCCGAAGGATTCAGAGCGGCGGCGTACCATAGTAGATCAGTTCCGTGACGATGTACGAAAAACGTAACGTCGATGGCATTTGGTAAATCGAGGCTGGGTACTTTTTCGAATCCATTTAATATTCCGACCTCTGTAGACAATTAATCAGAAGGAAAATAAACCGTTTGGTCTACGTGGTTTTATGAGGTATGCAACATTTAAATATGCTAGCACCAAAGCTCATTCTGTTCGCCAGTTTTTCCGTCTTTCTGAATTTTCTAGAGTTTTCACATTTGCCATATATGGATTTTCAATAACAACCGAACGAGACTCCAGCATACTTCATTAATTCACTTATTATTTTCTGACATTTTCATACTCGTAAGATTCTTTGATATCGGTCGGTTTTCCCGCGAATCGAATTTTTCAAATATGGAGTTTCCACCGGTTGATGGATGTATATTTCCGTTGCTTGCGTACTCTTTTAAGGTGGTCCTTGCGAAGAGTGTTCACTTCGCATAAGTTTCAGAGAAATGAGAGGGAATTGCAAACACTTCTGGATGGTATAAAAATTGGAAAAAAGCAACCATATTAAAGGTGCTAAAAAGATTAATTTTCCATAGTAATAATTCCAAGTTTTTTCATTTTTCATTTAATTTATTATTATTAATTGATTAAGTACAAACTATTTTACATACATTGAATTTTTTGTCCGCAGAAGCTTTTAAGCTTCTTTGTTAAGTCATAAGGGGAAGTGAAATATCGCGGTCGGTAATGAAAACTGTAATGAACTTTTCTCAAGGGTGCTAATTTTTTTGAGGAAAAAGCAAATTCGAGCCGAATGCACACGGTCATTTCGCATCCGACCCGAATTCATTTTTTTCTCAAAAAAATTAGCACCATTGAATACAGTTAATTTGAAAATTGCAACAATCTCTCTCACACTCATGGCCCCGTCACGTGACTTTCACTTCACCTTAAGAGTGGGGATAGAGGTGTGACTTATAATGTGTTAATACGCTTGATAATTTTCAGATTTTTATACCATCGTGAAGTGTCTACAATTTCCTCTCATTTATCTGAAACTTATGCGAAGTAAACACTATTCGCAAGGACTACCTCAACCGAACTCGAGAACTACAGGGTTGTGCACCACTTTACGCGCCAGTGGAAATGCCTCTTATCACATGCCCTCTCTCGATAATCTATGTGTCATAGCTATGCGCAGGGGCCCGTTCAGAAATGTACTTCGGATAATGTAGAACGAGAGAGAGTGCTGCGCTGGTGCGAATGTCAGAGAGAGAAGCTAGTTACCCGGGTACGATTTCTGAACGCGGCCCAGTGATTGCACTTGCGTCATTCCCATCTGTTGCTACTTGAATTAACAAAACAAAACAGGATGCTATCTGTCAAGGCCAGCTGTACAAGTTTGTGCTCCGTTGCGGGTCCATCATTTCTCCTACGCATTTACGATCACACGTTCATATATCACCGGAAAGTCTTGGAAAGAAACAGTTGATAAGTCCAAGCGACATTGTACTCGAAACGCTTTTGTTTTCCAGAGAAAACAAAATAAAGTTCATACAAAAAGAAAATAACAAGAACCATAACTGCCCCCAGTGTGAAAGTTAGCATTTTTTTCCATTGCCAGAAACCAGTTTCAAATAGTTTACGCCGAAACATATGTTACGTTCGGGTCTCGTTAACATTTTGTCAATGTCGCTTGCAAAAGAAACGAGGGAAAACCTGGACGCTCAGGTCTGCGAGCTCGAGGCATTGCAGTCTGTTTATCCGAAAGAATTAACCATCGTTGACCACGGCAACCTCGCTGACATAAACGAATATATTTCCGGCACTCGTGAGGACCTTCCGCAGAGGCTTGAGTATTCCATCGAAATTGTCATTCCCGAGGTAATTTTCACTGATGACAAACTCCTTTGTGTTAAATCATCGAATACCTGCATATCGCAGGTCGGTCGAGTCGTATCGGGTCTTGGCGTTAATAGTTTTTTAAATGCTATTTATCAAATTTCTCCCGCATTCATTTTTCCTCAAACCTTACATCAGTTCTATTCATTGTACGAAGTAAATCGTTACAAAAAAAGGTGTTCGAAGTATTTTGTTAAACTTGAGGAGAGGTTATGTTATGATGAGACTTTCATCATGGTAATTTTTTTTATGTGTATCTAAATTTAAGATAAACCATTGAAATATAAAAATAAATTATTGTCGATTTTCGAAAATGCATTTTAATATTATTTTGCAGTTACTATTTTTTTAATGACATTTTTCAAATTTCTCCCCATATGTTTTCTGAAATCAAACATCAGTTTTATTCGTTGAACGAAGTAAAATACGAAAAAAATTGGCAGAGTATTTTGGCAAACTTAAGGAGAGATTATGTTATGACTGAGCCTTTTGTGTTGGTAATTTTTTTTTTCATATATGTCTAAATTAAGGTAAATCATTGAGATATCAAAGAAATTTTATTCGCAAATTATTTTCAGTTTAAATTTAATTTGTTTCTTTTGCAACACAAGACAATGTAAGTTTTAGAAAAACTATTTGGGTTTTGTAACAAACATTACTTTAGCCCTAATAAAATCTATGTTTGCAGGGACGCATAGAGCTTCAAGTGAATTTGCCTCTGGATTATCCGGAAGTAAGACCAGAAGTCTATGCAAGAAGTTCTCTTTTAGGACGTACCCAACAGACTCGGCTGAACGAGGCTTTAACGAAGTTCGTTGATATTCAAGAGATAGGCGAACCCTGCATTTATTCACTCGTTGATTGGATACAGGATAATCTTGGGATCTATATAAAAGAGTCGAAGAAAAATAGGGAAAAGGAGAATTCCTTTAAAAAGAAGCGAGTCAAACAAAAAGATGCACCTTTTGCCAGATACTGGGTTTACAGCCATCACATATATAGTAATTTAAAACGCAAAGACATAGCGGACGAGGCAAGGGAAAATTGTCTTTCTGGATTTTGCCTCGCCGGTAAACCGGGGATAATTTGCGTCGAGGGAGCAATGGATGATTGTGAATATTGGTGGCAAAAGGTATAGCTATTAATTTTCTTTTTTTTTATGAAAGAATATATAGAAAATAAGATTCATAAAAAAAATGTCAGATGCATTGACTGATGAATCTTTGCTTCGGTAAACTTTGAAATGAATTATGACAAATGAATCTTCGCTTCGGTAAACTTTCAAAATTGAGTCTGTTCAATTAACTTTGGTTTTGCTTTCTTTCAGATAAAAGTTATGAACTGGCACAAGATTCTTGTTAAATTGGTCGAGAATGAAGAACTGTGCGACCGAAATTTAGAGAGCTTCAGAAAATTTTGCGGGTTTCAAGAGATATCGTTTCCTAGTTTTGACAAACACAACGATATGGGACAGCTACTGAAATATTTGACAGAGCATGGATCAAAACACGTGTTCAAAGACCTCTTTGGAGTTGAGGGGAAAACTCCATTGCCCGATTGATCGTATAAGATTTATGCCGCACATGTCATTATTATGTCATTATATTCGTACAAATACTTACGCACATCCGATAACTCGTTTGCTAAATCCGATTGAATCCAGGACTAATATTGAATAATACTTCCGTACATCATATATCGGTCACGCCATATATATATTTTATACGTATCTTTGTTTACGGAGATGAATAATAAATTTGTATGTACCTTGAATGTGCATACGTAAATTGAGACCATTTTGATATTTTTCTTTTTACTCTGCTGGCCATTTAGAATCTTTATGAGAAAATATGTCAACGTTTAAAGAATATTGTTCTATATACATTTGTAATCGTGAATGTATATATATTATTTTTTTTTACAAAAACTCGAATTCTATAAGCCGCGTTGCTCATCTAAATATTTAGAAGTGTGAATAATTTTCCCTCGCATAACAAAAGTCACTTATAACTTCAACATACTTTCTTATAAAAAAAAATTACCTTTGCCCAAATCCAATTGGCGTTTTTCTCGCGATGAATTCGTTGAATTTTTCACTTTCTTTACATAGTCTACGAGCTGATTGTCGATCAACTCGAACAACTCGGGCGTCGCTGGGTGAGATTCTGCAATATTATCGGGCAACAATTTTATATGTAATGAATAATGGCCGGGTGCTATACAAAAAATTGGATATTGCAAAAATATAGCTAAAATTACCGTAATTTAACTTCAATTGTTCGACAAAATCCGTCGTCAATGTGAGAATTGTCTCCAAACTGGGTCTAGCGCAAAACGCGTAGCGGCCGTTAAAAATACATATGAATACCGTAATGAATAAATAGCGTGATATCATCGTAGATCAATGTATCAACATTCGCAACGCCGATCGACGACTGCGGGTACTTTCGAGTGAAAGAGCTGCCTTGGGTACGGCTGTTTACTTCGTCATTGTGCGCAATGATATTTTTTTTTCCAATTCACGTAAGCGTGTGGATGTATACACGTAACATGTAAATACGAGGATTGTAAGGTTTGGCAATTAGTGAAGGTACAACAATACCGAGAGAAAATCATATCATAGGCAGACGACGTTGACCTACGGTCTAGCCAAATCGCCCGAGCAATATATCTCTAGAGCGTATCGCAAGTATTTCTTGTAATACGTTTGCCTGCGGGACAAATACACCTTACAATAATTACGCAAAGGATACTCTATTTAAGGTGCTAAAATTTGCGCAATTTTACCATCAAGAATACAGACAACGCTATTGACAAATCGGATTTAATCATTCTTCGATGCATTTTAATGATTGCTTTATTAGTGGTCGTGTAAAAAATAAAATATTTTACAATATAATATAATCATACTGCTGCATAAATAATTATCAGTCGCAAAGTACGTTGAAACTTTAAAAACTTTCATAGATACGCAACGAATTTTATCTTATCGTCGCGAATCGTTGAAACTCGTTCGTAAGAAATTGTCCAGGGGCATGAGGAGCAGGTGGCCCAAGCATATCCTGTGCTGGACTGTGAACCTTTATCTGTCTCATGTGCGTATCCCTTCCGTTCTGATGATTGCTTATTACCGCGATCTGAATCATGAACGTCCTGATCGGTCTTTCGTTCATGTCTTTAATTGGAACGACGACCCAGCCGCTTGGTTCGTTTAAATCCATTACTTCGACTTCTTGGAGATCGTTGAAATTCGTTCCCGCTCTGATGCTTATGCTAAAATTAAGAGATTTTTATAATTAATATTCATTGATAAGTCAAGAGATCGTTGCAAAAAGTGTTGTAAACAAAAATTCTGCATTACCCAATTCTGGCTTTCTATCTTTATAAACAGCTATTTTCGAGTTTTTTCAGTAAGAATTCGTTTCTTTTTTTTTTACAGTAATGGTATGGAATCATCAATGTCGATACCATTTTGTGGGAAAAAAGGGACTGTTTTACCCTTGAAGATATTTCATTTCATGAAAAAAAATTATAGTTGAAGGAAAATGGAGCCAAACATAGTCGGAATTTGGTCTGCTCAAAAGGGTTGATAGAGAGTAGTTTATGAAACCTAAACATTCTAAGCTGTTGCAGTTACCTATTGAATCGTATTAAAGTGAGTTATTTACCATACAGAGGTGAAACAGAGTCAATTACCAAATTGAGATCAGAAAATTAGTGGCGAATCATAAATTTCACAAGGAAAGAGTTTATCACATAAATCAATTTAAAAAAAAAATGCCATTCTCAGATATAAATAAAATACAATAGCAAAGGACATTTCTCAAAATGTAATAAGAACGCTGTTGTAAACTATATGTAAATTTTATAACAGCGTATGTGCAAAACTAGCTTCTCTCACTTGTGACAATGGGTATTTTAAAAAAGCAGAAATCCGTAAAACAACCAATAAACAATTACCGGCTAGGAGTGTAACTCTCGTCGAGTTTGTAATCTGTATAAATACATATATCGCGGATAGTGGTTTTTTTCCTAAATTGAATATTAACAAGATGCGGCAATTGGCCATCCGACTGCCAATACGTCTCTGTTATATTGTCTCGCAGTTGATCCACTCCGAAGCCTGGTTTGCAGCTCGACAAGCTCCATATTGCGTGATTTCCAACCTCACGAATTCTGCCAGCGAGTTCTTCTTGCACAGGGTCGATGTCTCCTGTAAAGAAAATAATGTAAACAAATTATTGGTTTGCTGCATAATATCCATGTATAGGGCGGCAATTAATAACGATTCAATATTTAATGCAACCGTTGAGAAATATTTTTTGTTAAATAATTCTTTTATAGAGACACACATTTTCAGAAGATTTTGGCCAAAGAGAGCACTTACCACCGCTGCTTGTTTTGTTACTCATGCTGAGGTGCACTGAGGTTAGAATGCTTCGGCGAACTGTCAAAATAATCTTACGATCGCGCTAACTCCTGGTAAAAGTAATAAGCGATTGAAGCGCTTCCGATAAAGGGCATGTGAAATACTCGAGCGGTAACAAATCGGCAAAAAGTAAGTTAAGGCGAGGTGAAACAGACTCAGTCAGTAACCAAAACTGGAAAGAATGGCATTCGGAGATGGTAGACAATTTCGCGAAAAAGCAAGGTATTAGCTGATGTAAAATTCAGTACCGCATCCGATGATACTTCGCTTTTACCCCAAATGTCAACCATATTTACATGGCATTGATTCGAAAAGTGAAACTTTTTCTCTTGCACTCATATGTCACGTGGTACATGGGTACATGTTTCACCTCGTGAAACACTATGGAGTGCGTGAGAGATAGCATCAGTGGTGCTCTCGGCGGAGCGAGGGAGACCACGATACATTCGATACATTCGAATATAGTATCCGAATTTTTGTTGATTTTTTTCAGATTTTTATCTCATCGAGAAGTGTTCGCAATTCCTCTCTCAATGCCTTCTGAACTCACGTGGGCTCAGGCTGTCCGCTAGTACTACCTTAAGAAAAACCGCGCGTTCAGCGGTTGCCATGGTTAAATCGATCGGCGCATAGACTCCAGAATGAAAACAATCGCCACAGCGTATCATACTTCACAAGCGGGTACATAAGTTACCATTAATCAGGTGACTGAGAATACATAACGTGCAATAATAACTTTGTTGACGTAAACAAAAGAACGGTTTACATAATAATTGCATGTAACAATTGGGTTACCAGATAGATTAATTTACAGAGTCGGAAAAAATATTGTTGATACCTATAAGTGCGAGTGAGTGTGTTTCTCATCGCTTCGAATAACATTCTGGGGTGAGGTGAAAAAATGACTCTCGTTTTGTCACGTGTGGACTACGCCACTGTTGGTGTCACTTCCCGAGGAACGACGAAAATTTTACCATCCCTCGATCCCAAGCAAACACAGAAATTCGCCGTCGCCGACCATGATGGAATTCTGCACGTATACGGTAATTTTTGCAATGCACGGTTAAGGGCATGTGGAATACCACGGTCGGTAACGAATTGCTTTTCTTATTTTCTCCGAGACTCCCGATATTTTGGACGAAAACACATTCGAGTTTCATGCCATGTGTTGCCTACGAAAAACCTGACTTGTTTTTTTATACAATATTAACAGTCTCGAAGAAAATCGGGAAGGTGATTTGTTACCGACTGCAGGTAACCGTGGCCAGGCGGCTGTTTTGGAGTGCCCAAAAAATAAATCATCTGTGAGAAAATTGTATTAAAGCCTCTCCATCACCAGAGCTCAGAATAGATCCAATGTTATTCAACAATCCTGTTTCAATGCTTTTTATTGTTTCCAGGAATGAAGAAGGGAGAACTGCAGCTTTTCTTCAAGTCTCTGCCGGGACCAAAGATCCGACGAATGGCCCTCGGCGGCACTTCTGGCACGTTACGAGATAAAATCTTCGTTGCATATGGAAATTCCGTGAGGGGCTTTACGCCAAAGGGCAAAATGTTTTTGGAGTTTGATACGAGCCTTATCGAGCCGATATCCGCAATGTAATAAAAAAATTATAATTTACGATCGAACGTTTCAATCGATAAAAAACAAAGATCGTAAAATTAACGCATTAATGAAAAATAGAACTTTCTCGATATATGCTTTTGAATTTATGCTGATTTCAGGTACGTGTTGGGATCAGAATTAGGCGCGTGCGCTCGCGATCTTTACCACCGATATCACAACTGCAAAGACGCGGATTCGTATTTAGCCGGAGAGACGCTGTTCGATGTGGTACTTCTTCCTTTCGACGCCTCCGCCGTTCTGGCGGTTCTTGCGTGTGGGGATCGCGCCGTAAGATTTTTCAATTCTATTTTTCTCAACATTTTTTTTTTCTTTTAGTAATGTTAAAATTTCGAATTTTCACGTTTTTTCTTTTCTCTTTAGGTACGTGTACTTCACGGTACCAAGAGTCCAACGGTACTCCGGCTGCCGAGCGTCCCAACGGTACTCGCATTGTACAGGTCTCATTGCAATTATATATCAAATTATCAAAGATTCCATTGATATAAACATAAGGCCCTGTAACATATAAAAATATGAATGAAAGGGTTTTGATGAGTATTATAATCACGTATGAGCAGAAAAGGCGACCAGGAATCAACAGACCAAGTCCTTGTGGGTACAACCGACGGCAAAGTTGGTCTCCTGGTGCTGGAGAGCAATAAGACACTGAGAATTACTTGGCTGGTGAACACGACTGGTCCGGAAATCACTTGCCTGGACACTCACGAGCTCGACGACGGTGTGAACATTCTTGTTGGCCGGCAAGACGGCACTGTCGATGTGTATGCTTTTCCTGATGAAGAAGATACTGAGCCCACACTCAGGTTTCGATATGTGAGTGCTTGCATGAAAAAAAAAAAAATTATGTAAAGTCAACCATTTTTCAAATTTTAGATATGTGGTACTTAGTTGGATCTTCAATTTTACAGGGCGCAAAATGGGATTAACGTGATGTGAAGCACAGTCGTTCATAAAGGATTTACCGCCAACTTATTACTGTACTCGTTTTCCAGAATTCGGGCGAAAGTATCAGCAGTCTAGCTGGTGGAACAATTGGATCGCTTGGTCATCCAGAAATCCTGGTTACGACATATTCTGGTCGAATATTCGGGCTGACGACGAGACCACCGGGTTCCCTCGAAGTTGAACTCAACGACAGCGGTCTCGCCAGACTCAAGACGGAGATCCAGCAGCTCGAGCAGAAACTATTGGCAGACAAAGAGACACCTGATTATTCATCCGATACTTTAGCACCGCTCATACTGTCGGTTAGCCATAGGTAATTAAAATCGCGATTTTGTAATAAATATGAGAATTATGAAATTTTTTTTCACAAACAAATAATACCATTGTAAATACCGTTATAAAATTGCAAAAACATATCTTGTGGGATGCGATTCTCATGGGTGTATCTTTAATTAGATCGGCTAGATTTTAATTAGATCTGCGATAATAATTGTCGTTGGTTTCAGGATTATTCTGGACAGAGAAGATGCCTCGTATTTATTATCCATCGAGCTGGACACGTCGATCGACAACGTGCTGATACAAAGCGACACTCCCATTGAATTGTTGGATGAAAGCAACAACGCAGTCGCGAGTCTATCGTCGTGCAGTCCCGAGGACGGAAATTTCGTTCTCGCCACTTATCGCTGCCAGGTAAAATAATATGTAAAATATAAACGATATATATGGGGCATGCTATGAAATGACAATCAATATCTGGCGATGATTTCTCAGATCTGCTCTGTAATTTTTTTTTGTATAGATTTTAAAAACCATACGATTTAAAGCGTTTAAGTCTGAGCATTGTACACATTGTTTTCATTTAGTGTATATGACATCGTGGATTTCCTTTATTTGCAGTCGAACACCAATCGTTTAGAAACGCGATTGCGAACCATAGAGGGTCAATCGGGAACGCTGCAGGTCTACGTGACTTCGCAGGTGAGGGAAAAAATTTGGTCGCATAATATCATTTAAACGGATGAATGGACCTAGGTGGATGGCCCATTGGCAATAGAAATTCAATTACATACTGTTAATATTGTCCTACATGTATGGTTGATCGTACCATACAAAACATTGCCAATAATGCAATTACTACTACTAACATTCAAAAATATGTATTAAAGTATAATTAAATTATAATTAAATTATAATTATAATTCACTTATTAATTTTTTAATAAAAATAAAAAATTAATAATCAACATTTTTAATAAATGATTTTATGCCAATGAACTTGTTGAATCGATGTTGAGTTGAAAAATAATTTTTTCAGATACAGCCAAAGTGTTGCCGGAGGATTCGCATACCTATTTACGCGCTGTCTCTCCATGCGAGACTCCACGATGATGAGAGCGTCAAGCTTTCCGGAGGACCTTTCAATGAACTCAGACTAATGGGAGGCTTTACCGTTGCTGAGGTAACCTGTGGAATTAATATACATCTTTATAAAAAAGACGTTCTGTAATCCTATTTTTTTTTTTTTTTTTACAATTCTCGTACCAGATGCACGCGTGGCTGTCTCTGGCTCTGCCAGACATTCCACAACGATCGCAATTGGTAGAGGGTGAAGCATCTCTCAACTACGTCTCGACGTTTGTAGGAACGATCCTCAAATGCAAATATAGGTAAGTGTATCTGAGGATGGTCCGCAAAAAAAGGCGATGCGCAATATCTGTTAACTACCAGGAAAGGGAGCGCTACGTTTCTTGGCGAGAACATTTCCACCGTCATTATTCTTCGAGACATCTTGACGAGGGAAGCGACCAAGCGGAAAATCAAACTCGAAGTATTCTGTGGTAAGTTGACTCACAACTTTCAGCAAATCCTCTGAAAAAAAGTAAAATGTTAAAAATGCCAAACACAATTAAGATCAAACGCTATCAAAGTAATTACTATAAAGATAAAGAAAAATCTACTGTTTGCGTGAAAAAGTTTTTAACGAATAATATTTGTTTTACTCACTTTTCGAATGATGATTTGATACAATTTTCAATAAGCTTATCGCCGTACTGAAATGGACTTGTTTATAAAAAAAAAAATCCAGACGTAGCGGAGGGAAGCGTGGCGCGAGTGCTAGAGCTGATAATGCCCCGGCTCGAGGATGCCTACATACTCACCGAAAAACTTAAGATCCTCGACGCTCTTCAGGAATTGGAAATGCGCTCTGATCCTCAGGAAAATTTGTGCACCGACTGGCAGGAACTTCTCAGAGACGAGAACGCGATAAGACTGAAGATGACCAAAGGTGCTGAAACTTTGCAGCGATTGCACGGCGTTGTTACGGATTTGTATGTCGATTGGGAACGTGCCAAGGGATCCCGCAGGTAACCAAAATGTTACCGGACAAATATTGTTCTGTAAATTTCGTCAGGAGAACTACTAAAAAAACCTAGAAAATTTGTATTATCCTGCATGCGGGCTGCACCCATCATAGACTCTTATCTGGCACGTGACTTTCGATTTGTTAGAGGCAAATTTGATACATTGCACGTCGCTCTAAGAATTAAATGGAAAAAATACAAATTAATTTATTTATGAATATTTCAGAATCAGTAGCAAAGTTGCGTCGGAGAAACTGCAATCGGCCCTCGAATCCAGGGATTTGACACTGCTTTTGCAAGTGTTCCTGGGAAAGGAGGAAACAGCTTCCAGTTTCATTCCCACTACTTCGACCGGTCACGATAAAACATTTAATTCGATTGAGCAATGAATTTGCATACATAATTCAAATCTATATATGAAGTGTCTTATATTTATTGGAGCGGTTTGATTTGCGATGTTTATGGAATAAAAGTAGATAATAAAAAAATATTCGATTCAATGAGTGGATGAACAAATATCTTTCTGTAAACGTGTTCATGTAAAAAATATATTTTTCAACCTCGATTGCGCGATATATAAATTGTCAAGTTTATATAAACATAGATTTACAGTTATCATGTTAACAGCTACTTACAGCACATCGTGCATTACGTACTTATGCATTTAGATATATTTATAGTTTATTTATATATTTATATTTCTGTCCGTAATATGTATACGATTGCCCTTCACTCTTCGATGCAACATTTCGCTATTTAATTTAATCGTCCTTGCGCGTTCATTCAAAGTTTCGAAGGAAACAATAACTAAAGATTTCGGCAATTCGTTTCAAAAGTTGTACTACTGCCGTTACTGTTTCTCAATCGGTAGTACAATTTTTTTATAGCTGATCAATGACAGCATGCAACAGTTTTATGAACTACATACCATTTAAATCAAGCGCTATTTGTATGGGATCCACCGGCAGCAACCGTGAAGCGAAAAACCCATCCATAAGCTTCAAAATCATTTTGTTTCAGCCGACCGTGTTCTCGTGATGAATGATGGCAAATTTTTTTTTTAAATATTAAAAAAAAACTCATCCTGATACTTGAAAATTCACATTTAGGTTTTCATTAATCGAGTCTACTTATTTTTGTACAATTCCGTATAGCGGTTTTATAAACAATTTTTGTTTGTTATCACACCGTGTTTCGTAATGTTAAAAAAAAGAATGCATTCCCATCGCAGCGATAAGGCGTCGCTGGAGCTTCGTATATTGTATACGTACTGTAATACGTAGGCAGGGTTTGTTGATCAGTCGTTTACGCTGAGATGTTTTCGGGGATCATCAAGTTCTACATTAGACACAGAAATCTGGCGTAATTTTCGTGTCCACGTAGAATTTGTCCGCATCCGTTCTGTACATAATTAGAAGTTACATGAAGAAATACTGCCTGCAACAGATCAACAGTAAACAACGTCAGTTACAATAAGAGGGAAGTATGCAAATTAATCCGTTTAAATATTCGATAAATTGTTGGAAAATTTGTTTTTTTGACGATTATTCTGATTTCAAGAATTTTCCAAAAAATGCCGGACAGAAAAACAGTCATACGATTATGTGAACATTAGAGATTTGAAAAATACGTACAGGGTGTCGGAAGTCCGGTCGGCAGCCTCAAGAGGATCCCTGTCGTTACTGCCGTCGTTGTTCGTGGCAACGGTGTACTCCAAAGTCTGTCCCTCGTGCGGCAATATGCTTTCAGGATTATCCTCGGGTGGGACAATTTCCACGACCCCATTGGGCTCCACTTCGAGTTTGAGTTCCTGAACGAGATCCTGAATCGTTCGGGCGTGACAGCCTTTGTCGTCGCTATCCTCGTTCACGTTTTTTCCAACGGCAATTTTATTTGCCGCTGGCCTGTCCGGCCTGCCGCGGGTGTGCGTATGCATGTGTCGCTTCATGTCGCTGCGCACGCGGAATGGCTTGCCGCAAACGGTGCACGGATGTGGCTTCTCGCCAGTGTGTATACGACGATGATTCTGCAGATAACTGCTAGCTCTGAACGTCTTGTTGCAATACTCGCAACGATAATTCTTCTCGCCTGTGTGTATGCGCCGGTGCACTATCAACGAGTATTTTCGGGCAAAATCTTTCCCGCAATACTCGCACTGAAATTGACGTTGCTCCGAATGAATGCTCATCGAATGATACTTGAGATCTCCCCATTGTCGGAAGTGACGACCGCAGTCCTCGCACTTGTAAGGCTTGTCACCGCTATGCAAACGCTTGTGCACCTGAAACAACAAAATTTATATGCACTTCAACTTACTTAAATAGTGTAGAAAATCTTTAAGATTATAGAGTATATAGGAAATTTGCAAGCGGGCGTCAAGCACCCGATCGGTAATAAATTAATACTAGCAGGTTGTTGTGGCTCGGGCGCCTCGTGCCCTCGCTATGGAGTATGGAATCTAGAAACCGGTAATTTAGATTTTCGGAGTTTTACCGAGAGATACGTCATTTCCGGTTTGGAAAACTCATTTTTAAAATGAGTCATACCAGAAATACGTCACTTCCGGTTGGAAAATATAATTTTTCGACCAGAAGTGAATGAACATGGCCTGAGGGGTCCCTCAAGGGACCACCCTGGATACTTTAAAATTGGGACGAAGAAACAATTAACTTTTCAAAATATATATAAGATAATATTTTTTTACCTTCAATGCACTCGCTGCAAAGAAACTTTTACCGCAAACTTCGCATTGGTGGGGTCTTTCGCCACTATGAGATCGCATATGATATACTAAACTATTCTTGTGGTGAAAAGATCTGTCGCACTGCGGGCAGGCCAACTCGTCATCTGTTTTAATAAAGAACGTAATTTAATTATTTGAAATAAATGACGAAGTCCCGAATTCATTGAAGTAGATTAAACTCCACAATCGAGATTACGAGGCCTATACGTACTCTGAACTTTTCGTGGTTTCTGGGACTTCTTTTTTTTCGTGGTTTCCGGTATTTCAGTCTCATATTTTTCTTGTAAGTCTTGTTCGTTGATGGTGGAGATCTCCGACTCTTTGTGACCTAATGTCTCGGTCACTTCGGTTATCGACCAGAGTGTCGGACCGGTGTTCACGTCGGACAAAGGAGTTTCCGATTCCTCGTCTATGTGAGCTCCCGTCTCTTCAACTGGAAACAATATATATCTTTAATCCACAAATTTCGCTATAATAAATAGCGATACGTTTTCGCTCCACCATTTAAAAAATTAATTCATTTATTTTCTTTAACTTCAAGTAATTATTTTCTTAACGCACGAAGTGTGAAATATTGATTGTCTTGTTTCTTACTTTATTTAAAAACAACAAAGACTTATCATGTTATTATACGATGTAAAAGAGATTCGTTTCTCGTCTGCCAATAAATAAATAAGTAAATAAATTGCTTACCAACGCCGCGGATTCCTTCCATGAGATCCTCGGGCTCGCTGAACTCCTCGATAACCGTATTCTCTAACCCTTGCACAGTCTCGGGCACGGATATTGTTATATTAGTGTTCGTTGATTGAGCTATTCTCGTTTCCTGCTTCACGGGCTCGTAATGCGTCTGCGAAAAACAAAAACTGGCTATTACTGACCTAGGGACGGACCGAATAGACTTCTAATAGATTTCCCTAATAGAACAAGGTATATATTGTAACGAATATGTAGCTGACAATTCGTTAAGGCACACGATATTAGTTAGCTTTGACAATAGAAGAACAAACGGACGATCGATACAAGATCGATCGTCATATAAATCAGTCTGGACTGAGACGTCAGAACGTACAGGCGTGTGACAGTTCGTGCTCGAGATAGCCGTGATTATAATTAATAATATCCGCCCCAAACTAAATACGCGCGTTATTCGTTCGCTCAGTCGTTACAATATGCATATGAAACTCTGATTATGTTTACACTGCAATTGCACTTAATTTTCTACAATGTGGTCCATGAGGATGGCAAACCATGCAAAATTCTCAATTCAACTACTTCAATATATGTTCCGTCTGATAATAAACATTGTGACGAGCGTTTCTCGGCAGTAGAGGGACAACATCATTTCTGGTGTTTACCTTTAGATGTTCGAAAAATTTGAGCTGTCCACCAAACCTGCCGCCGCACAGTTCGCACCTGAACCCTTGAACCTCGGCATGCCCGTTAGAATCGAGAGACAGTATTGTTTGAACGATTTTTCCACCGTCCCTCTTCACCGAGCTTTTCTTCGTCTGTTGCTTGAGCTTTCGCGGAATCCGCTTTTTGTGTGGCAGAGATCTCTTCAGTCCCGACGGTGGCGCAGCATCCTCGCTGCTCTCCGCCGAAACCTCGAGATCGTACTCGCTTTTGACATTAATAAACTCCTGCTTAACGTTGTGAGCGCGCTTGAAAGACTGAAGACTCGAGTAAACCGGAGGAGGCTCCGATTCCGATATGGCTTGTATGGCGTAAGTGTTGACCGGTGAGAGAGTTGCCAGATGGCTCACATCCGGCAGTGTCGGATCATCGTGCTGGGACTGACTATGAAGCTGCTGTTGCTTCTGATGTTGCTGCAACTGAACCGCTACCAAAGCCGCCGCCAATTTTCTATCCTCCTGCGAAGTCAGATCGTCTTTTTTAGTACATTTTCCTAACATGACAATGTACTTTCTTTACTCAATATCCCAGCCATTTTGTATACTCTCAACAGCAGTAGACAGTAGTAGACTTAAACTGTTGATTGACTCATTAATTAATTAATATTTTAACGGAATATACGCTTCAAATTTGAATTAGAGATTATCCAAATAAAAATTGAATATAAAGATTCAGTGTCGTATTACAGCATAACATTAGACCACATTAAAATGAAAGTATCGACAGAGATGTATCGATATAAATTGCTAAAAATAAAAAAAGATAATAATGTACATAGTTATAGCATGAATTTCACAAGTAAAAAAACTTGCAGGAAAATGGAAAAGAACTCTTATAGCAAGCAAGCTATAGAGCAAATAAAAACTATATGGTGGAGCCATGAAAAAAGAAAGAAAAATATACACTTGTATAGTGTGCATTTTATAAGTAAAAAAATGCAGGAGGGTGCAAACTAGATTATTCGTATGGCAGAGCAACGAAAAAAAATAAAAATGTACACACTTGGTGTGCATTTTATACGTAAAAAATTGCAAGAGGATGCAAACGAGACCTTTTCATATAGCGTAGTAAATAAAAAAAATGTATATAGAAAATTATAGTTCGCAAGAGGTCCGCATCGAACGTTACCTCCGTCATTTCGTGAGGTAAAAGATCATCGGTCTCGTAGTACTGAGTCGCAGCACTGTACTCCGAGCCAACACCGGCGTTGATCATATCGACCACCATGCCTTCGGAGATGAGTTCGCCGTTGAGCGTAAGCAGAGGAACCCCTTTGCCGAGGCTTTCGCCGTCGGCTCGCTGTATAGTTATGTACTGTGCGCCCTCCATTCCCTCGAGAAGTACGGCTTGGGCCTCCTCGTCGGTCGTAACTTCCATCTTTTACTCCGTCCTCCCCTCCTTCGAGCCAACGTCTAAAACGAATCGAGCACGATGACTGCCCACCCGGTTATCTCACGTTCATCTACAAAAAATTCTTTGTCAAATCGAGATACACTTTTTGGAGTAATTGAAAAAAAAATCAGCAGGTTCGAGTACATTGTTTTCGAATACATCGTTTTCTTACCGGTAGGATGCCCAATTTGGGATTTAAATTTCGCGCCACCCGTTCAGCGAAGAGAGATGACAGCGAAGCCAAGGTCACTGCTCCCGGGACACCCGGAATATTCGTCCTTTGTTTTCAGGAGTTACTCATCGTCCGAACACCGATGTCCTTGTACTCCATGCGTCCTCGTTGACCTCCTTTGGGTTCTCGCACTTGTTTCTTTCCCAGAGGACTTACGATGTAAACAAAGCGAGGTATTGAAACACTGTAGGACAAAATGTGACAACAGTGCTTGGCTCCCGACGCCATTAGACCGGAAGCTCCCCCACCGCCGCATCCCCCCCTGAGGGCTCTGCAGCCCCACCTGCAAATTACTGGAGAGCTTCGAAAAGACTAATTTTTCACGCGTTTCAAACGACGGTTATATAAATTACTTCTTTTATTTCTTCGGTGGAAAACGACTTTTAGGATGTAGCAACGTAACAGGTTTGCCTCTGTTTCGGTTTCTTGTAACCTTTCGGATTATCAATTTCATCGCATTAATCAGTTTCTGGCAATTCCGTTGGCTCGGAATATTGGCGACGACCAATCACATCACTCACAAAAGAGTTTCTGGCAAAATAGTATTTGAACAAAGAATGCTTAGAGAAAAAATAATTAGCTTCGTGGATTATCGATCGGATATTGTTTTATTGACTCGTATGATATTGCGAAATTGGATGCTCACGCACGACACAAATTTGCCGGAGCACACTTTTTGTATTTACAATATTTTGGTAGAATATGAAATAAATAAGTTGTAAAGTAGTATAAAAATTTGTATCGGAGAGTACCTCACTCATTACTTCAATTTTCTATTATTATATTTATTGCGATTTTATAATTTACTGCGTTTGAAGAATTTCTCCTTTTACTACAATTTTACAATAAATCCTGATTTAGAGCTCAGAATAATAAAATTAACAATAATAATAAATTAGGGCTGAAGGACTCAGGTCGATGGCCCTTTGCCGAGAGGTGTATAATCAACATAGGAATAAAACTAATATAAGGTGACACTTGTATAAAAATTGTTAAGCACTGGCAATAAATCAAGAGACGGGGTAGCGTCTCGACGCCAAGTACTTCTCTTTTACTACTACTAATAAATTAATATGAATAATACTGAATACAGACCAGACTAATATATTTTATACATTTTAATAGATAATAAATTTCACTATATTACCGTGAAATTAACAAAAATCCTGGAATCAAAAAAAAAAAAGTAACCGCTAGGATATGCACGGTTTTCGTTATTTTATTGAGTACATTATATCAATTAATTAAAAATACTGCCATAAGTATATATAATACTGTGCCGCATTCATTATGCCGCAACATTAGTTACCGAATATTCACGAGAACCAAAAGTTACGAGTAGATGCAATCCGATTGTTCGTTGACGGGAGTTGCCGATCGTGCATCGATAATTTTCGATTTCGACGGTTCGGCATCCTCGAGTTGTTGGTGAGCGATCGCGACCGGGTGGGGGAAGCGGTTGCGAGCGAGCTGTGTTGTGTGTTCACGCTTCATCGCCGTAGTGAGTACGACGAAACGTCAAAGGACGAAAATAATTTTTTTTTATCGTCGAACGTCGACGACACTCGTTCGACTATTGCACTTGAGCGTTCCGTCGGTCAGTTTCGTTGCCATAACAGGATCCTTTTTGTATAATCTACGAGCAATTCATTGATAAAGAAAATTTAATCGTTAATTTCGCAAACGACGAACAGTGCAAAGTGCTATCGGTTTCTGGACAGTCACTCGGTACGCTCGCCCAGCATTGGATTAAAGGGGCAGTTACTCGAGCTGTTGAGTACTGCCATGATCGTGTCGCCGTCAGCTGATTCATTCTGTTCGTGTAAAGCTACGAAACGTCCTGCTGTCTCAACATTCGCGACAATTAGTTAGTTGGCTCGTCAGTGAACGACGAAAGCATGACAACTCAAGTCACACGTCCAATTATCTTTTTTTTTAGCAATGCGAATTAGATAACCCTCTTTTCTCGTTGTCGACCGATCATTCACAATGGCATGAAATAATATATGAAAATATCGTACATCTCTTAGACTTTCCTGAAATATCCTAATTGTACTTCGTACGAGTTACGATTTCCCGAACAGTTTTTCAGTCCTCCGAATCTGTACGGTTGATAACGAGATAATATTCGTTCGGACCTTCTTCCATTATACTTCGATTGATATAACATTCTGATTAGATAAATAATGAACTGACTATATTCACTCGGTCCCAATGACTCATGCTCTGTAGCATTTACAGTGTTTTATAGAGTGTTCTGATTGGCTGATGGTTCTTTACCATTTACCCGTTTTTTAATTTTTTATTTTTTTTAGAAAATTATAATATTAGTATTGTTATTACTGTTTGAATAATGAATTTATTTTATTTATTTATTGTACGATTACAGCTTAATGTGTTACTAAATGTCTTCTCACTCGTTACAATTATCCTTTGGAGTACCATAGCAATTAGACCTTGAACTTGAAGACCTTGAACTTTGATCCCGTCATGAAACTCGAAACTGATATATGAAACTTTTCCTGTTGCAGATAAGCTGAGTCAGAAATGGGAATTATGTGACATTTTTGGACAAGCGATTAAGAACAATGGCCGGGCTTTGTAGACAATGGCGGTTGTGGATCTTACCCGTCCTTACGTGCTTCTACGCCCTCCTCATATTCATTCTGGTGCCCATTTTGTTGGCAAACTCTATCAAGAATGGTTTCAAAAAGCAGGATCAAGGAGCCCTTGTGGGAGGAGCTTTCGTGCTACTCTCTTTACCCATAGCGTTCTACGAGATAGTACAACACATGATCTATTACACTCAGCCAAGATTACAGAAATACATAATCAGGTGGGCAATTTATACAAAATTAATCGCCCGACGCACGGGAAAACAATGTGTAATTGTTGTTGTTTTCATTTTTTGCAGGATACTTTGGATGGTACCAATTTATGCAGTGAACGCGGTAAATATGAGATTATCGATTAGTTTATCGACTAACCCTTTACGCACGGGATCCAGCGAGGACCTCGATTACCGACGATTCGGGATCCTCGCTCAGCGAGCACTTACTTTGCGCGGCATAAAAGTCGCTATATCTCAAAAAATATTGATGATATTGAAATTCGGAAAAATACTCTTTGAAGACTAATGTTCACGACATTATATTTGTGTAAAATAATATTTTTATCGTGAATCCATAGTGTGCTATTGTTAAATTTACATTCACATCTCAGGTCGCGGAGCCTCCTGGGTAGTCTCGCTCGGCGCGAAGCTTCCGTGCGTAAAGGGTTAATACAGTGTACGTTTTCTTAAAATACATTTTTATATAATAATACGTATACAATGTTTATCCACCTATTGGATGTATAAGATGATTCGGACATGGATTGTAAGTTGTTATGTTACGAACGATTTTTTTTGTTTCGTCTTTGCATCCTTGATCAGTGGCTGGGACTGGTCTATCCTGAAGGCAGTATTTACGTAGATAGTCTACGAGAATGTTACGAGGCGTACGTGATATATAACTTCATGATGTACCTGCTGGCATATCTCAACGCGGACCATCAGCTGGAGCACAGATTGGAAATGTCACCTCAGGTGCGACACATGTTTCCCCTTTGCTGTTTACCAAACTGGGAAATGGGAAGGGAATTTGTTCACATGTGCAAGCATGGCATTCTTCAGTACACCGTCGTCCGGCCTATATCAACCTTAGTTTCCTTGTAAGTATAAATAATTCGTAAACATTCGGCGACAGACTATATTTTTTATCCGTAATCGATAACGAGGCTCTGGAACTCAGTTGATAAGAGTTTATCTGGACTATCCTTCAAACTGTAATTTATATCGAGTCATGCCATTCCAAAGAGTGTTTATTAGTATTCAGAAATAATGCATCGTAAAAATGTTCGTTGCTCTGTAGATTCAATAAAGTGCCCACTGTGATTGTCTCATGACTAAGATTAGAAGGGGATCTGTGTTGTGTTAAAGTATGCGTAACACGCAGTTTTATTCAATCATTAATATTAATATGCATTGTTACGTTAATCGTAAGTTTTTTAATTCTCACATTTTTTTCAGCATTTGTGAATTGAACGGCGTTTACGGCGAGGGAGAATTCCGAGGGGACGTTGCCTTCCCGTACATGATCGCGTTCAATAATTTGTCACAGTTCATCGCTATGTACTGTCTAGTGCTGTTTTATCGGGCCAATGCCGAGGCGCTGAAGCCCATGAAACCCGTTGGAAAGTTTCTGTGCATCAAAGCTGTGGTCTTCTTTTCCTTCTTGTAAGTTCATATGACGATATTATTACCGTCGCTGTGTGAAAGTCAAATTTACGAAAAAAATATATTTTTTAAACTTTTTCCAGCCAAGGTGTGTTGATAGCAATGCTTGTCTACTTCGACGTGATATCGAGCATATTCGATACCGACAACACCGACGACATAAGGAACATATCGTCAAAGCTGCAAGACTTTTTGATTTGCATTGAAATGTTTATGGCTGCTGTGGCTCACCACTACAGTTTCAGTTACAAGCCGTATGTGAACCTGGCTCAGAGTCAGGCTTGGTGGGACGCCTTCAGGTAATACAATTATCTTATATTAACCCCTTCACTGTCAGAGAAACGTATAGGTCTATACATTTTGGCCTCTATAGGGGCCCCTGACAGTGATGGGGTTAATTCTTTGAACCTTAATTTTAATGAAACAAATTAAACTTATGAAATTCATTAAATCAGCGGTAAAATTATTTCGTTTTCTATTTCGTTTTCTATATTTTAATATTTCAATTTCATAATGTGATAATACGTTTGAGAACATGAAGTACATGAATTCGTCAAAGTTGCCTATGAACGATAGCAACACATTGAATTGACATTTTTTTTAGATCCATTATGCGTTTACACTAATGCGTCTAAAATATTAGTTTTTCTTCTTCTTCCTATGGATCTATGCCAGAGGCCAATTTCCATGAAAATATTGGTTGCAGGGCAATGTGGGATGTATCCGACGTTCACAACGATATCAAAGAACACTTAGGAGTCGTTGGATCGTCGCTAAGCCGAAGAATTCGTGGTCGCGGCGCCTATCAGCAGGCCTGGGGCAGCGCTAACGAGCGAACCTCCCTCTTACCGGATGCACCGGCAACGACGGCAAGGAGCGCACCGGCGTGCTCATTTTCCGGTTACACGATGGGCGAAGGAGACCACTCGGGTAACGTTCCTGATTACTCGATTCGACCGATGGATCAGAGCCCCGACTCGCAGGATAACGGAAATCACATCGTAAATACGTAACGAAACGTAATGTGAGATTATTGTCGACGATAACAAAAAGGATTTAAAAGGAGCCTCTTATATACGTCCTCGTAAACGATCGAGCGCTATTTCTCTAGATTATTTTTTAGCTCTTTATATGAACAAAGTGTATAGTTTTGCAAGACGCCTCCATCTCACTGTCTATCTATCTGTCTATTCTATCTCTACAATATTTTTCTCCTATTTCTTCTCTAGTTATTTGAATGTACAATAATTCTAAACTCCAAGCGTAATTTTTCTTCGACCACGGTTCTGTTATTGAGGCTTGCAATGACATAAGTTAATCACTCGTGATGATAAAAAAAATATATATATATTTGTAATTTAATTTTCGATTGTGCATTACCAAATTTTCATCATTGTAAACGAAACAGGCACTAGGAACAAAAATGCAGGGCTCTAACTTGAAAACAAAAAAAAAAATCGACTTGGTAGATTTTGCTCCATTTTTCCTTACCGAACTTGATTCCGAAGGAAAAACAACTGGCAAAAATACCGTGAAGTTTATTCTCGTTGATTTTTTTTTTCTCGCATATATTTATCGAATCATTTTCTCATCATCGGAAAGTTATCGTTTTTCAACGTAAGTTGTCAATATTGCAATGCTAATTCCACCGTCCGAGACTCGCGAGAAAACTAGTCTGTTCGTGAAGTGTCCGTGATCGGTGAAACGTGTCGTGGCGAGCTTGCACGGCGGAAAACAGTTCGCAAACTATTGACAACTTTCATTGACGGACGATACAATTTAATTGATATTACTGTTGTGCATATGAGGATTTAGCGGAGTCTAGATACCCCTGCACGACGATAATAATTATAATAATAACAACAATAATAATAATAAGCTCGTAAAAGTATTATGCCGTTAAAGTTGGCCACCACGATCGTTGTGCTTACGGGTTTGTTTTTAAAATACCCTAGAACTCGTACGCGTAATGTTTATCCAATGATGTACTACCAAATATAATGTACATACGACGTTTATACGCAAATCGAATACGTGAATACAATATTATTTATATACATATCCGGTGTGTGTTTATGGTGATCTCTGTGATTCATAGGAGAAAAGTTTTAAGAGCCTTTGCATGTAATTTTTGTATTCCATTTGATATATACATATATTTATATACTATATACGTCATACGAAAAAAAGTAACACAAAAAAATATAGAGAGCCATTGATGTTTTTCGTAGATAATCATTTTTATTGGAGTAGACTGGAGATTCTGGAAGTTATTAGTTATTAACGGTTAATTTCGACGGCGATAAAGCTCATCGAACAGTTGGATATGAAATTACAGTTTCGAACAGTAGAATCATAATTTTCAGCACTTGTCTATTTTTACAAAGTGATTTTTATGACCACGAGGAAGGGAACCATTGTTTACTTTATACCTGAATTTTCGATATATTGCATACACTTTGTATCTGCGTTATTTATACGTTTGTACTCTTGGTAAAAAAAAAGTTTACCGAGGGTACAGCAGTTATAACAAGGATTGGAGATCGTTATATTTACGCTTCCACAGCATTGCTGTGAAAAAGTAAATTGCCTTGAGATAAAGACATGTGTCTTGTATGCGCAGATTGGACCTGGTTTACAATTTCAAACTGGGCCCGAAACCCAGGCCATGTTCCCGCAAAATCCCCTTTACGATGTCCCTGTAATTGTTAATATGGAGACGGATAAAGGGTCACTGGTTGTTGGTGTCAGCGTCGAATTATCAACGAATATCTTTTACTTTCCATTTGTTAATGAGCTCGTTTATATATGACGGGTCGTGATTTCGTGCTGGCCTGGTGCAGCGGCATCCACGATTGTAGATTACAATCCGTATCAGTGGCATATGCCAAACTGTGTGAAGTTAGCCGGCCAATGGTAACTTTCCTATCTTTGTCTTTTTTAATTGTTTGAGATTGCTTGATTGTCTAATATAAACGTTAGATAGTCAATAGTTTGTTTAGAAAATCAAAATCAATTTTTTTTCTGAAGTAGACTGACATTTCTTTCTAATATTATCTTTAAGGGCATGTGATACATATGTATAGATGCTCCGATGGTAACAAATCGCTTTCCCTATTTTCTCCGTGATGGTTGATGCTTCGACCAAAATCAAATTAGGTTTTTGTAGGCAATAGATATAAGTATGAAAACCTAATTTGCTTTTGCTCGTCGTATCAATCGTTTTGGAGAAAATAGGGAAGGCGATTTGTTACCGACCGAGTCTGTATCACATGCCCTTAAGGGGCTGCTGGAGCTGTTTTTTTTTTCCTTTTTTAACTTGTTTTGCCTGTTTTACCGACGCGGCCTAGACAATTTTTTAGTTCCGACTTAGCATCGTTAATATGCTACACATATGAGTCAAATCATGCAGGATTATGATATTAACATAAACGCTTCGGTGTGCAGTCGAATTTTGATTGAAAACTTACAAGGAATTCAGAAAACCGAATATTATAGTTTGCGAAAGTGCGTGAACGTAGTGTCGCGATTGACGTACAGGTGGCTCTGTATCGTGCTCTACACGACATTTGTGCCGTGTTCATCGGCTCTGATCACCCGTCACAAGTCGGCAGACTAAATGATCGCAGTTTACACTGTGCGTGATTATCTTTTTAGTGAGAAACTTTCCGACGGTTCTAGAATATTCGGAGAACTTCACAGAATCGGCATGCACGCCCTTTTGACGTATGCAAGATCTAGAATTTTTTATATCGAACAAAACGAATACTGTAAACATTTTAGCGGCCATGCTGGTTTCCACGACAGTTTATAATACTCGATTTTCTTTATTTTTCGGAAGATTTCGACCGAAATTCGAGTGCACGCCGAATCGTTTATGTTATTAATACAGTCCTGCGAAATTTGAGACATACGCGTCGCATAGTAACGATGAATAGTTAAAACTAAGAAAATGCCTATTTTCGTCGGTAAAACAGGAAGGTCCAGCAGCCCCTTAACATATTACGTTAACCCTTTCCCTGCCAATTTTTTGTTTGCTTTTCCAATGACGTCCGATCGGGATACAGTGCTGCGAGGTGACAGCGACAAAATAAACGATGGATAACAGCTGTATAAATAAAAGCGGAAACACGTGCGTAATCGAATTCTTTGAACGTACGAGAAACATGTAGTATTAAGAAACACTTCCCATCAGTAATATACATTCAATCAGTAATAAAGAAAAAATATAAATAGAACATGTAACTGGTCCTATTTTTTATCGGGCTATGTTAACAATGAATTTCAGTCAGATGTCAGATGTTTTGTCAAATTAAATTTTAAAAATTAATTTTTTTAAATAAAACAAAAATTTAGTTTTTGTTTTTTTTCTAATTTAATTTTTCAATTCTGTTAGGTGAATTCTGGCTTCGATCTTTATTTCGATCCGAAGGGCGAACTTAAGCCTGCAATTTCGATCGCCTGCGTGATCAAGAGAATGCCTTCTCTAGCAAGTTGACGGACCACGAACGGACCGAAAAACGGATACGTCCGTTGGGGAACGAAACGGACCGTAAAAAACGACAAAACGGACTGTGCATTTTTGGTTGGCATTTGATCTTTTGGGTTGCGGAAACCGAAAATGGACCGAACAATTTTTTTCGAGAAATTTGCTTTGTCCATTTTCGGTTTCCGCAACTGAAAAAGGACCAATATCGTATTTTTATTCAATCCTTTCATTAAAAACAGAATTAAAAGCAAAATAAAAAAAATTAAAAACGTGGAAAATTATTAATAAAAAAAGTTCGGTCCTTCCTCGATTTCCGCAACCGAAAAAGGACCAATCCAAAAACGTACGGTCCATTTTACCGTTTTTGCGGTCGTGTCCATTTTTTCAGTTTTTTTTCCTAAAAGCAGCGGTCCGTCAACTTGCTTGCTACGTCGCCTATGACATCAGGTTGGCGTCATAGGCGACGTAGATGTCTAAAAAATGGGAAGTTACACAGATAGACAAGCGTCATGAAAAGTAGCATTATTGGCGCGATATTTGCGACACGTGCGGCACATGTCGCATTTATAGCGCCAACTGCTACTTTTCGTGCCGCTTGTCTATCAGGGTAGCTAATATTGATGTAGCACGAATGAAAAAGAAAAAAAAAATGTGACAACAGTATCGGTCTTATACCGGTTTTATTATATCAGCGGCTAATGTCAATAGAACTGGGAAAACACTTCCCAGATAAAAAAATGACGGGACGGAGATGGAACGATGGCGGTACCAATGGTACGATAGCCGTTGGACGGCACGTTTTTCTATCTGGCTTATATTCACAATTTCAAAAAACCGTACACCGTCGCGTCCGAATCATCATCGTAAAGTGAAGTAATATTTGTTTTAACGAAACTGGCTGTAAGTTACGTTCTACCATTGAGGCAGTATTCTTGTCGAGAGTGCAGCTTTGGAGATAATATTGCTTCCTCATAGAGGAAGCTTTGTGATGGTGAAAAAAAAATTTTCGAGATTTTAATGAAAACATATTCAGAATGTTCCAAAACATCGAAAAATCACATTTAGAAAAAATGTCCCGATGTGTGTGTGTGTGAATCGGACGTAAAAATTCAAAACGCTACAACTCGAGAACGCGTTGACCGATCAAGCTGAAATTTGATACACATCATGTGTGATCAATAGTCAACATTTGGTCGACATTTCGTCAAAAAATGTTCAGTTGTTTTTTTTGTACGCCATTTTTTATTCCGTCAAAAATGTCGGTTCGCGCTCTCGTCAAAGTAAAAACATTGCTCTTCCCAAAAAATGTTCATCAAAATAAACGCTTAAAACAAAAATAAAAAAAAGTGAAATCATATGAGCCAAGTAGGGGTATACAAATGGTATACATACTAAGTATGAAGCATATGAACTGAAGACTATGCAGACAATAGTGATGAAAAAAGACGAAAATAAAAACAAAATGTTTCATCATATTTATCAATCGAACAATAGTACACGGAGTCGGCATACAAAAACTTGGCGTGCCAGTTTTTTTTACAATAGCTGTCGTACATGGTTCATTAAAATAGACAAAAGACGGCACGGCGACTGAACGGTGGCGGTACTAATGGTACGATAACCGCTTCGCGGTACCTTTTTCTATGTGGGTAATTTTTATAAAAATCATACGTTCGGAAATATCGATCGGAAGCCCAAAAAAAAATACGTGTCTGCTCTTTTTCAAAATAGTTTTCGAAAAAAATTGGCGCAATTATTGAAGAGCGCCAGGGTCAGAGCATGCAAATTTCTGGTGAAATGCCCCCATATACTTCACCCCGTTCCATGTACGATTGTTTGTATTGTTCATTTTTTTTTCTTTCGTTGTTTATTTCAGATGTCCTCGTATCAGTCGAATTTGATCGTTTATCTGGTGCTCGTTACGGCGTTCGTCGTACTTCACCTGGCGGAAGCACAGTCGGACGTGTCTCAGAATAACGTATCGAAGCACACATTCTGCGGCAGAAGACTAGCCGAGGCCGTGGCCTTTGCATGCAACAGCAGCGACGATTTCACGTTCGAGAGGAGTGACGAGGGTCAGTATTTGGATTAAAAAAAAATGAAGCTAAAAAGAAGAAAAGAAGATAGATATATTATCTTTAAAATTAATTTTATTTGTATTTCTTCGCTTTTAATAGAAATGGCGACGGATGACCAACCTTACGCTTACGACTCCCCACGCAGATCGAGATCGAGCGCGAGCGCGATGATGGGACGTTTCGGCGGTGCGAAGTTTCGTCGTCAGATCCGCGGTATTGTCGAGGAATGTTGCGAGAACCCATGCTCGATCGACGAATTGCAAACCTATTGCGGGCTTTAAGACCGATGGAATATGAAACAAACACGCGGAGCGAATATAAACGAAACACAACTTACGCGCTTGACCAACACCGCACGACCTCCGCTGCTCTCACGTTTGGCTTTTATCACGAAAAAAAACCATTAATTAAACAAGAATACGACGAAGAAAAAAAAATTGCAAAAAATCTCGATAATAATTTAATGATCTCACTATAGGCGTCGCGTCAAATGGAAATATAAATTACACTAATACGGTTGTTGTCAAAAAGGAACATCGCAAAACACTCATACACATACACACACACACATATAGATTTCGCGTGAGAGAAGAAAACGGAAGCGAAAGAAGAGAGGGTATACAAAAGGCAGTGCGGAAAAAAGGAATTAATGACAGGAAATAGGAATAATCACTAAGGGGGCACATTTGTATGGGAAGGGGATATATGTAAAAACCCGCCAGGGTATACATGGAAATAAATCTACTACTACTACTATATTTGCCTATCGTTATGCCGAATTGTTTCGCGGCCATGGTCGATTTATTACGCACAGCGTCCAAATATGAATTTCATGCGGTTTAATTATTATAAGGCGTGCTCTGAGTGCAGCGATGAGCACAGAAGGCGCGACAACCGATGTCCGATGTGCCGCGCAAGAATCGAAGCACGCCCGAGAATTTTCTTTGCATAATAATTCGATGAATAATTAAATTTTATAAATCATTATTCTCGAGTTTTTCTTACATCTTTAGGCTTCTTTCATTATTTTATTGTTTTTCATGATAAGTTTTATTATTTTTATCTTATGCAAACAGTACATGTTATGGTACAGTACTCGAGGATCGTTAATGACTTGTATACGCGTAGTCAATTATTTCTTCATTCTCCCTCGATTACATCGTTTTTCATTGTTTACTATTATCCCTATCGATAATTTTTTATATCTACGATTTTTCTTAGCTCTCGATAAATGATTCATTTTTATCTCGCAGTGATGGTTATTATTTCTCACGTATATTAATTACTTATAACTTCAGTATTAGATGTATTTATCTACTACTTTGTACTCAGTGTTCCTACCTGCTGTTCAATAAATAGTATTTATTGTATTTCCGTACTGTATTATTCAGTATATATTTTTTGTGACAAATTTGTCGGTATACTTAGCGTAGTCATTACTCTATGTTACCGACATGAGATAGTCTCATGAGGCGATACCGACGGCGATAATGTGGAGGAAAAAAGGCATGTATAGTACCGAGCGTGTAGATAATCGAATGTGAACAATCGATTTGTGAAGTAAAGGGTATAGTGTAGTAAAAGGAGCGTGGAGAACCGCTGTGTATAGTAAACAGAGTGTGTAGGATCGTGTGTGTAGGTAGCGCACCATTCCTCCACATCACCGGTTCTACACATGCTTGCCTCCACCAATGGAGAGATCTAGAACCGAGCTTCCACCAATCAAAGGAGCGTGTGTAGAAACGGTTTATGGAGGACTGGCGGGCTGCCCGTTTGTGCTGGACCCCTGCTGATGGCGACAGCCAATGAAGCAGAAGAAGAATCCGTCTTCCCGCCAAATTGTAAAAACGCCCTTGTTGAGCCAAAACCATCCATGAAAGCGAAGAACATACTCGATAACAAAAGAAAGTATAAAGTGAAAGAAAACGTGGATAAGTGCATAACACTATGTCTGTTACAACAAACGGCGCCAAAGAAACAAACAATTCAACTGATAGCCACGAAGAGTGCCAATATCTTCAACTCATTGAACGTATTATAGCACATGGTTCGAAGAAAAATGATCGCACCGGTGTCGGCACCTTCTCCATATTCGGGCCGCAGCTACGTTTCAGTTTGCGCGATGGTAAGTTGAAGTTCGAAAGAAAACTATGTTGATTTTTGTAGGAATTAACAATCTGTGCATAATTAAATTTTCGTTATAAAATGCCGTATCGACATATCCGGGTTTACCGCCAGGACTTCCGATCGGTGTTTCACTGACCGGTACAAATCGTGATGAACTTGTCTTTAGCGATGAGTTGAACATTTAAAAAACGTTATTTATTAAATAAGAGTTTTTGTAACTTCCTGCAGGGACTATAAGTTCATAATTTATTTTTTCTCCCTTTTATAGTTTTATTTTTTTTTCCTTTTTTATGTTTGTGTTCCTTTCTTATGCCGTCAGATATTTTGCCATTGCTGACAACAAAGAGGGTCTTTTGGAAAGGTGTCGTCGAGGAACTCTTGTGGTTCATCAAGGGCTCGACAAATGCCAAGGAGTTGTCTGAAAAAGGGGTCCATATATGGGATCCCAACAGTTCCAGAGACTTCCTGGATTCTTGTGGATTTCCTGACCGAGAGGAGGGAGATTTGGGACCCATTTATGGATTCCAGTGGAGGCACTTTGGTGCTGAATACACCGATATGCATGCAGATTACAGCGGAAAGGGTAATTCAGATATTCGAATTTCAGTTTAAATTATAGCCACGATGGGGGTAACAAATGAAAAAAAAGATATTTCGATAAAAATGTTTGAAGAACGAGAAGACTTTATCTTTTCAACCAACTAGGTATATCTTATTTTCTTATTGAAATTAAGAAAAATTGATTTTTCTTATTTAAAAATGTAATACTCAAAGGTCAGGTAATTCATCGAATGTAACATGATAGTTCGAAACTAATGTATTCATTCACGATAAGGTCATTGCACTATGGCATCCATTCTAGAAAAATCCAGTCGGCACAGCATAAATTCTTAAGATTGATTGCATTTACGTTTGGAAATACTATAGGCTACGACAACTATCATTATAAGGAACCGTCAGGGCTAGAAAATATTCCATCCCGATTACCAGTAAGAATGTTAAATGACTTGTGTGTTTTCTTAAACATTCCAAATGGGATTGATGTATGACCATCGTTCTTGAGCTTGATTAGTTTTAAAGTCCCGCAAGTAGTCCTGAGAAATGCGCCAGCACTGCTCTTTAGAGCAGTGCTGGCACCAATACAGTAGAAACTACATTATCCGAACACCCATTATCCGAACCCATTGTTATCCAAACCGCCGCTGGTTCGGATAAAGTTTCTATTATCCAAACTATTGCGTGAAATTTGCATATCCTAACATTGTTGCGCACCAATATATTGTTGTGGGCTACAAACAACAAGCCATAAAAATAACAAAATAGTAAAGATGATATATATTTTTTTTAGTTTTCAAAGTATCAAGTACCTGTAAAATTGTTATTTCTTTAAATTCAGGAATCGATCAACTGCAAGATGTTATTGAGAAGTTGAGACACACACCGGACGACAGAAGAATAATAATGTCAGCCTGGAATCCGACGGACATACAAAAAATGGCTCTTCCGCCTTGTCACTGTTTCGTACAATTTTATGTGAGCAACGGAGAATTGTCATCTCACCTGTATCAGCGAAGCGCGGACGTGGGACTCGGCGTGCCGTTCAACATTGCTTCTTATTCTCTGTTGACTTACATGATAGCCCACGTGACGAATCTCAAGGTTTGCCTCGTTCAAATTTCCTTTTCAAACCTTCGAATCAGCATTTTAATAAAGCAAGGGCTAAAACTCGATTTTTACGATTACTGAAAAATATTTAATGCACATTGTTTTTCATTCAGCCTGGTGAGTTCGTCCACACTATGGGCGATTGCCACATCTACACCAATCACGTGGACGCATTGAAGGAACAGATAAAGCGCGAACCGAAGCCGTTTCCGAAATTGAAGATCACTCGGAATGTGAAAGAAATCAACGACTTTGTCGCGAGTGACTTCGAGCTGATCGAATATAAATCGCATCCAAAAATATCTATGCCCATGGCTGTTTGAGTACTCGAACACGTCAATGATGTTGCACTGCCGTTATTCGCGAAAAATTAATATTACTGTTTTCATTACAACCGTATTATCATCAAAAACACTGTCGGTGTTGTAAAATCGAAAGATATGACGATCACAGTGGTCTTTCCCAATCGTCATACATCTATATCGTTATAGACCATAAAAAAGTATTATGCATATTCAAAGTATTCAATAATAAATTTCATATAAAATACAGAATCTTTCAAAATATTTATTTGTCTCCACTTTGTATATGTATATCTAATCGTCACGTAGAATCTACCTTCGCTTCGCAACTCCTCCCCCCCCCGTCCGGACTGAGAAATTTAATTGCCTTTGCCCCATTTAGACAACATGCAGTTCATTTAATAGATCATAAACAAATCCAATTTTTACTCATTCAATCCTTTCGTGTGATTGAGGGCAACGCGTGCTCTCTGTTTCACGTCGTGATACGGATTTCAAATGAACAAGGGTCCAACTGGATACATCAAAATTCGACAACAAAGTCGACCAACTGGACACAGGCGGGACAACTGATAAACGAGTTTTTGCGCACTAAACACACGCCAAATTTTCACCGGTAATGAGGTCGAAGTGAAGCGGATCTAAATTACTGACAGATTTTTGCGTAAACTCCGAACTCTCTGGTTGACGACCAATTGCGCACACAAATAGAACTTTGTTTTCGAGTTTACTAGAATTTCATCAGTAGCTTAGATCTATTTCAGTCCGATATCACTCACAGTGGAATGTCAGTAACGCACTCCAGTAAACTTGCGGCATAATGCATCTATAGAGGGTAAAGATGAATAGTTACCGAGTGCTTTTTTTAAATCTTATACTTTCCAATCGCGATTGGGAGAAAAGTAGAAGTGATCAGTAATTACTTTAGTGTAATCAGTGTGATCAGTTCTTTAGTGTAATATGGCGCAAGTCAGTTGAAACTGTGTTCAGTTTTGGCCATTGGCTACGGGCCTAAAGCCATTCGGCAAAAAGAATTTTATTTAGCAAGATTGAAAGCTCGTTTACGAATCTTCCAGTCCGTGCCCACTTGGGTCAGTGTCAATTGTGTGATGGGTCGAGTTGGTAATGTGCCGAATTTTTTAGTGTCGAGTTGGTGATGTGTAGAATTTTTCTGTATACAGTTGCCTGTATCAAGTATGAATATGTGTTAATTTGGAATCTGTAGAAACGACGTACCACCGTACCAGACTTATGCCTGTACGATTTTTCAGCTTTTGGTAATGTGTTCAATGGGAGGGTTTCGAAAGATCACGAATAACTGAGATTAAACGTCTCTAGTGATAACTATACTTTATTCCCTAATAAAAATTATATTCTCCATAAACTCATATCTTAATATTTAAGATTCGATTTTTGACTTCATACATAACGTTCGAATACACGTTCCTTGCCTATCCGTCGCGGCTTTTCGCTCGTCGATGTAATAATAACATGACGATCGTAGAAGAGGGAAGCGACGTTTAATTCGCTCGTCTGTACGGTGAAATGAAGAAACAAAAATTGTACTCCATTTTTTGTCAATGGTCAATTCAAATTATTAGCATCTCCGTATATCAGTTCTGCATACGCTAATAATTAGCTTTTCACCGGAAAGGTCTGACGCTTAAAAAAAAATTGTATTCTTGCCAAATCTCAGCTATCGCCTCCTCGGACTCGTGGCGGCGACGTCGATATTTCATCTCACCTTAACAGCTTCTCAAGATAAACAGAATTGTATGAAAAACATTGATAAGTATAACAGCTTTTACGATAATGGGTCCAAGAAAGGTAACCGAGGTAGCCGTGAGCGAGCAGCGTGGAAAATCGATAAAAGCCCTGATCTCACAGGTTCCAGATACTCTTAAAATCAACACCACGATAAACATTTGTTTTCATCTTCTTGATCTATGTATATGATAGTTTCAGTAACCCTCGTTTAGTGAGTCTATATCGACACTCTGCATCGGGGGAAAAAAGATTTAGCACATCGCGACGGGGACACTGTGATGAGGGAGAGTTCGCGTGTATCGATGATTTTGCAAATATTCTCGAGAAATTTTATAAACTTTGAGTAACGCCTCAGTAGCGCAAATTATCTTATACTTTTCCTTTAGTTACCTTTATTATTTAAATTTCCCGATTCTATACAGCGTCGATAAATATCTAGAACGATAGACATCATTATCTACAATTATTCACGACTTAGTTTCTCGTTTGCAATTTGTCCCAACACAGTCTCTCAGCTATCTAGACTGGAACAACGAAAGGCGCGATAAGAGTTTGAGAAAAACAAACTTGGCGGAACATTTGAAAGGGATTGAAAAACTTGCGAAACTTTTTGAATCTGCAATTGTGAGTCAATTGTATTTCTAATTCACGAACGAAGTCTGCATAATTCGATGTTCTATATAAAATAATTTTCCTGAGTTGCAAGATTGAATCTAGCTACGCGAAAGCGTCTTGTAATTCGTCATTAGTTTCATTTTTTCCCGTTTTTTTCGTATTTATCATAATTTATTTCCGTAATTTCGTAATTAATAATTATTGATAAATTTGATAAAACATCAAGGATCGTTGACTCTTATAAAGTCTTAAAGAAAGCTGTGTCCACCGTCGTTTGTAAATTATATTTGATACGTTCGAAAAACAGCCTCTCGACGAACCGACTAGATCAATGGGCTTGAGAAAGTCGAGTTCCGACGAATCACCGTTCACGAGAAACTCTCGTAGCCCTACGTTTTCGATGAGTTTCCGCGAGTTTTAATAATTTTTTCCAAGGCGGAATTAACGAACGACACTCTTCGATTAATCGAATCTACTTCGATTGGTTATTTTTAGATAAATCTTTAAAAAATATATATAGAGATGTCTTCGAAAAAGGTGTGTGTTTGTGTGTGAGTGTGTACGTGTGTATGTAGGGGAGGGGGCGGGGTTTCGTTTTCTCATTTGCAGCAAATGGCTGTTGACGTTCGACGATGCAGGGGCGCTAGCACATCTGGATATCACCAGACTGCGATGTACTTAATTGATGCAGTTGTTGCGTGACCGCTAGTGTCCCTGTTTCGCTCACTGTCACTATCACCCAAATGATGTCTGAAATTAAAGAAAGAAGCATTGACATTTTTCACACAATTGATTCGTCCTATTTTTTTTTTTTTTTTCTATGGGTAGACAAATATTACCCCATAAATATATGAAATATCATGATATATGTATAACCGTCGTCACGATGTGAAAAGTACTCAGTCGGTAACAAAAACTGTAATTTAACTTCCTCAGTGATCTTTCGGATAAACGCAGAGAACAGAAAACAGTAAAGTCGGTCAAACAATTTCGCAGATTATTGTTTACAGCTTTTTACCGAAAGATCAACTTCCTCGGAGGAATTAGAAATGAAAGCGGTATTTGAAATTCTCTTACGAGAAATTTGAAATGCCATTTCGAGTAACAAAACATCGGAAAATCAGAAAAGACGCAATCACAGCCACGCGTGGAGCGATTCCGTCAAACGATGAATATGTTTACATACCCCCAAAGTAGGAACCTGTGGTGGTCATCATTCTCCATTTACTTTGAAAGACACCTAGTTCCGCGGGGCTCGTGAGGACAACGCTAAGTTCTGCTGCGTCTTTTGGTGCTAACGCAGGAACGGGGACTCTGTTGCAGTCGCCCATTTGCGTGCCCCCGGTGTATTGCAAGACTATACCTTCGGGCCACGCTTCAGTGCCTGAATTTTGCACCCTCCAAGACTTCTTGAACTGCGTATTCGGCTGCACCGATTCACCCTCTCCGATCGTGCTATCGCACAATAGCGTCATGCACGGTAATTTGAAGGGCGACTCGAAATCAAAGTAGCTACATATTGCTGCTTGAAGATTCCTGCGGACAAATAAGACCATACAAATATTTGAGTAAAAACCATTTATTGACACAACGAACGTTGATATATTCCTCCAATCCTTAAATTATATGGCTGGATGCAAATAGCGCCAACGACGGAGAAAACTTGTATCATTCTGACGTTATCGAAAAGAGATTAAGATAGAAGATAAAATTAATACCGACTGATATTGAAATAGAAGAGGACTTTAAAATTATGCATCGCTGTACCAAGCTTATATTTGCACTCGTTTCTTTTGAGCGATTATTTTCATTAATTAATACCATTGTTAGCAAGAACTATAAGATAAGTCAAGCAATCATTTGAATTTATCGCGATCAAATGAATTGAACACAACTCATGGGTACGTGACTCACTAAATTTAAATTTTACCTATAAGTATTTTGTATTGAGGTCATTGTCTCCACATGGGAACAATAAAAGTCGTACTATCATAAGATAACAAAGGAAACATGACAGAGTCAGTGCAGTACAATGAAATTCTGGTGACTCACAATAGCAGGGATTCGGTCATAGAAAACAAAGGTCGGGTGGTATCTAACGGATGGAAAAAAAATATCGTTTCTGGCAAGCTTCAGGCCAAATAGCATTTGGTTTCGACCAATTAGCAGCGTGATTGTTTTGAATTCAAACTACTCTTCAATCTCCTACCAATTTTTTTTACGTTTCTTCTGAAGTATGAAATGTAAGGCTATTATTTAATACAATATTCTCGCTCTATGTGGACACAAGAACTGAACTTAGATTACATATATTACACACCGAGTGGGTGGGTAACCTGTGTTGTGTCTGACTTGGCTGCTTCACACTTTATATAACTTGCAGTTAAACATCGATTTCAGCCATTGTCTAAACATCGTCTACCGTAATGAAATTTTTTTTCCATTACCAAAGTCATAATAAATTCTTCACTCTTATATTTATATGTCGACAACATAGATAAGCAAGTTTTTAAGGGTGAAAAAACATATAATTTCTGGCACGGTTCAGACCAATCAGCATTTGCTTTCATCCAATCAGCGGCACGATCGTTTCTAAGCTTCAGGAAATTCAAACTATTCTTCAATCTTGTCCCAATTTTCTTTTTCGTTTCTTCAGAATTAGGGAATTTAAGAATCATTATTTTATACGATATTGTTCCTCTATGCGGACACCTGCACTGAGCTCAGATTACATACATTACACACCAAGTGGGTGGGCAATCTGTGTTGTTCCTGACTTGGCTGCTTCAGAGTTTATATAACTTGCAGAGAAGTTATAGTTAATGACATTGTCTAAACATCGTCTACTGTGATGAAATTTTTATTCCATTACCGAAATTATAATAAATTCTTCACTGCTATATATATGGACAACATAGATAACGAAATTTTCATGTGACCTATGCAGAAATATCAACTCATTTTTCCTGCAGAAATGTTACATGGGCGAAATATATTTTTATACGGGTCTGAGACTAATTAGGAAAAATATCTGTGATATGAAATCAGAAGAAAATATTAAAATGTTTAATATATATGGGGCATATGATGGTCCCTATCATTTCAACCTGGGTGTAACTCCTCACATCTTGAATTGTGGTCTACGATTTTGTATATGACTGAACTAACTCTCAAAAGTAATCAGTTTTTTCATTGGATTAAAAAAATTGTTTATAATTATTTATTATTAAAACATGAATGTATTGATCGCCACACTTTAAAAATGTGGAAAAATTCTGAAAAATCTTGCGTCACAGTTTTCATTTTTTTAAGTTTAAAAAACAAAAAAACTCTTCAGAAAAATTTGAAAAAATTCCCAAAAATGCGGTGTTGCGTATGAAAATAGTCAATCAATGGACCCGTAATCAACAAATTTCTTCTTGTATTTATATGTGTTCCATTTTTCCAACGTATACCCTTCTGGGTTTTTACGGAACCCCATTCTGATTCCCCCCTATAGCACTCCCTACCCGCACTCAGCTAAGCTACCTAACTTCCAGTGCATCCGTAGCCGTCTTAGCTACACTGTACCGCATTTGTCCGGGACACGGGGAAACTACGGAAAACTCGTGCCGGTACAGACGGCCATATTCTACTGATCCTTCGGTATTTTTGCACTTTGAGTAAAGTGCTGAAACACCAAAGTTTGAGAAAAAAGCTCCTCCCGCTCAACGGTTAATGCACCAGCGAGCGCACGACTAAACGGTCACCCATCCAATCACTGACCACGAACGATCTTGCTTGACTTGGGAGACCATCGGAGCCGCTGTCGGTAATTTCTTCTTGTAATTTTTTTCAATTCTTTCAAACGAAATTTAACGAAAAAGAAGGTGACCCCTCCCACTCTGGCTCAAAGCTTAAACATTTTTATATAAGACACAAGATTTTTCATGATTTTTTCAGATTTCTAATTAAATAAAAAATCTGAAGGCTTTCAACAGTTAATTCTGCCATACAAACAACCGTGGGGCCAATCCAAGGTGCAAAGGGCTGGACCGAGCTCAAAATGATAGGGCTCCATATATATTGTTGAAAATATTTCCATGTCATTTACACCTGTGGAAATATTAAGTATATAAATTTTAGCTAGTACCAAATTTCAAACGCTTCATTTTTTGGAAGGTTCAAATAATCAATGTGTATGAGTATTGTTATTGGCGACTATTGAAAGGGCTTAAAAAACGATCAGAAAAAAAGAGAAAACAAAGAATTTCGACCCAGATAAAAATGGAAGCGTATGCTCCATTTATAATGTTCAAATTATTTCCATGGAGTTTACATGTGGAAATATTAAGCATATAAATTTTAACTAGTAAACAAATTTTGGAAGGCTTCATTTTTTGGAAGGCTCAAATAATCAATGCGCATGAGTATTGTTATTGTCGACCGTGGCAAAGAATTAAACAATGAATAGGAAAAAGAGAAAACAAAGAATCTCATATGCATTTCCACAACGGTAAGCATAAAGGAACCATTCGCATTTTCCTAATAAATCATGACAGTCCACTTAATAAAAAAAACAAGATGTCCTCAAATGTCATGATAATTTTTTTTCATCTTCCGAATTAATACTCCTACAAGCTGTTTACTAAAAAACCATTGCCTCATTTTCTCAACAATAAATTTTAGCAGGTATAAAAATTTTGGAAGGCTCAAGTAATCTACGCGCGTGAGTATTATTATTGTCGACCATGGCAAAGAATTCAACAATGTATAGCGAAAAAGAAAAATCAAAGAAACCCACACACATTTCCACAATGGTAAACACAAAAGAACTATTCGCATTTTCCTAACGAATCATGACAGTCCACTTAATAAAGAAAACAAGGTGCCCTCAACTGTCATTATTTTTTTTCAACTTAAATTAATTCTCCTGCAAGCTATTAACTAATAAAGCATCGCCAAATTTTCTCAACGATCGATCGCGCAATTAAGTCGCAGAGCGCAAAGTCCAGGCTTAAAAAATCGTCGAGAAACATTCGCGATTGAAATAAACTTTGCTACATGACGGAATAGAGGTTATGTCCGTGCGAGTGGAATTAATGCCAGAGGATTCTCGTAGTAGTCGAATATTCAGTGTCTCACCAGTTGTTCATGTCGAGGAAAAAAGTAGCTGTAGCCTCGTTGAGCTGACTGCCAGCGAGTAGCCTCTGCAGTTGCTTGACGAGATCATCTTTGTCCGTGGTACCAAGGCAACTGAATTGATGCAGCAAGTGCTGGTCGAAATCGTTGTCGACGTCCATCTCTCGTTCATTCACCCTCGGCCTGATTTATTTATCGCTCCCTCGAACGAAAATAAAAACTTCGTTGTCCTCGGTCTCTTCGGCCCGTCAGAGAGCCATAAACGAATTAATCCAGATTTCTCGTTGTCTATCGCCTCCGCGATTATTGTTACTCTCTCCTTCTCTCTCGTTCTCGCTTGTGAGTTTCGTGTTCTTCGTATCCGATCGTGCTGCTTCGAGCACCCGTTAGCCAGTCAAGTTATCTCGAAATGAGCCAACTACGAAGTGAGACGTTAACTATCTCGTTTCAGACGCAATTATTCGAGCAATGTTTTTCCTTCGTATTCCTCGCTCGACGGTTCTTCTCCTCGCCTCGTCAAAACCTCAACTAACCAAACTACGAATTTTAAATGTCATTCTTGGTGCGCGACGTATGACTTTCGTTGCCAGAATATACGAAAGCCGCAGCGTAGGGTGAGTTTCGATACAAACTGCAAGAGCTCGCTTGCAGCGAAACGGTCGTCGCTTGTATTTTTTTTTTCGAAAGGTCTTACCCGCTGCTCGAAACTCGCTGAACGCTCACGAATGTTGAATTAAAATATAGTATCCGATATTGTCGACCCAACTCGACAATGCCGATACACTTTTCCAGATACTTAAACTTGTTTTGCAACTGCGAATAGTTACGAGAATATAATTAATTAGTCAATAAAGCAACGCAAATGAATTATTATAATGAGACAGTTATTAAAATGACTGACTTTAAAATATTGTTTCTCACTGCGGCTATCTTACTGGTTATTTAGCTGCAAGAAACTTGCAGCCAATATTGAAACGCAGCTACTGTTGAGTCGCAGTTCGAGCGTGTCCCACCTCATTTGTCGTTCATCCAGCGCGACGATCGGGAAAAACTTTCATCGCTTACCCATAATACCTTGCGACGCAAGTTGACAACACGTCAAAAATGGCAGATCCAGGACCAAGCAAGAACGATATCGAAGAGATTTTTAAAAGACTGCGAGCTGTTCCGGCTAACAAGGTGCGCACTTATTCATTAAATGTCTTCGCTGATTGTACGATCCTTTACGCAATTATTAAATTAACGGGACGAAACCCGTCCAAAGAGGGTCGCCGACTCGTCCACGCGGCAGCAGTCCACTCGGACGATTCCATCTGATCATATGACACGCCTCGGTCTATTTTACGCGAAGGTTAAACGATCGGTGAAGCACGAAAAAAAGCATTGACGCGGTCAATAAAGCCAATAGCCCGTGTAAAACTTGACCCACAGCTTCGGAGACACTTCATTGAATTATAACGAGAAAACTTCTTATGCTTATTGCTAATGACATTGCAAAAAGTAATATTTTTTTGATATTGTTCTAATTTTCTTTCATTACTGTTTGCAGACCTGCTTTGATTGTAATGCAAAAAATCCGGCCTGGTGCAGCGTCACATATGGCGTGTTTCTGTGCATCGATTGCTCGGCCGTTCACAGGAGTCTTGGAGTACACCTGACGTTCGTAAGATCCTCGCAGCTGGACACCAATTGGACATGGCTGCAGTTGCGAAACATGCAACTGGGAGGAAACGCTGGAGCTGTCAGTTATTCTCCAATACCATTCATTTTAATAATAATAACAGTATTGCAGCTACGCTCGAAAAACATTGTGGAGCATACAGTTCCAAAATGTTTTTTATAAACACTCAAAAAAATGTTTTTTTTTTTGTATTCGGTGCAAATTTTTATATCAAATATTGAGATGAGAGTATAATCAATGATGGATTTGCAATCAGCAGGGAAAAAATAGATTGTGCATGTAGGCTTGTTCCATGACCCATTTTGGGAAAAGTAGCAATTTAAAACTTTTTTCAAAACAGCGATACTCAGTTGGGATATGCAAATGGTTTGAAATGGTAGAGCTGTTAGTTATTCTCTAATGCCATCCGATTTTATAATAACAGAGGCATCGCCGTTATGCTCACAAAACATTTTCAAGCGCGCCGACTCCAAAACATGTTTTGTAAGTTATAAACATTGAAAATAATGGTTTTTTTTGCATCCAATGTAAATTTGTGTATCCAATGTCGAGGTAGGAGTAGAATCAATGACGGATTCACGATCAGCAGGGAAAAAATACATCGCGCATTTATGCTTGTTCCATTTTGGGAAAAGTAGCAATTTTCAACCTTTTTCAAAACAGTGATACTCAATTGGGATATGCAAGTGGGACGAAACGCCAGAGCTGTTATTCTGTAATACCATCCAGTTTAATAATAACTGTTAGTTATTGTTCAATGCCATCCGATTTAATAATAAAAGCGGCATCGCGGCTAAGCTCACAAAACATTTTGGAGCGAGTCACTCCACAAATGTTTTCTAAGTTATAAACATAAAACATTGCATAAACATTGAAAATAATGGTTTATTGCATCCGATACAAATTTTTGTATCGAATGTCGAGGTAGGAGTAAAATCAATTACGGATTCACGATCAGCGGGGAAAAAATACATCGCGCATGTAGGCTTGTTCCATTTTAGGAAAAGTAGCAATTTTCGACTTTTTGAAACAGCAATACGCCTCGGATAACGATAAAATTATGGAAAAACCCGGGCGTTCGTCGTGGCTTAAATTTCTCATAAATAATAAGTATTTTTTTCAACATGAACTTTTTTCTTAGCCTAAATTTTTAAAATAAATTAAATTATGTTTTCATATCTTCCATAATTTCTTGCAGCGCGCCTTCTTCTGCCAGCACAACTGCACAAGCACGGACGCTCAGCAGAAGTACAAGTCGAGAACGGCTATGCAGTACAGAGAGAAACTAGCTCAAGCTTCTGCTCAGACTATGAAGCGCTATGGAAAGAAAGTAAGAATGACTTTGATTTTTTGTTACATTCCCGATATCTGCCTCGAACTCAATTCTTGTAGTTTTCACAATGGAGATTTGATAATTGTAGGCTCTACTTCCAGCAATTTCGATAAAAGTATCGGTGAGCTCGATGTGTCTCAGTAAATAACAAATTTTTGTGTTCAATTTGTTTATATCGCTAACACTTCGTAAAATTGTGCTTTCACACCATGCAATTATCAATCATAGATAGAGTAGCAACGTTCAGTCATCCTCGCACTCAGTTGTGTTGTGTCGATTAATCATTCAGCAATTTTGCGTGAATATTCTGCCTTAACGATTTCACTTACATAACAAAGATATTATATTCGACATTAATGTCTAAGAGTTCATAAACCAAAGGGATATAAAAAAACAGCGCGTCAGATATCTACAAATGATCGTTTTCTCTGCAACAGTTGCATTTAGATGAAACTGCCGAGACTGGAATGGAAGAGCCTGCCGAGGTCGATTTTTTCAAGGAGCACGAAAACTTCGACAACTTGTCACTGGAGAGCCGAGAAGTCGCGGAGACTAATATAATCAGCGGTACAAAATCGACGTCCAACAGCGAAATCCCGACGAAGATTACCACCATAAGGAATACACCCGACATGCTAGTAAATTCTGGGCCTTCCGTTACATTGTCAGACTCCGGGTCTGGTGCACAAACCGAAAGGAAATCTACGATAGGAGGACGAAAGGCTCAAGCGAAAAGACCCGGTGTAAGTGAACTCGTTATCAACGGGAAAACCTCGCAATTTTTTTTCGAACCGAAGTTAATCGTATGTAAATTGATGTTTATTTTTTACCAGCTCGGAAAGAAGACCGGCGGCCTAGGAGCGCAGAGGGTAAAAACGAATTTCGACGAGTTGGAGAGAAGCGTCAATGAGTCGAGTCAAGAGATTCGCGTGATAAACGCACCGGAGCGCGGAAAGGAGGAACAGGAGGAGATAAACAGCCGCTTGGCTTATCGTTACGAACAGAATTTGACGGAACAAGCGAAGAAAGTCGAGGAGAGGAGTCGTCATATGGATCCTTCCAAAGCCGGTCAAGCCGAGCGTCTCGGTATGGGATTCAATTCGCGCAGCGGCGCGAGTCACTCCGCCCTCGGAGATATGCGCGTTATAACACAAGAGTCGTCCGGCAGAAAGGTCACTGCGAGCGAGCCGAAATTCAGTGCACGTGACAACGACGCGGAGATCGATCGCAGCAGTCGTCTAACGGATTTCGACGAATTCTTTTCCGCTCTCAGTACACCGTACGGGGGTAACAAATCGAGCGGCAACAAATCTCGCGGCGACGACGTCGTTGTTATTTCGGAACCTGAAATACCGAAACACGCGACTCCGCGATCCAACTATAGCAGAAATGACAATAAGACGCCGGCTGATGGTGAAGCTCAGAGGAAATTCGGTGGCGCTAAAGCTATTAGCTCCGATCAGTACTTCCGGGATAGCGCTAACGACGATTCGGTGAGTCTCGTTCGTCGTATACACGATGGTCCGTTAAGTAGGGTGGATTTTTGAATGCAGATCTGCTCAAAAATGAATGTAGATCTGTAAATACTGTTTTTTTCTCTATTGTCGCGCCCGGCCAGCAACATAACCTGGCACCTTTCATGCATTCGTCACAAAAAGTAGTATGCGATACTTGTACATAAAAGCGGACTCCCGACGGCGGTTGTGAAGTGGCCGCACTCGCCTTCTCTCGCGCTACAACAGCACTCGGCTTCGCCTCGTGCCGTTGTAGCGCTCGATCCGGCTCGTGCAGCCACTTCCCAACCTTCGCCGAAAGTCCGCTTTTACGCACCAGTATCGCAAAGTACTATTATTGAATCGATGAAAGTCTTCACTGCCGTTTACACACCTTGATACCTCGCACTAACGATTCATTGCTTTTCGTATCGGCAGTGGGAGCGCAAGAGTAATCTGAGACGTTTCGAGGGCTCCTCCAGCATCTCGTCGTCCGATTACTTCGGCACGGGTACTCCGAATCAGTCGTCCCCGACATCTTCACTGTCAATGAGCAGCATCTCCTCCCGGGGCAACACGGTGGATCTCGACGACGTGAAGGAAACCGTTCGCCAAGGGGTGACGAAAGTTGCCGGAAGGATAAGTTCGCTGGCCAATGCCGCGGTATCGTCAATACAGGACCGATATGGACTCTAATCTAAGGGAAACGGGGTTTAAAAGAGTTCGATTTTACGACTGTTACTGAATATATAATCGAGAACTTTTCTCGTCTATGTTGATCGGGACTGTAAATAAAAGCTTCTAAAAAAAAAAAATTTTCCCCGCAATCTTCTCAAACACCATTCCACAAAGTAATTTTAACGTTAAAAATCATGCTGGTAATTTCATCGGGTTTACGAAGAAATAAAAAAGAAACGAGGCTCTTTCACGGTTTCTCTTTTAAATACAAATATTTATAAATTTTCAGACATACGTTCCCAATCATTGAATATAATTAATATAATTCTAATAATAACGACAATAATTACTACTACGCTATCTAAATCAAATTTTCGCGTGCCGGACTAAACTCATTAGCGTTATGTGACTTGAAATTTTATTTTACTTTCTTTTTTTTCTTCTCGTGAATGAAAGTGTTTTTTTGCTAAGAAAGTGTGTCGGTCGGTTCGATCGGTTGTTGACATCGGGCGATCAGGTGAGAGTACGGTTTACCGTGAAGAAAGCATACGAGTACGACGGTCATGTTGTCGCAACCGGTACCCATTAGAGCGTCTGGCGCGAGACACCTGTTTATTAGCTCCTCGCAAATCTCTTCGGGATCGATCGCCGTGCTCTGATCTTCGACACCTTGCTTCAACTGGTTCGCCAAGTGCGTTCTCACGAATTGTACGACCTCCTCGCTGGTCAAGACGTCCCAAATACCGTCACACGCGAGAATCACGAACTCCCAATCTTCGTTTATCGGAAACTTCTGAACTTCCGGAAATGCTGCAATGTTCGGTGCAAAAGAAAAAGAAAAAAAACGATATTATATCGATGCGAGACGTAATTAATCTTTTTAAGACACATTTAATATTTTCTTTTTGCTTCCTCATATGGGGGGCTATGTTTGCATTGGAAAAATAACTTTAAACCAATTATTCGAGAATTTAGTTTCGCAGTACTTTAAATAGTCTAAAACCTCGAGAAAATTCAATTTTTTGCTGGCATCCAGACTATAACTCGGAAGCGGCTTGAGATTCCCTTGGTGCACTTTTCATGAAGATTGAGGGGTGGTCCGAGATTTTACGCGATTTTGAAATTAATGAAGGATGTGAAATAAAATTAAAAAAGCTCCAACTTCCGTAAATTTTGAGCTATCGTCCTAAAATTGCATACAAATATAGTACTACTAGCGGTAATGTTGGCTCGCGTGCTCGCAGTATCTGTGTGAGTGTGTGCGAGTATCTGTGAGTATCCAATCGACATTTGAACTTTATTATTGTGTAGATAGCTAATATCGCAACTTTAGAACAACAGTGTAACATCTCTTATGGGATTGTTATATAAGTTGTTACACTGTTGTTCTAAGGGTGCGATATGATCAAAGGCCTTTGGTTCAAATTTGGCCAAAATCTATCCAAACGACCCGATTTTATGGAATTTAGATTTTTTTGAAAAATTACTGAAAACGGTGTAATTCTAGTAAACCTGAAGGTATCAAGCTGAAATTTGTCACGGGAATGGGCTACCACTGTATAATTTTCAATATTAAATTTGGCGAAAATGGATCGAACCGTTTAGATTTTACGAGACCGACATTTTTGAATTTTTCGGAAAATTTGTATTTTTTGTCCGACTCGAGTTTATGCATCAAATGTCGCTCTAGGATCAAAATAATTTGGAGATGAGTCATCAGTGGTAAAAAATATACAAAACGATGAACTACGCACATTTCAGTTACTTAGACATCTTTTTATGGTACGAAAAGAGGTGCAAACTATTTTGCGCACGACTTCCCCGTTTATTACAATTTTGCGTATAGCTTCCTCTATGAGGAAGCCAAAATCGATTAACGAACTTTCTCACGGAGAAAGCGACGCGCAAAATTGTAATAAACACGAAATCCATGTGCAAATCAGTTTGCACCTCTATTTTAGTTTTTTCATATTATTACCGGTTACTATCTGTTCCTCCAGCGACTTAGAGTTATTCCTCTTGAACTTGAAGTCACCGAGTGCGCGCGACAAAGCCAAGTGGCCGTTCACTCTGTTGAACTCGACCCAGCCGCCGGCAGCCTCGATTCGCCTCCGCTCGTCGTCCAGCGTCGGCTTGTGATCGCGACTGAGAGGTAACGTTTTGCCGTTTACACTCGCCACTGCTCGACTGTCACCGGCGTTTGCCTGCATGACAAAAAAAAAATATATATATATATATATATTGTTACATACAATTTTTTACAAAACCGTTGAGCATCGTCGATTTTCGAGAGAATTGAAATGCATACACTGTACAGAACATTGTCTTTGATCAGCAGAGCTATGACCGTCGTTCCGGCCGGTTCGACCATCAGAGTAGCGTCGGACTGCATCGCCTTGTCCAACTGGAGGAAACCCTGCTGCATCGCCTCGACTATCTTTCCAGCTTTGTATTCGTTGGTCTTCGTTATGTACTCGTGAAGATGCTTTCCTGCATGCTTCGACATCGCAGCACCTGCGGACCATCAATTTTGAATTTAACAATTATCGACCCGAGAGGTCCTTCTTGCGGTTGAGATTTTTAAATTTATTTTCTATCTTTACGCCAAGCCATTCATACCTCCGTGTCCGTCGTACACAGCGAAGAACGAAGTGCCGGGATCGTCGGGCAACGAGAGTATGTGAACATGACAATCTTCCATCTTAATTCTCCATCCTTGCATACACGAACTCCCGACGCGATAGTTGGAATCTCGACAGCAGGCCGAAGTTTTTGTGGTCACTGGCTCGCTCAGAGTCTGACCCATTGTGCTTTGTATCTGAAGGTAGAGAAACGAAAATTTTCTAAAATCGTTACATGAGAAATACGAATTCCCGAATGACTTGTGACGAGGACGCGATAAGTTGATCGCAGAATATTTCGATACGTGCAGAAAGCGCGCGGACGCAAATATCGTTTGTTATGATAAAGTTGAGAAAGAAAAAAATATTGAATTCTAATAATAATCACAAAATCGTACAGACCCCTTAACCTAGTTTTGTTGAGAATCGAATGTCGTCGTGTTCTCCTACGACTAGTGAATGAACCTCGTAGATTCAATACCAGGAGAGCCTTATCTCCCTACTGACGGGAATCTCAGTCATGATGAATTTATCGTTTACACATGTATTATCTTTCGTTATCAACATTTTCGGAAAATTCAATATCTTCCGTATACAACAGAGAACATTCAACAGCTGACTTCAGATTTGATTCTCGCGCATTATGGGCCGCGGGGAGGGGGGAAGGTCGGCCGGTCGAACAGCTGATCGACGGACGGCTCTGCCGTCGAACCCCTCGTATGTAGAGGATCCGAATTTCGAACTGTAAGGCATCATTTTCGCCAAACTGATTTATCCATAAAAACTCATTTTCACTAAGTAGTAACTGGGTTGGAGAAACACTATGGGTGCGTCCTTGAATGCAGTTCTGCCTTGTTCACCTAAATCCAGAAATATTCTAGATGTATTCACATGAATACGCAGCTGGAGTAGGCTTTCTTATATTCCAGTCTGCTCCCAGTTCAGAGTTTAGTTTTGAGACAAATCTACTCCGATAAGCGTTCCTTTGTTATCAAGATGCACGAAATATTTCCCGCGGGAAGAATCGGATGTGCCGTTGGTAATTTAAGGTAGTCCTTGCGAATTCACTTCGCATAAGTTTCAGAGAAATGAGAGGGAATTACAAACACTGCTCGGTGGTATAAAAATCTGAAAAAATCAAGCATATCAAAGGTGGTAAAAAGAATTATTTTGCACAATAATAATTCCAAAATGTTATTATCAAATTGGCAAAAATAAAATTGTTCGACAAACCTCCCGGAAACCTAACTTTGTTTTTTATGGAAATGATTCGTTCACTTTTATGAATACGCATGCATTTTTTTAGATTTTTTAATTCACTTTGATTTGATTTTTTTTTTTTATATGGGAGAAATGTGTAGAAAGGCACAAAATTCAGTCTGGCCGATTTCAATTAATGGTTAAAAAAAGCCGCGATGTGATAATAATTCATGGAAAATTAAAGGTCAACGTTTTTTGAGGCTTGATTAAAGCGCGCTCTTTCACCTACATAGCTGTAGGTGAAAGAGAAACGGTCAGAGCAGCCGAGACGATAAAAAATTTAACCAGCAACGAATTAAACCTCTACGCAAACTCTATAACTTTTGTACTTTGCGCCGGTGCCGAACATCATGTCGATAATCGCCAAGAAATCGAAGTCTCGCGAAACCGTCTCGATGGTCTGTAGAGAAAACAAGAACAATTTGCTTTATAGGCAAGATTCGTTTTTATTACAATAGGTTGATCTTGTACAAATTAATTATAGCCTTATATATATATAACAAGTCAAGTTCCTCATTTTCTGACGATTCTCGTTATCGATATGTATACTATATTAAGGGCTAGTCAGAACGATTAACGGGGAGAATTTAGAAATTGTACCCATTTTGCCTTTTAATTACCTAATGACATGATCGATAATATATTTATGAGTCATGATCCTTTAAATTATTTGGTGACTTATTACCATTAGTAAAATTTATGACGATGCTCGCATGAGAAGACTTCACAAACGACGCTCCACTTTTACGAAGTATAACGGATCCACACACATAACGCATAAATATACTTTCGCTGTACATTTTTTTTGTCTTTAATTCCACTTCCGTGCTTATGCTGAAACGTTCCTGTATAGGGAACGAATAATTTCAAACTCTCTTAAAGAAAACGCTATACATCAGATAATGAAAAAGAAAAATCGTTACAAGACTACTTAAGCTCAGTTAAGAAGTATAGGAAGATTTTCATGTGTGAGCCATCGTCATGTTGTTTTTTTTTTTTTCGGAATATCAATCTCATTACCTCCGCAATTTTCTTCCGGCATGCGACATAATCACAAACTGAAAGTTTCATCGCCGACTGGATGTCCGTTTTGATACAATTCGTTAAATAAACTGTACATTTTTTAAAAATCTCATTCTAATATAGAATAAATTATATAAGATCAATTGTATCCGCGTGTATGTATCGCTTTGAAATATCAGACGGAGGAGCGCGGCCGCAAGATTGCGTGTGTAGATTGATAAACGGTATATTGGTCAACACAAAAATTCACCCTGCATAGTATATTATTCATTAACGGTTATGCGCTTCACTAATTTACTAACGGTGCTTATTTGACGAGCAGGATCCGCTGGTGTCCTCTTTATAGAATAGGAACATAAGTCGCAATTTCTCAACGAAAATTCTTTACGTGTAAATAAAAAAAAAAGACCATGTGTACCACATCCCGATAAAGCTGCCGTTGTAAAATTAATTCTCACCAAGTATCCTAAGCCGGATGGGAAGTATTTCGTGGGGGGTTCGCGCGTTGGAAAACAAAAATCTCCCTCAGCTTTTTTCGTTCAAATTAACATTACAATATAAACTTACAAAGTTAGTCGCAGAAAAATGCATTGTTTTTTTATGGCATTTGAAATAAATTGGCAGTTTTACAGTAATTCCTTATTAGCTACGTTACGACGGCGAGGAAAAAAAAATTATTGAAACGGAATCGATGCGAATGTAGTGTGTAATGATTGGAGTTGTGACAAATGGCGTGTGATGTTATGTATGAACAACAGCGAAAATGGCTTTAATCGCTGTGCAGTCTTATTTGAAATAGATATTTTTGTTATCCGCGTAAATACGCGGTAATGGGAGTAGTAGCACCGTTATCGCAATAACATTGAACCATGCTAATGATGACCGGTGAATGAGATAGATGGGAATGGAAGGAACGGAACGTTGACTTCATTTTTACAATAGAACATACTGGAGGAACTACGTCCACCGTGATCTTTCACTCTGCCCCCCCTTATAAACCGTTGCATAATTAACATTGCGATTATTATGATACAAGTCATAGTATTTGATCATCGTATAAACATTATTATCATCACAGTAAAAATATTATTTTATATCTTTTTTTTTCAACTATTTAACTCGCGCGCCGCTCCTGCTCATTTTAACGCGCGTTAACATCGAGCGCGCAAAGTTTCGAATCGAGCAGCGCACTGTTTTTCTTCTATCGTTACTTAGTGCGTTTAGCTTATTGATTATTATACTACATATTATTACTTATTCGCACTTAAGTAGTCCATCGGTTCATTTACACGTATTCAAAATAAAGTCAGTTAGCGTTTAGTAAAAATACATAATAATACCTATATTTATTCCTCTCGCAGTGGAATTATAGTATTCGATTATTTTTTTTTTTATATTCAAACGATAATTTTTTTTTACCTTTGTATTAAACAATAGTCATTGGTCTATCGACGCGAATAATGATTCAATACAATTTCCATCGATTTTTCATTAATTGCGAAAGATGGTTATACGAAAAACTTACGATGAAAAAAAAAAAAAATATCTCCCACATCCCGGGAATCTCTCGAAAGTTCCAACGAGTATCGCTTGTCTTCGGTCAACATCGTTCTGTCTCTTTTTTTGTTTTAAATCTGCCAAGTTCGATTTTGCACATGCGTCTGTGCAACGTCGGCGTTCCACTGCTCGAAGACAATAATCTCGCTCGTGTTTGTTATAAACGTAATATAACTTGTTTTGTTCATTTTTCTTTCCACGTCTTTCAATACGGCGGTGTGTGCGAAGTTGAAAACTCGTGAGAATTTCTCGGATTAAGTACCATTCGTACCTAAAGACCATCTTCTTTTTTCGGTTTTTTTTTTTTAGTTTTTCTTTTTTCGTTTTATTTTTAATAACAGCGGTAAAGAGATTTTTCACGATGCACCGCGCAATACGGAAATGTTACACAGCATTGGACCAGCATTCGATTGTGATTGCAGACCCGCACACCGCAGGCTCATATCCGCGGTCGTCACAGAAAGTCAGTCTCTCTCTTGTTAAATAGCTGCCTGCACAGACTGCCCTCCCCTATCTATTAGCTTTAAGGATAAAATATATGTACAAAATTGCATATCGACGTTAACTTCACTGTTTCTACAATATCGAGGAGCACTATATACGGGACAATAACGTCTGTTAGTCTGTCCCCGGTGTTCGGCAGCGTTCGTCACACCGAGGTTTGCGTTATACTGTTACCCGACAGCCACATACGACCGTTGCTCTTCTGATCGTTGACCTCGTACTCCGAATCGTCGATCTCGCATAAATTCGTCGAGAGATCGCTGTTGCTCGTTCCACCGCCGAGGAGTGAATTTCTCTCCTCCAGGGTCGTGATAACCGAGCCAATCTCGTCGGCTTCGTCACCTTTGTGGCATCTGTTTCGTCGGGTGCTCGGAAAACCGTAAGGCACTACGTCGTCTTCTTCGTCGTCGGATTCTAGTGTGCTGAGGCGGCCGTTAAGCGGATTCATCTCGTTCTCCGTGTCCGTGTGTATGTTGTAGTGCGGCAGATAAGAATTTGGGTGTCTCAGATAACTTTCCGAATCTTTGTATTTGTACTCTCCCTCGCCGCCGCTGTCGAGCGGATTCAATCTCTGAGTCTCCGGGCAGTGATAGTGCTCGGAAAATTCTGTACCGCACTCCGAATCACCGACGTACTCGGACTCCTGATCCTCGTTCAGAGTCTCGATGTCTCTGGTGGGATCTATTGGACCGTGCACTGGAAATCGAAAAAAAATTTACATTATTCAACATTGAAAAATCAACTAGTTAGAAACGTAAATTATTATTTTTTTTATATCAAATATAGGCACTTTAGCTATCAGAGTGCGTTCCTGAATGCAGATATGCTGAGGCTATGCGTTTTTTTATTTGTGACTCCACTGCCAGTGGGTTTTTTTTTTTTCTTTACAAAATTCGTTCGTTTTTATAAAAAAAAAAAAACGGTTATCGGAGCAGATTTGTGTCAAAACTACTCCCGGAACTGAGAATGGATTGGAATATAAGAACACCTATTTCAGTTGCGTATACATGTGGATATATCTCGAATATTTCTGGATTTATCCGAACAGAACAGAATTGCATCCAAGAACGCAGCAAGTCCCTTGTAGTTACAACAGCTATAATAGTAATAATAGCTCCGATAATTTTTTAATTTTTTTTAAGGTCGTAAGAAACAAAAAAAAAAAAAAAAAATTAAATCTTCATCTCACTCGATGGTAGCTGATGAGTGTTGGACTCGTTACTCTCATTGCTGTGGAAGCTCGATGAGTCCGGAACCTCGCTGCCAGGTACTTCCGTGATGTTAGGAAGAGGGTTCTGACTCGGCCTGACCCAGTCTGAACAGTCCCAGTGATACCCTAAAATCATTGCAGACAACATATGTATTTCTCGACGCGGCACATGCGACAGCTTCTCCTCGTACTCTTCGATTTTTTGTAAGCTTCGGCGATCCGCTCAGCATAGATACAAGCTGAAGATATGGGGGAATGTGTACAGAGGAGAGGTGGTCGAGAGAAGAAATATGTCCGAGAGAAGGGGTTTGTTTCAGGCAGGCAAAGCGACCCTCGGAGCAATTATAAAGATAGGGAAAAGATTTTGAGAGTGAGAGACGAAAGCTTGTCCATCGACTTACCACCGACGATGCGAGGATCATCCTCGATGGACGATAGGGACGCAACGGAGTTCCCACCTCCGTGAGGAGTCCGCCGGGTAGAGTTTAGTAGAAGTCCTCCAGTGGTCAGCTCTGGTACCACTGGACTCGCTCGTTTCAGGTCTGTTAGTACACACACGACGACACACCGGTGTTAATATGTAACTCGCTACTGCCCAAGGCCAATCGGCAACAATATATATATATATACACACTCACATACATATATATATCGAAATAAAAATTGGCGGAATGAAAATGCGGGAGAATCGCCTCTTGATAAATTAAAATAAAAAAAAAATAGAAAAAAATGTATATATATGCACATATATACATATATATATATATATATGTATATATATATAGGAAGCTATGTAACAGTCGGCGAGACCCATGAGGCATGCGGCAAGCGAAAAAAAAATATATGTATAAAAAAAAAAGAAAAAAGAAATCAACTGATGTAAGAAGCTACGTCGAGCTTGAAGGATATGCGTTGGACCGAGTGAATCTCCTCGCCGTTCTCCCTTTATCTCTCCGTCGGTCCTCCGTCTTTCGGGTCTTGTGACTCACCGTTCTTTATCTTTGCTGTATCGGTGATGAACGACGCGAGATGCATCTGTTCCTGCCAGATCGGCTTGTGAAGACTGTCCGTGTCGCTGCCCGTTGCGTTACCGCCGACTGGATTAGCGAGGGTCAAGCTCGTGGGTGGCACCGGGGTGCTTCGATTTAAATTTCTCAGATAATCGGGAGGGAAATTTTCGAGCTCGTCGCCTGCACTTCCGTAACTTCTGAGCGTGTCAAGATTGTTGAGAGCGACCGCTGCCGCCGTTCCGTAATTCGCTGGTTCGTTGTTTGAACTCGGGGTATAGGATGCAGGTCTGGGAGGACATTGGGGAGGTTCTCTCTGCAATGAAATCACACCAACGCTCATAATCTCAAAAAAGCCACACTCCACATTCGAACATTTAATAAAATTAAAAAAAAAAAACACACAATTATTCTTCGTTCAATTATTCGTCAGCGAAAAGCGCGCGTGATAATAATCAGCAAATCAAAGAGGGGAACAAGTAACGCGCATAAATTAATAAACACTAGTAGGAGAAAAAAAACAAAAAAAAATTGCATTAAAAAAAAACACAAAACTCAAGACAAAATTAAAAGAAAATAAAATAAAGATATCGAATACTTCATGCTCGAAGTGTAAAACATCGGTGTTAGGTGATTCGTCGCTGATAGCGATGACTCTTTAATTACCTGTATGACTTCCAGATTGCTGAGCTTCGAGCTACGCTTGAATTCGTGCTCGTGCGGTCTCGCCGAGTTCAATACGATTTGCTTCCTCGTCTCGTTGTTGATGTTGTTGGCCCTTGCGCGCGTCCTCTTCATTCGTATCTTTCGACAGGTGACGAAGATGATTATGAGAAATATATTCGCCACGAGGGCGATGCCGATCCACATGAGTTGGTCCCAAGTTATGTTGAAGGGATCGGATATGATCGGTGTCGAGTAAACGGGATTTCCGCAGTTGGTTCCGGTCATGCTTGGCGGACAAGCGCATCTGTAGGATCCAACTTCATTGACGCATGTACCTCCGTTTATGCATGGATTGGTCTCGCACTCGTTGACGTCGATCTCGCATCGTTCGCCTGTGAAACCTTGGCACTTGCATATAGGACCGCTGTTGCCCTCCTCGCAGATGCCGCTGTGAACGCACGGATTCGGACTGCAGTAGCGTCCGAATTCGCAGCGTTTTCCGGTCAGGCTCGTTCCCACGCAGTCGCACGTGTAATCGCTTCCGCCGGGTACGACCTTGCATCGACCGCCGTACAGACAGGGCGAAGAGGCGCATGGATCGGTGTCGACCGCGCAAGCCAGACCGGTGAATCTCCCGTGGCACTGGCACTGATAGTTCTCGTCGTCGACCTCCTTGCAGGTTCCGCCGTTCTGGCAGGGCTGCGAGCCGCACACTCCGGCCGGCACCAGTATCGTCGCCGTGTCGCAGCTGAACGCCACGTTGGCGAAGAGTTTCAGGACAGCGACGCTGCTGGCGCCGCTCATGTGAAGCGGCACCGAGACCCGGGCGATCCTGACGTCGTCCATGCAGCCGAAGAATCCACGCTGAACGTCCTCGAAGCCGAGAATCGACGGATGCTGTCTGACCTCAGCGCCGAGATAGAAGTCGTCCGACTGAAGGTTGAGAATGTCGTTTATACCCGGGGCCGAGCCGTGAGCCACGTGCTTGCCGTCCACGGTCAGCCGGGCGCTGTTGCCCTCGCGCTCCAAGTGGATCTCGTGCCACTGACCGTCGCTCACGTAGACGCTGCTCACCCTGACGAGACCCTCGCCGCTGCCGAGATCGAATTTGTACTGGGCGACGCCGTTAACGACCTCGAGGATGTTGTAGTCCACCTTGCCGGCGGCGTACATGAGATTGCCGGTCGGCTGGACCGTGCGGATCCGCAACGAGAGGCTCAACTGATCCTCCATCGTCTGTCTTATCTGCGTCTTGTCGAGCTTGTAGCTCGCGTAACTCTTGCCGCTGAACGATATCGGGTTCCTCGGTATATAGCAGGACTCATCGTGGCACTTCGATATGTCGATGTCGCAGGTCTGACCGGCGAAGCCCTCCGGACACTGGCAGGTGTAACCCTGGACCGACGAGTCCGGAACGCAAACCTTGAATATCGGGCAGGGATCTGTCGCGCATTCGTTGACGACGATTTCGCAGTGATTACCGGCGTAGCCCTCCTTGCAGCTGCACTCGATCTTGTGACGATGACGGGGCGAAACGAAGCTCATGACGTCCGTCGCCACCGGGGATATAACAGTCTGATCGAGAACTATCTTGTCCAGACAATCGCCGTAGACGCAGTAGCCCTTGTTGCACTTGAATCTTACGATCTCCTCGACGACGAGCTTGGTCGACTCCTCGAGTTCCTCGATGTGCTGATTGAGCGCTTCGCGTATGCTCTCCGAAGAGTAGAAACCCGATGGTCCGACCATGGCGGCGGATTTTCTAACGGCGAAGAGAAGATCGAGATCGTTGTGAACGGCCTGACGAGCGGCCCGGGATTTTATCAGATTCACCGAGTCGTCGCTCGACGGTTGAACGGACATTATTACGATGTCCTTCAGCCTGCAGTTCATCGCGTTTCTCACCGTTCTCACGAAACCCTTTCGATGACTGAGAATAAAGTCCTCCGGGCTCACCTCGCGGAATCTCACGATCACCGAATTCTCGAGCATCTTCTCCGTGACGAGATCGACGTTTACTTTGACGATAGCGTAAGAAGAGAATTTACCGTCGGTGACGCTTATGTTGACGCGATACTCGCCGACGTCGAGCCTCGGCAGAGCGACGAGAGTGCCGTCGATCGGATCTATCTGGAATAGATCGATGTTCAGATGGGGCAACGACGGTACGATGCTGTAGTGAAGATTGTCGTACTGGTCACGATCGCTGGCGTGAATTCTACCGATTATCCCGCCCGGATACTCGTCCATGTACGAATTCACGATCACCTCAAGAGGCGTTATGACCGGTGGATATTGAGACTCCTCGATTACCTTCACGACGACCCAGGCGTCGGAGTAGAGAGGCGGACTTCCGTTGTCGAAGACGCGGATGTGAAGAGCGTACTGATCGCGAACTCTGCTGTTGAACTTCGTCGCCGTGCGCAGAGATCCGTCTTGCTCGAGCCTGAAGGCGTCGCCCTCGTTGCCCGACCGGAAGTCGAAGGTGTACGGCTCGGCGTTCGGCACCGTGTCGGCGTCGTTAACGACAAACTTGAGAATCGTGTGACCCAGGGGTTTGTCCTCCTGAACGACCGTCGTGTAATTCGGTTGCGAGAAGAGCGGTGGATTGTCGTTCGCGTCCAGTATCTCGATGTTGACCATGACGAAGCTCTGGAGCTGCGGCGTACCGCTGTCCCGGGCGTGAATCTCGAGCACGTAGTTCGATATCGTCTCGCGATCGAGCACTGCCGCTACCGATATGAAACCCGTCTTCTCGTCTATGACGAATTGCTTGAGTCTGTCGCCCCGCTCTATGTGATAGGACACAACGCCGTTCTCCTCGCTGTCGAGATCGTTGGCGAACACCTGGGCGACCCTCTCGCCGATCTTAGCGTCCTCGCGAATCGACGCACGGTAAGAAACCTCGTTGAACAACGGCGCGTTGTCGTTGCAGTCGGTGACGGTGATGTTGACCGTCGCGTGATTGCTCAGCGGCGGAATTCCACCGTCCACGGCCTGTATCGTCAGGAAGTAATCCTTCGCTCTCTCGTAGTCCAACTGTTCGGATATCGTTATCACCCCGGTCTGCGTGTCTATCTGAAACTTCTTGTGCTCGTTGCCGCCGACGATCGAGTAGTAAACCTCGGCGTTGACGCCGGTGTCCTTCGAGGTGGCGAGAACGCGAGCCACGTCCATCCCAACAGCGACGATCTCCGGCACTCGGGCGAAATAAAATTTCGACGTGAATTCCGGTGGATTGTCGTTTATGTCCTGTACATTGACGATCAATGTCGCGACGCTCGCGAGCTGGGGAGTTCCCTGGTCGAGAGCCTGCACGGTCACGTTGTACATTGCCTTAGTTTCACGATCGAGAGGCTTCGCGAGAGTGACTATACCGCTGTCGGCTGCTATCAGGAAGTGACCGTCGGCCGAATCGATGAACTCGTATCTGACCTTCCGGTTAATGCCGATGTCGTCGTCGGTAGCGTGAACCTTCGTTACCAGAGTTCCGACTTCAACGTCCTCGGGCAGCGTCGCGCTGTAGGCCGTCATCGTGAATTTCGGTGGATTGTCGTTCAGATCGGAAACGAGAATCTCCAACTGGGACGAACACTCCCAAACGGGCTTGTCCCGGTCCTGCACGTGTGCGGTCAAGGAGTACTTCGCTTGGGTCTCGCGATCGAGCTGTCCGACGGTCTTCAGCACTCCGGTGTCCTTGTCCAGTGAAAATTTGTCGTTGTTCTCGCCGGTGAGATAAAAACGTAGCTTGGCGTTCGGCTCGTCGTCGTAGTCCGTCGCGAGAACCGTGAGAACGTATGTTCCAGGATGCGAACCTTCGGAGAGAATCTCGCGATATCTGTAGCGCAGGCAATAGGGCGGATTGTCGTTGACGTCGAGAATCTGTACGGTGACTTTGGTGTCGAAGACGTACTTGCCGTCCGTACCGACGACGTTCAGCTCGTATCTGTCGTTGGTCTCTCGGTCCAGGGCTTTCGCGACGTAAACCTCACCGGTGCCTCGAACTTGGAACTGCGATCGCGGATCGCCGGCCGTTATGTAGAATTCCACCGGCGTATTGAGATCGGTGTCCTTGTCGATCGTTTCAAGCTTGACAACGACGGTTCCCGGCAGCGCGTCCTCGTTCACCGTCGCTTCGTAACGATCGTCGACGAAGGCCGGCGCGTTGTCGTTGTAGTTCTTCAGCTTCACGTGCATCGACGTTCTCGCGAAGTGCTTCGGATTACCGTTGTCGGTAGCCACAACTTGAAATTTGTATTCGGGCTGTTTTTCCTTGTCGAGCGGCACGAGCGTCGACACCCATCCAGTGTAAGCGTCGACCGTGAAGACATTCGCCAGCTCGCCGATGTCAGAACCGAACGAGTAACGAACCTCGCCGTTGCTGCCGAGATCCTCGTCGTGGGCTATGACCTTCAATATCGATGTTCCCTCCTCCACGTTCTCCGCCAAATTTATCGCGTACGGATTGCTCTCGAACTTCGGTGGATGATCGTTCTCGTCGAGGACCTGAAGCGATATTTCCGCCAGGGCCGTCAGTGGCGGACTCGAATCCGTCTCCGCCAGAACCGCGATAAGATGATTGTCCTTCGTCTCGCGATCGAGCGGACGCGCCACGGTTATCTGACCGTTGGAATCGATGGCGAACGATGGCGAGTCCTCGCTTCCCGACACTATCCTGTAGGTCACCGTTGTATTCGTGACGGTTTTCACTCGGGTTATTGGCGTCGTCACCGGCGATGCTTCGGATATGAAGAATTTGTCTTCCTTTCGCTCGAACAGCGGAGGAACGTCCTGGGGAGCCATTATGTAAACGCTGAAAGGCACGTCCGCGTGGTGAGGCTTCAATCCTCTGTCGGTAGCTCGGACGAAAAATTCGAAGAGTTGTTTTTCTGTAAAAAAAAAAAAAAAAAAACAAATAAAATTGATTATCGTTTGTGTCGTAGCCTCGACTAATTTACTTTTTATGTAGACAAATCGGCGTTTCTTACCCCATGGAACAGCGCTTTTGATGAGGAACAAAGCGCCGGTGATCGGATTTATTCCAAAAAGATTCTTCGTCTCGGAGTTCTGGAGTTCGACTATAGAATACTCGATCGTCGCCGCTTCGTCCTCGTCGTCGTCGAGTGCCTTGACCTTCATGAAGAAGCTGTTCGTCGACAAGTTGCTGTGGATCGAAGCTTTGTATTCGCGGAGAAGAAACACCGGAGGATTGTCGTTCTCGTCGCCGACTTTGACTCTGACTATAACGAAGCCCGATCTTCCACCACCGTCCGTGGCCATCACGGGTATTTCGTAGAGCTTCTGGGCCTCGCGATTCAATTTTTTCTTCGTCACTATCTCGCCGGTAATTCTGTTGATGTCGAAGGTTTCTCTCATCAGTACGGATGGTATGGAATAGAGGACGGTGCCGTACTCTCCGAAATCTTCGTCCGAGGCGAGAACGCTGGTGACCAATCTGCCTGGCAATTGATTCTCCATAACTGTTACTTCGACGAGAGGATTCGGGAATTTAGGATTGTGCAGATTCGCCGGCAATATCTCGATCTTGACTCTGGTGAAACTCGTGTAAACTCCGTCGGTAACAGAAACGTTGAGCATCCGCAATTTTTGTTCGCCAAAATTTTGCATGTTTATCAACGATATTATTCCGGTGTTCTGATCGATGTTGTAAGTCTGTTGCTCGTTACCGCCCACGATGGTGTAAGTGAGCTTCTCGTCGACGTAGTCGGGGTCGCTCGCCGATACCACCGTGACGAATTGTCCACGCTCCGCGTGCTCCGATAGGAAACAAGTGTAAGACGGTTGTTCGAACTTTGGTGGATTGTCGTTCATGTCGACGACGCTGACCCAAACGTGTGCGGTGCTCGACAGACTCGGCACACCCCGATCCATAGCAATCACCGTGAAATGATGAGAATCACGGGTCTCGTGGTCCAGAGATCTCTTCAGATAAACCACACCCTCCTCGGGATCTATGTGGAAGAACTCGTTGCTGTTCTGCGTGTCGTTCTGAATTGCATAGCGAACCTGCTGATTTATTCCTGGGAAAAAAGTTAAAAAGATCGAATTAATTATACGAATCAAGAGACAAAAAAGAAGAATTTGGGCTCATCCCACATAGCACGAAAATATTTTTGAAAGTTTTCAAAAATATTATTTTGCCAATGTAACTATTTTATATTGGCAACTATTTTACCTATTTTACCAATATTAAAAAATATTTGTGTAATGTTTTAAAAAGATATTGAAAATATTTTTTTATCGGCTCATAAATCTTATATTGAAATGTTTCCGGAATTTTTAAAAACATTTCATGAAATGTCAAAGATTGCATCACCAGTCCGATTTTTATTTACACACCCACATAAACACGGAAACAATAGTAGAAACATTTCGGTGAAACGGTGAACTTAAAAATATTGCTAATATTGTGTGTTTCAGAAGTGTTGAAGGATTAAGTATGGTTCTGAAATATTTGAGAAACGTTCCATTGCGTTCCATTGAATATTTTGATAGAATATTTCACAATATTATTTTCATATATTTCAGAAATATTTCGATAAGATTTGAAAGATTGAAAATATTTCTAAAATGATTTAAAAATATTGCGTGCTACGTGGGAAAAATTACAGTTGAAAGACTTACCGGTGTCGTTGTCTCTGGAGCTAACTCTGAGCACCGAAGTGCCGAACGAAGCGGCCTCGGAGACCGATATGTTGTAAGAATCCTGGGTGAATTCGGGCGGGCAGTCGTTGACATCCAGCACGAGGATGCTGACGAGTACCTCGGCGTAAACGCCGGAAACGCTGTCCGTTGCTCTCACGGTCAATTCGTACTGCTTCTTTTGCTCATAATCCAGCTCATCCACCACATAGATTACACCTAATTTATTGAAGAGAATGTTGTAGACCCAAAGCGCTCTATCCAGCTTTAGCAACGACGAATCCGATTATTCTTAATCCGAGGCAACATTGATCGAGAATTAAAAAAAAAAAAAATAATAATAAAAAACAGAAATTAATAACAGAAAAAAAAGCTATCGGATCGAATATATCGGATTCGTCGATACCGAGAGACACTAATGAATGCGGTTGTGTGACAAATGTACGTGTATAGACAAACGTCGAGGATCCGTGGATGAGTGATTGTGATCGATGCTCTAATATGAACGCCCGGCAAATGTAATTGGATAATAAAAATACATAGGCGTATCATGCAGCGAGAATATATATTATTATTATTTTTTTTTTTTTTGTGAATCTATAAATTCCGTTTGTACACAATTTCGATTCGAGCCAGATTAATAACGAATGTGCGCTCGATGGCATCGTGAGAGATAATCGATTGATAACTAAATAGATATCGACATTCGGGGTAACGATGAGATGATGGTGCAATGTACACGAATGCATATAGAGTGTATAATTTCTTTCTCCACAGAATTTTTTTTTTTTGTTACTCGCTATAGATAGATAGATTATAGTAGATAGTTGGAGACAGTCCGAAATCGCATGCATAATTCGGGATGTATAAAAAAATGTCATTGAAGATATGGGACGGGACATGTGATGGAATAAAAACGGCGGTAGCTGGATTTTTCACGGGCAAACAGCGAGAGTGGCATTTCGAATGATTTATTAAAAGCCACTCTGATCTGTTAGTCACAAAGTTAATCCTACGTGAGTGAGGGTATCATGCGGAGCGTGCTGCGCGAATGAAATTGCGGCGCCCGAAAGAAAGAATAAAAAAAAAAAAGAACAAAGTCTCGCAAAAAAAATATTTTTCAACAAAAATACAGAAAGAACGAGGATATAAATTTACAAAAAAATTTAACACGAAGCATATTTACACTACGCTTAATTTACATAGCGAGTGTGCAGAAAAGTCATGAATACGCTTTGTCGAATCGGCAAGAAAAACCGATATCAAATGAATCGACTACCGAGGCAAGAACGAGCGTTGAATTCAATTTAATTAAATGAAAAACATATGACGATATGTAAAACAAAAATAAAAGCTCCTTCGTGCTTCGGTTTGTGCGCTCTTGTCGTGCATACACACAGTAATGCGAATAATAGCTATTGATGTAAAAAAAAAACAAAAAAAACCAGCGACACAGCAAGGCCGATATTATCTAGTTTGTTTTATACTCACAAGGACCATTGTTATTGTCGGGGGCTGCGAAACAGGGAGATACAACAAAACTTTAATTTCTAATTTTTCAATCAAGCATTCGTGAAGGATTAAGGTGTGGGTCGATAAACAATTTTTCTTTTTCGTGTGCGTGTGTGTGGGCTTTCGGTCCGGTATTAGATATAATAATAATTTTTCGTCAATTTAAAACAATAGTCGATTAATCACGATTTCAAAGTCGCGCTCTTTTCGGTATCCCACCGGCAATTAAAAGCCGATTTATCGAGGCTACGATCAGAGAGTATACTCGAGGAAAGTACGAACGGATAGAGTGGAATTTTGGGAGGAAATTCAGTTTTAGATACGTGTTAAGGTAGATCCTACTGGCAAGGTAATAAAATATGTATATATATATATATAGGATTGCGCACTCTGCACGTTCTCACCATCGTCATAACGCTATAACGGATCGGATAGCGAAATCCCGATCGAAGCTTAGCCGGCAATTATTTACAACGTGGCATTGAAACGAACACGTTATACAGGAATTTAAAATAAAATTGAAAAAAGGAAGAAAAAAAAACAGCACGGATCATCATTCGGCTGAGACATTGTCTCGTGTGGAACAGATCCAACGATACATTATTGTAACAATGTTTTGTTTTGTTCTTTTTTAAATTTTTTAAATAAAATTTAGTCACGATTCAACATTGTCACGCCGAACGTGAGACAAGTAAAACAGAGCGTGTATAACCCTCACCGGTATTGAAGTCCAGCGCAAACTCCTCGAAGTCGTTGCCTTTGGTGATGCTGTAGATGAGTTTGCGACCGAGTGGCGACTCCGCTTGGATAGATAGACCGAGCGGCGAGTGCACTTCTATGCTCTCGAGGACGCTGTCCGTGTAGAACTGCTTGTCGAATACGGGCATCGAACGATCGATGACTTTTACGTTTACAGGAACCTCGATGGAGCACGGTGTTTGGCCTGTAAATTGATTTGTCCGTTAATAAAAAATTCCACCCCGCATCCGATTACGATATCCGACAATGCATTAATATCGACTTAAAGGGCTGCTGGACGTTTCTGTTTTACCGACGGCACGAGGCGGTTTGTAGAATCGACTTTACATAATTAATATGCTGCGCGTTGCCTCAAATTTTACAGGACTGTAACACTAGTCATAAACGCTCCGGCGTGCACTTGAATTTTTGTTGAAAAAGCCCAAGAAGAAAATCGAATATTATAGGTTGTCGCGAAAACCAATATTGCCGCCGAAAAATTCAACAGCATCTATTTTGTACGATATAAAATATTCTAGAACTCACAATACGTAAAATGAGAGTGCACGCCGATTCTGCGAAATTCCCCGAATATTCCAAAATCGTCAGAAAGTTTATTACGCAAAAGAAATCCATGTAAAGTGTATTCTATGTTTAGGTTTACTGTTCACTTGTGACAAGTGATCAGAACCGACAAAAAGCGCATAAATGTAGTGCTGAGCACGATTGGGAGCCATCAGTGGGTCAATCGTAAACTACACAGTAAAAAAAAGTTTGTACTTTTTACAACAACTTATTGTTCACAAACGTCCACAATTTTTTATTTGTTATTTTTCTAGTTTTACAAACAAAAATAAAAACTAAAAAATAAAAGGGCAGTTTTGTAATATTCAAACTTGATCAAACAAGTTAGTCACTTATTTAACAAAATTATTTTTACGAAACTTCGTATTCCGATTTTACGAAATTATTTGTTACTGTGTACATTCATGCTTTTTCGCAAACTGCAATATTTGATTTTCTTAACTCCTTGTACGTTGTTAATGAAAATTCGACTGCTCGCCGAAGCGTTTATGTCAATATTGTAGTCCTGCACGATTTGAAGCATATGCGTAGCATATTAATAATTCTAATCTAAAAATGAGCAACCGCCTAGACCCGTTGGTAAAAAAAGGTAAGTAAAGAGTTAAAAACGGGTCCAGCATCCCCTTAACATTTACTCAATATTTACTTAGCCTTACATTAAAAATAGTTACTCACCACCGTCGTAAGCAGCAATCGTTAATTGATATTCACGATTGTGTCCCTCGAGATTTTGCTTCAGCGATATCTCGCCGGTTTTTCTGCAGACCTTAAACAGTTCGCCGTGACCTTTTTTCAGCTCGTACCTCACCTCGCCGTTGTCGCCGCTGTCCATGTCGATGGCGTGGACCTGCGCTCGCGAAGCAAGTTTTATTAGTAAAGTTTCCCCTATCCTCTCGAGCTCGAGCCAATATGAATAAATATCCTCGAACTTTAGTTTCGACCTCTTTCGTTCAATTTTTCTTTTCTCTTTAATACGTTGTATATATTACCTTAGAGATGACGTCGCCCTTCTGAGCCTCGACCGAGACGACCGCGTAGTACGGTAGATTGACGAACATCGGACAATTGTCGTTGATATCGAGTATAGTCACGTTAACTATAACGTGAGCGACCCGAGGCTTCTCGTGATCGGGCATTTGGCTCTTCGCCTCGACGATGAGCTCGTAATTGTCCGATACCTCGCGATCGAAACGCTTGCCAGTGGTTCTTATCGCACCGGAAGTCGGTCCTATTACGAACATATCCGTAGGATTCAATATACCGAAGACTATGTGCTCGTTCAGAGCGCTGCCCAGTACATTGACAACGGCCACGGTAGTTATCTTCGTCGAATTCTCCACAATCGTCCCGTCGTAAACATCCTTCTGGAACACGAGACCGGAGTTTTCCGATTTCTCGACGGCGATGTTGACCTGCGCGACGCTCGAGTACTTTCCATCGGAGACCCGCACATGAAGAAGATAAGATTTCTTCATTCTATCGGGATTGCTGACGGTGATGAAACCCGTCTGGGCGTCGATGTCGAAAGTGTGAGCCTTGTTGCCGTCGATGATGTCGTATCGCAGCGGTGTTCCCTCGGTGCTGTCGGGATCGACGGCGTTAACGCGGATCACCGCGACGTTCTTGTATGTCGGCAACAGCAGGGTGGTGTTGTAATCGTTACGAAGAAACTTCGGCGGACAGTCGTTGACGTCGGTGACGACGATCACCACTTTGGCAGTTGTTTCTGACGATAGTTTAGGCTTTCCGAGATCGGAGACTTTAACGTGAAATTCGAACATCGGCACTGTCTCGTGATCGAGAATCATGACGGTTCTTATCGCGCCTGTGCTCGAATCTATGTGGAAGAACTTTCTCGGAAGATCCTCGACGATGTCGTAATTGAGAAGAGCGTTGAGCTCGGAGTCCGCGTCCTCGGCCTTTATCACGAGAGGCGTGCTCGAGTTCGTCAGTACGAGGGAACCGATGCTCGCACCCTCGCTTATCTCACCGCTGTAGAGAGCCTGAAGGAATCTCGGCGCGTTGTCGTTTCTGTCGAGAACGTGAACGATCACGTTGCACAGCGCCGTTGCGCCTGCCATGTTGGTCGCCGCTACGGTGAGATTGTAAAATTTTGTTTTCTCGTAATCCAAGCTGTTCTTCGTCACGATAACACCGGTGCTCGGATTTATGAAGAATGTGTCGTCCCTGTTGCCCCGTCTGAGCTCGAACTGCAGCGAGGATGTGCTTCTCGCCTCCACGTGCTTCACGTAAGCTCCGGTACGCTGATTCTCGTATATCTCGGCGGCGAGCTCGCGCTGAACGAAACGCGGCGGTGCGTTGTCGGCCATCGTTACCATAACGTGAACGGGCACGGTGTTGGTCAGAGGCGGCGTACCGTGATCGCTCGCTTTTACGAGCAATATGTATTCGGACGTGACGCCGAGATCGAGCTCTCGGGCAACGCGGATGAGTCCGAGATCGGTATCTATCGTGAATACGTTTCCGACGTTACCGGACGTGATCGTGTAAGCGATCCTCGCGTTCTCGCCACGATCGCGATCGATCGCGTACACCTGAACGACCGCCGTGCCGATCGGCGATGTTTCGAACACCTTGCCTTGGATTATCTCGCTTATGAACTCGGGGGTGTGATCGTTGTGATCGTGAACGGTCACCACGACTCTCGCGTAATTTCGCTTAGCCGGAGTTCCCTGGTCTCGGACCATGACGGTGAGAACGTGTTCCTCGATCGCCTCGCGATCCAAATAGTCGTTCAGCGTTATCGTGCCGGTCACCGAATCAACGTGGAAAATTCTCAACGAGTCCTGACTCTGTGCCGCGTGCAGACTGTAGAAAACCTTCTTGTCCTCGTCCTCGTCGGTCGCGTGAAGCTGCAGGACCGTTTCGCCTTTCTCGACGTTCTCCGATATGTCGACCCGATAGATCCTCTCGGTGAATTCCGGCCTGTGATCGTTGATGTCGATCACCGTCACGAGCAACTGCGTTCTCGACGCGTGGACACCGTCGGTCACGGATATCGTCAGATTGTAGAAATTTTGGGTCTCCCAGTCGAGCTTCTTCGCGAGAAGAACGTTGCCGTTGTCCCGACCGATGAAGAACTCGTCGCGCTTGTCACCGTCTGGGGAGAAATGTTTTTTCATCAGATTTTTAGGTCCTTGAACGATATGCATGTAAAGGCGGAGAGTGGGGCAAAGTGGACTCGCTTTGGGATACAATGAAAATTTGAAAATGCTGACTCTGAGCCTCGATTGTCCACTTTCATCCAATATTCATTAAAAAATCAATATTCAAATTGATTAAAATGGATATAGTTGGTTAAAGGTTAAACGGCAATCATCGTTTTAATGAGTGGAATTCAATGAATTCTTAGAAAGGGAAGAACTAACAAGACTATAATTGATTTTAAAAGGGCAATTATTCCCTATATACGTACTATAACATTATATAATATTATATAACATTATAAAACATTATAAAACATTATATAACATTATATAGTATACAATGTTATAGCCATACTACTGGGGTTACTAGGACTGATTGGATTTCTCGATGGATTGCGATGATTATATGAGATTAATTTTATTGAAACAATTTGGTACGAATAGAACAATGGGCTCAGATAAAACAAAAATCGCATCTGACTTACGCTTCTAGAGAATGCGTAACATAAAGAAACTAGAAAAAAAAACATAGGAGACCGAAAGTCACTAGTAATCTCATGGATCGGCTTTTGATAGTCAATCGTTTCAACACGTACACTATATATGGGATAAACGTGTCGAATATGGTCCATCTTGATTAATACGGAAATTAATTATATATAGACCGGACCACATTCGGCACTTTTACTCTATAAATAAATAATAAATAATAAATAAATATGTACACTGAAAAAAAATCGCTTGCCGGCTGCCGAAGAAAAAAATGTTTGTTTCAATTCTACTTTCAATTCTTACAATTCGATATGATATTGAAACAACGACGGCAAGACTGTCAAGGTGACATTTTATCGTTTCAATCCGGTATGAAATTGTACGAATTCAGAGTATAATTGAAACAACTTTTTTATTTCTTTGGCAGCCCGCAAGAAAATTTTCCTTGAATCAATGATATTTTTTTTTCAGTGTATATATTTTTTCTATATAACTGTGTAAATTTCGCAATTTTCATGCCATCACTTACCCACGATGTCGTACCAGAGCGAATCACCGTCCTTATCGGTGGCTTGCACCAGAGCGACGAGAAAACCAACTTCGTCGCTCTCGGTCACTTCGGCCGTCTGATTGTTTATCTTGAAAATTGGGGAATTCTCAGACTCCTTCGGAGCATCGACGACCTGAACGGAAGCTCGTGTTTGATGACTTCGCTGAGGCTCTCCGTTATCCGCCGCTTTGATCTGCAAAAGCCAATGTCGAGCCGCAGAGCGTTAGCCGCATCGCAAAGAACCGCGGTACTTTGCAACAAAGATCAAAGTGTCGTCTGTGTATGCTCACCATCATTTCGTACTCCTGGCCAGCCTCGAAACCGCGCTGCGAGTAGACCATACCGGTCGTCGGATGAATCTTGAACTTTCCCTTTCCGCGCCCACTCTTTATGCTGTACTGAATCTTCCCGTTATCACCGATGTCCTTGTCGCTCGCCAGGACCTACAGCAAATTACAATCGTTATTCACAAACTCTGGTACGAATTATACTTCTCAGACTCCCTTCCGTCTCGTCGAATCCGACGCAACAACTACAAATTTTACGAGACATTCGATATATAATAAAATAAAAAAATAGAGCGGCAAATTAACGTTAGTAGCCCGCAGCCTACGGCCCAGCCGGAATCACAAAAAAGCTAATCATTGTTCGCTCTTTTCATTCGTAACTATCAAAATAATCGCGTTACTAATTCCAGAAGTTTATAAGTGTTTTCTGCAATCACATTACATACGACTCTCCAGCATTGATTCTGGTGACATTAACCCTTCAAGTTCGAAGACTATTTTCTTTAAAGAAATTAAAAAACATTTCGACATTTTGTTTAAATGAAAGTGTTTGAAAATTGAAACTTTCGAAAAATTCCGTTTTTCAATTTTACACCTGAATAATAAAATAGAAAAATATATATGACGAAACAACGATCGAAAAAATGTCTTCGATTGAAAATTTTCCGATTGAAAATAAAGAAGATATAGGGCTTTAAGGTAATCCTTACGAATAGTGTTCACTTCGCATAAGTTTCAGACAAATGAGAGGGAATTGCAAACATTTTAGACATATTATTGCGCAAATAATATGTCTAAAATGCATAACATTTTAAAATTATTATTGCGCAAAATTAATCTTTTAAATACCTTTAATATGGTTGATTTTTAGCAGATTTTTATATCATTCGCAAGTGTTTGCCACTCCCTCTCATTTTCCTTAAACTTATGCGAATTGAACACTATTCGCAAGGACTACCTTAAAGGGTTAATACCCTCTAACGCCGAAATGTTTCATATTCGACAGTGAAACAGTTATTTAAAAAAATATATCTTTATTTTCAATCGGAAAAATTTCAATCGAAGAAATTTGGGTGTAATTAACGAAAGCTCTCTTCTCCACCGTAAAAATGTCCTCGGCATACTGGCCCGGGCTCGAATGTCCTGCTCGGGATTTTTGTCGCGAGAGCAAACTTCCCCTTCGTGATCGGAAAAAAAAAACGTGAACGAAACTTTTTCGTTACTTCGAACCGGGAAGACGATGACTCCTGTGATACTTTCGGGGCCGATTCGCGAAACGATAATTTGTTGTCGTCGTCCCGTGCGCGTTCATTGAATCAGCCGAGATTGAAACTCGTATAGTCTGGTCGCGGACCCGGATATCGGCTTCGAACTTGCCGTTTTCGTCGATTGTTCCCAAACTTCGACGTCTTCTTCCCTTCGACCCACATTCTGCCCTCATTCTCTCGCGACTCATTCACTATCGGGCGTCATAATCCTCGTCGGCGTTATTATAACGCCAATTTTGCCGAAATTTCGTAGCTTCTTTTGGCAAGCATCGCATTCACATTCCTCATGCGTCAAGTGTGACATTAATTAAAATGGATGCAGTGTATGGCGATCGGCAGATTTGCTTTTTTTTTTTTGTGCGTGTGTGTATGTGCGTGCGTTTTGATGTCCCATTCATTGGTCGCGTGGTACCTTGTCTGTTACCATTTTACCCGCAAAATTTTGCATACACATCAAAAAAGTAACCCAATAAATATTTTTTTATTTTGTATGTCCAAAAAAATCGACAAATTTATTGGAAATAAAATTTGACGAATATACGTAAATAAATACACATAAAAAGGGTTGTTAATTGCACCAAACATTTCGTCTCGAAAAAGTACAACTTTTTTTGCCTTTATTTCACAATTTTTTTTGTCTACGAATCGTATTTTCATCTAAAAAAATTTGAAATGAACAAGAAAAAAAATTGTGGTCGTTTGTGGAGAAGACATTTTTGTCAGATGACCGAACTTTTTTTTATCGTTCAGTTATTTAAATCTGAGACATACGTATGTTCCGATACGAGCCACAGAGTTACATGTACTGCTCAATGTCCTCCCGAAAATACATGATTTATTCACGATTTCAAATAAATAAAATAAATGTCTATGAAATTCGTAAAATTGAAAATTGCACGTGACTCGTCGAGCCTCGAGTGCCCGAGGTGCCAATGAATGGGGCATGCATATACCGAGTCGAGTTTACCGAGCGCTCGTCAGTGGAATGTTACGAGCGATGTGCCGGGTAACTTGTTCTACCTTAATTAATTATATACGAATATCTCTCAATTACTCGCTCGTCACCACAAAGTTATATGTCGCAAGTTTACGCGGCACATCGTTCGTCTCGGCACAGAGGGTTGATGCGCCTGTATTGTGTCTCGCAATAACGGTACATTCTTAGACGACACTCTCTGGCATTTACGACAACTAACTGCATTAAAATATACAGCATACAGATAAAATTAAGGGTGGGGGGGGGATTGCACATACAGGAGCGCTCACGCGTAGGGCAATTAAGTGCGGAACGAGGCGAATTCAAGACCCGCAATAATTTAATATCGAGACGAGAATTCCGATGGGTTTCCGGGGGATGCGAAAATGTGGATATTAGTTGGAACAACACCGTTGGAAATACGAATAATTTTCCGGCGAGTTTGCGTGGCAAAATTCCACCCGATTAAAATATGCATGGGCTCACCTAACGGACATTTACAGGATGTCAATATATTCGCGTGACAGGACATTGCGTTAAACAATAATGACGATTTTTTCATAGATGAAATGCAGGAATTATAGATATTAAAATATATATATATCTATGCACGTAACGAAAAATAATAAGCGTTTTTTTATGGTATACAACAAATTTGCAAGGCACCCGGGCAGAACGCAAACTACCCGCCCAATCATCAATTCGATCAGATTATTATTGTTGTTATTATTATTATTATTATCAGTTGTTACGATTATTATTAATAATATTAAACTTGTTTGACGTTCCGTAGTGTATGTTTTTTCTTTTTTTTTGTTTTTCTTTAAATTGACGTGCCGAAGTTCCTTACCCTGAAGCAATGATCTCCTGACACGCTGTCTGGGCTAAATGTCTCCCAAGTTCCATTCTCGAGTAAGGTATCGATCGAGAGGTCGTAAGCCCGCGAACGGTTCCTCGATTTCTGTCGAGAACGAGATTACAGCTTTTTTTAGCTTTTCGTTCGCAAAAAAAAATTAAAAAATCTCCCCCCCTTTCGTGTATTTTTTTTTATCGTCCTTAGATTCCTTAGATCGACGATTGCCTTCCGATCGATTGAAATCAACGCTTCCGCTCGTTGCTGTAAAATTTCATTCCGATCTACGACCAATATCGAACCCGGCTTCGATCGCCAATCGATGAAGATTATCAGAATTTTATTTTATTTATTTTTTTTCCACACTGGGTGCACTACTATAGATGGTGTACTGAATGTACGGAATATGTACACCCAGAAAAAAAAATTATTTGACGGCCACCGTTTATTTGGTTTAAGTAAAATATTTATTTGATTAAAATAAATATTTATTTAAATTAAGTAAATAGTTACTTAAATGAAATAAATATTTAAAAATCAAATAAATATTTTACTTAAGCCAATTAAACTGTGGCCGTCAAAAAAATTATTTTTCTGGGTGTATCGTGAGAACGAAGATATTGGGCACGGTATCGTGGTGTATTATTATACACCACGATACAATGCCCAATATCTTCAAATATATGGTACAGAGTGTGGTGGGTGGATGGGTGCTTCTCGGTGATGGGGGTCACACGTGTTGCGTTCAATGTGATTCGCGCGTGCTCCGCTGTACATACAATTATTGTAATTGGGTGATGCAGGTATATGTATATACATAGTATAGTTTGATATCGTATTCTGGACGGTGACGACAGTAGGCCGTAATGTGCAATATATATGTGGAGGGAATCTTCGTGCGCGGAGTTTCATGTGCCATAAAACGTACTACTGTGTCAATGAAGGACTTTTCTTCCGTTCCTCGAGGGCACTGATAGAAAAACGCTTTTCTCGAGATTCGCACATCGGTCACATCGACAATAAAAAAAAAAATAGGACTATCGGTAAGTCGATCGATGCGCGGGGGAAGGTTATCAGGCCTATTGCGATTCATCAGTCTTTCAGGCTCTTTCCATCCGGGACCTCAACTGCGGAGGTACAATCGACTATCGATTCGAGCGATCTACGATCTATACATCGGTCGGGCAGACCGGGGCAAAATGGACCGCTGAACACTACAGACACGGGGAATAATGGGGTACGAAGAAATTTTTTGTTAAAAGTTATTGAAACACTTGGCAAGACTGGGGTAAAGTGGGGAATGTGGACATAATGCGCATACGGGGCAAAACGGGGTACCTCTTGGATCGGAGCGAATTAAACTATATCTCTCGCAGTTTCGGCGAAATCGCGAGATAACCCATTTTGCCTCGAACCTCAATCCTTTCCAAGTGATCGGAATAATTGTGTAAGGAATTTTATTTTGTAACCCCGAATTTTCTCCGGTTTTCGCTTCTTGGCTACCCCGTTTTGCCCCGGTCTACTCTATGAGGACACAATTCGATGGATCGAAGAAAAATAAATGACATTTTTATAATCTACCTGAAAGAGCGGTTTGTCCGTTTCCAGCGATGCTGGTATCCTGACGGTGTAGAATTTTTGCTCAAACTCCGGACCGTGATCGTTGATGTCCTCCACCTGGACGACGACGCGTGTTGTCGATGACAGGGGAGGTCTTCCATCGTCTTTTACAGTCACCTGAAAGAAGTTGAAAAGCGTCACATTAATTCTTCATCCCAATCTATCCACCAAAAATCATTCTTTCGCATTGATCTTCAATTCCCGGCACGTAAAACAACAGGAAATGAAAATTATTCTTAAAATTTCGCTTCTACATGGAGCCAGCTGTATTTTCGCTCTGTATCGCCACAAATTTCCCCCGACGAATGTGATGGTCTGCCACGTATGATCGAGATGAAGCGTAGAAAATGAAGTGCACTGACAAAAAAGTACAGTTGAATCAACTAAGATTCAGGCAGGGACGTTCAAATAAATATTCAGTTGGACGAACAAAATATTTTAATTACTCAAGCATATTTTTCTGAAATGACCCAAAAAAATTGTTGAACTAACCAATTTTTTAGGTGCACCAACAAAATATTTAATTGAACGTCCCTGCCCCAATCTTACGGTTGATTCAACCGTATTTTTTATCAGTGTGTAAATACCGGAGTAATATTAATTATGGATTTATTGTGTGGAAGTACTAATGAAGGAGAGCGAACGACACAACGGTTCGGGACGTCGAGATGAACTGAAGAAAGGTCCTGAGGAAAGCAGGGCCCTCGCCCATTGCTGGGCGCGGATACAATGTCGCTGCGTGCGATAAGTCCGACGCTGACCGCCCCTAGCGAGTACACCCAGAAAAAAAATTTATTTGACCGCCACCGTTTATTTGGTTTAAGTAAAATATTTATTTGATTTAAATAAATGTGTATTTAAATTAAGTAAATATTTATTTAAATTAAGTAAATAGTTAACAATGTGAAATAGACAACTGAACATTTACGCTTACAAATCACTAACAGTTACATTCACGCAAGCAATGAAACGCCAAAACAAAACGTTGTAATATTCGTGGCTGAAGGACTGCGGTCGATGGCCAATTGGCAATATACAATACAGGTGAAAAGAGAAAAATCTATTAGGTACAAAAAAATCTGTTACATGTTATGTATTGTCAATAAACTCACTACTACTACTAGTTACTTAAATGAAATAAATATTCATTTAAATCAAATAAATATTTCACTTAAACCAAATAAACGGTGGCCGTCAAATAAATTATTTTTCTGGGTGTTCAGCGGCTGGACCGTTGCCGTGAAAAAGCGGACGGTCGCACCGAAAGTGCTGACGGTATCGCGCTTACGAATCAATATTATATCTTTGTCACTGTAAGACCGGATGCTGGCGTGAGTGAGTGAGAAATCTACAAATTATGGGAACGTTACACGAATTTTCAAACATTTCTCAAAATGTTCAGGTTTTCCCTGACCCTCGGGCGCCTTTTCAGTTTCAGCGTGACCTCTTCCCCCGTAAATGTAAATGGCCTATTTTGCATAGGTTTGACGCTCTTCGAGTGCCGAGGCTGAGCGAGTTACATGTTTGACCATTTCCGGGCATTTCCGGTGCGACAAGTAGAAGGTACGCAGTGACCGCCACGTAAATCCAATGTCTCCGGGAAAGCTTCGCGACGCTTCGTACCGCGTCACATCCGTCTATCCGGGCTGGTAGCACCTGCACTAAATTAGGGTTACCAAAGTTCGTTTTAGCCAACGACCTTAGAGTTGCAGAGCGAGAGAAGTCCCTCGTCCTCTCCGGTCCCGCCGCTCCACGCGGTACGCTCTCGTGATCGGTGTGCACCTACACAGTGGCTGGGAACGCGTTTACCCCGAAAGCTCGGCTCGAAAAACGTATTAGTCATCGTTGTACACACGAGGGAAGTTGGTAGGGCAAGCGATGCGATGTTTGAGCCTCCCTGACGAGGAAGCTTAAACTTTTACTCGCGTCAACGAACTACATACAATACGTACAAGTTCACTGACCGAGTGTTTACCAAGCTCTCCGCGAAGATTAAACCGACGGTTCGAGGCTTCGACCAAGTTTGTACATCCCTCGCGAATAGTTCGTTAATTCCGTTTATCACGGAATTATTGGTTGAAGCTCCACATTTTGGGGGGATTATAATCAGGTTTTCGTCGATTACGCATTGTTTTCAACAAAATAATGAATAATTCCTCTGTAATGCTGCTGATGATGCTCTGAACGGAGCATTATGCTCGCAGTATTGTCGAATATTCAAAATTAATTTCCAATAAACAGGGTATTGTTTAAAGGAGGCTGTGCACGAGCCCGTTGTGCTCACCAGTAATATTTGAAAGAGAGGGTGCCTGTTCGGCTGTAGCTGAATGTTCGAGATCAATGGTTCGCGCGGCTTTTGCGAAGTAACAATGATCAGAATTTCAGAGAAAAAAGTAGATTATAAAAAAAAAAAATGTTCATACCGGAAGTGACGCATTTCCAGCAAGACATCACTTCCGCTCAAAAATTGAGATGTTTTCACAGGGAGTGACATTTTCCTGCATTACGTCACTTCCGGTCGTAAATTGACATTTTCAAATCCGAAGTGACGTATTCCCATATGACGTCACTTCCGGTTGAAAACATATTTTGAAACCTGAAGTGACGTCGCAATGAAATTTTTCAAAATTTTTCTGCGTGACGTCACTTCCAGATTAAAAGTGAGATTTATTTCGAATATTTTTAATTTAACTCTGCCAAGCAATGGCGCAATGTAGCAGCTTTACCCAGTGCTTGTTATCGAAGACCCTCGGCTTGGCTCTGGCTACCTAAGTCGGCCGGAGAAGGACCGACATGACGTTTTGCCGTTCGGCAGCAAGCGTGGATCCAGCGATGCGCCATTTTTCCAGTCACGAATCCCACCTGGGAGCTCCAATCAGATCGGCCAGACATTGATGAACAAGGTAAAAAGGAGCAGCTGCTGATACCCAACCGACACCACGAACCACAAAAAGTTGCGCGTTTGTTTCTCGTCTCTCCACGATGAACGATTATGACGGAACTGCTCACGCAATATCCTGTCTTGTACCCGGGTAATTACACTCCCGTGTTATTACTGCGCCTCGGGCGTGGTTTTCAATGATGACGGGTTGCACACCCGAACATTATCGGGCCACAAACGACTCGTGTTTGCTCCGTGTGTCATTGCCGTCGCAATGTTTTAAGCGCGGAGGTGTCACCGAAGATTTGTCGGTCGGTTCAGCAGGTTGGTAAGGTTTGCCGGTGGGATAAATAGCGAAGCACCGAGGCCAAAATGTGTACATACACGAGCTATCGTTCAGCGAGCAGAGCGGCGGAGAGTGGCTCGGGGCAACGTTGGCGTACGCCATTATACCGTCCTTTAAGAAATTCCTCTTTCGTCCCGAAGAAGCGAACCCGCGGCTAAGAAGAAGCGACTCCACTTTTACGGGCCTTTTATGGCTAAAGAATGAGCGCGTGCAACCTGGCTACGGCGGGTTATAAGCCTTACCGGCATTTATCTTCGGGGCTCGCCGGCATCGCCTTGCGGCCACGGGGGCTTCGAGATGAGGAGGACCCCTGAAGAGGCGTCGGCCAGTTTCTGGTCCCGACGAAGCTGTATAATCTAATACGTGAGAAACAGAAGACGATCGGAAAATACAACCGAGCCCATCGCAACCAATAATGACGCGGCGGATAGATCTACAGTAGAACCTCGCTTATACGACCTTCGATCAACCGACACTCTTCGTTATCCGAAGCACCCAATTCATCCGAGGTCTCTGCGTTAAGGAGCTGCTGGACCTTCCTGTTTTACCGACGAAAGTAGGCGTTTTCTTAGTTTTAACGATTCATCGTTACTATATAAACGATTCGGCGTGCACTCGAATTTCGGTCGAAATCTTCCGAAAAATAAAGAAAATCGATTATTATAAACTGTCGTGGAAACCAGCATGGCCGCTAAAATGTTTACAGTATCCATTTTGTTGGATATAAAAAATTCTAGATCTTGCATACGTCAAAAGGGCGTGCATGCCGATTCTGTGAAGTTCTCCGAATATTCTAAAACCGTCGAAAAGTTGCTCACTCAAAAGATAAACACGCACAGTGTAAACTGCGATCATTTAGTCTATCGACTTGTGACGGGTGATCAGAGCCGATGAACACGGCACAAATGTCGTGTAGGGCACGATACAGAGCCACCTGTACGTCAATCGCGACACTACGTTCACGCACTTTCGCAAACTATAATATTCGGTTTTCTGAATTCCTTGTAAGTTTTCAATCAAAATTCGACTGCACACCGAAGCGTTTATGTTAATATCATAATCCTGCATGATTTGACTCATATGTGTAGCATATTAACGATGCTAAGTCGGAACTAAAAAATTGTCTAGATCCCGTCGGTAAAACAGGCAAAACAAGTTAAAAAAGGAAAAAAAAAACAGCTCCAGCAGCCCCTTAACCGAGTTGTAAGCTCGGATAATACGGAAAACTCTGATAAAACGGATAAAAGAGCAATGCACACGCGCGAAGTAGTCAGTGAAGACTAGTTTGTTTTTTTATTGCGAGCTGCAAATACAGCAGTTCTGATTTTCGAGTCAATAGTTTAAAGAGATTTATATTTATATGAAGTTAATGTTAATTAACCTCATATAAATTATAATTATATAAATAAAAAATAACTAAATTAACTGACAAAGTTAATGTTTATACGAAGTGCATATATTTAAAAATATATAATAGTAGTACAAGTTTGAATTGAGTATATTATCTCTGTTATCCGGAATTTCACTAATCTGTCGTACGCTCTCCCACATTAGCTGGGATAAACGGCGTTCTACTGTACTCCAATACCCGTTCAGACTTCAACTTTTTTTTTCCCCCCTTTTACTCGAAAGCTCAGAGGAGCGTCAGCCTCAGCAGCACCTGCCTCGTTGAATTATAGAGGAATTAAAAAAAAAAGGAAACGAAAAAAATGCAAATAAAAAACGTTGTTCGCCGGCGTGCTGCTTCGCCTTGCAGAACGGCAATCGATCGGGTCGAATACATCTCGGAGTCATTGCCAGGAAACTGTTCTAGACGAGGGAACGACAAGGTCGGACAGTTTGCGGCGCCGGGGCCGATGGCGCGGGCTGTAGAGAATTTTCTTATGGAATTCGACGACCGTCGAGGATTGTCGGTACAGCGCGTATCGGCGTTACGTCACACCTCGCTAAGATTATCGCGGCGGATCTCGTGCCCCGACTACGCCCAGGAATTTTCGTTACTTCAGGCGGAGTTGTTGCTTCAGGCATTGTAGCGTCCCGCGAGGTTAACGTCGTTTCGACGACATTTTTTTTTGTTTCCGATTTTCAACTTTTTCAACGTCAACCGTCGTTATTGACTCTGAGGCAAAACGGCCGTCCGGTTCAGGTTCGACGCGGAAAAATCTATGGAAATAAATATACCAACGTCACGATTGACTTTTGGTCAAAACAGATACCGGATCTGTGCTCGACGCGAAAAAATATCGCCGTTTGAAAATACGAAAAATTACTCATTTATGTAATATTGGCCATCAAAATTCCCGATAAACTTTTTCCGCTGGTCGTCGTTCCAGGACTATATTTAACGGTCGTTTTCACACTGATGACGAATCTGCCACTTATTTTATTTACAGATGAATATTTAATACGAATCGTTGCGACGAATGTGAAGTTTTAATTTTTCATGAAATTCAAAATTACATAAAATTGAAACGGTCAGATCGATTCTCCCCAAATTGAATAGCGATGATCCGGCGATCATATTTCATCTGTATAGGCACGTTCTTAACCAGATAGCTAAAAAAAAAATTTTGAGCAAGCACGCGTTTTTGAAGAAATGAATAATTGCGTACAAAAAGAAGCTACACATTTTTTTAATTCGATCGATCAAAGGTGCATTTTCACCTTTGATCGATCGAGGCATTCTGATTTGAATTCGTCGTATCTGATTTATACACGCACACACATACATCCGGACATTTTTTCAAATGTGATTTTTCGGTGTTTTGGAACACTCTGAATATATTTTCATTAAAATGGCAAAAATTTGTTTTCTCCAAAACAAAGCTTCCTGTATGAGGAAATAAAAGAAAAACATTTTCCAACACTTATTTCAATCGATGGACAATTCATATTCTGTTGAGTGCACGAACTAACTAATTTTCTACTTGCTGATCAGGTCTAAGTTTGTCTACGAACCAAATACGAGCCTTTACCACAATGTTCTGAATAATTTTTTTTCAATTTCATATAATTTTCATATTTAACTATAGGGTACCAAAATCGACGGATAAGCCGATGTGAAATTCGTGTCCAGCAAAAAAAAAAGTGAGAAGATCGTTTCGATGCGCGATCACTCTGCCCAAGGCGACGTTTCGTCGATGATGGGTGTTCACATGTACAGGTAGCGAATGCATGTCATTGGTATGGAGATTTTTTCGTGTGCAAAGCCAATGACAGGGATGAAAAGACCGCGGCGAGAATTCTCCTCCTCGTGGGGCCCCGCAGGCTGGGGATTGGAAAACGCTTATGGTACCGGCCTAAGAACGGCCGTTCCGAGCGCGGTTACAGATAAACGTTATCCACCTCCAGCGCTTGTGAGAAGGAGAGGAAGAGAGTGAATGAGTGAGTGGACCCTTGCAGCATCTCTGCCCGTGGGGTAACTTTTGCCGGTTTACACAGTTCCGCTATCCAAGCCCAGCGCGTAGACCATCAGTCTGGAGCGAACGCTGGTCTGGTGCGATCCGAGATTGGTCGGGAGGCAAAAATTTGCCGATTTTTTTTTTTTTTTTTTTATTTTTCGCCCTCGTCGCTTCTCTCCGTATCGTAAAATAGTCGACAGCCGCGGAGCGAAGAGCAACGATCACGGGTCACGGGAAGCATTATTCGTAGCTCCACCAGATGAATGTAGGATTCTCGATCACGGAAGTTTTATTTTTATTTTTTTATGTATATATTTTTTTTTTTTTTTTTTTCGTACAACGACGAGTTCGTGCGCTCGGGAGAAAATAATGCTCGAGCGATCTCGCAACAATATGAATGAACGGGAGGGCGGAACGGGGTGTACACTATCGGAGAACCTGCGAGCCTAATTTCGAAATACCTTTTCGATTGTGAATCGAGCGAAGCAGCGAAGCATGTGGGGCTGCTCCGAGGAGGAGGATAAACATTCTTCCATTCATCTCGGATTTGTCGTTATATTCTTCCGCGCTAGGCGACGCGTCGAGGAGTGAAAACTTTTATCGAGGCGAGCATAGATCGAGGTATCGGCGTCGCGAGCCGGTAGATAAAGGAAAAGTCTATAAATATTTATTTTTTATTTTTTTTTACCCGTTGAGTTATTATACGAGGTGGAAAGAAATCATAATGAGATAGACAGGGAATACGCGAAGTTTCGTCGAAGCTCCTCGGGATATATTCCATTTCGTCGTGGCTCTCACGCGTCTGCTTTCCGCTCCACCTGATATGTTTCATACTCGATGGAGCGTGTGCACGCGCGACGATGCAATACGCGGATCGGGTATATATATCGTACTATAATACGTGCAAAGGCCCTCTAACTCACTGCGTTGGGAGTGAGTATCGGCTCTTCCTTCGGCGCATATTTGCTCGGGGAAGACGCTGACTAAGCTCTATATTTTGCCTCGACGCGCTACCGGGGCTTTAACCGATGGCGGTGGGGATGCGACGAACCGCAGGAATTGCCGAAGAGATTTTCGAGCTTCCTCGCTTCGGCCATATAACGTGCAAGCTGGCGTATAACGGGCTGGGAGAAAAATCTGAGTTGCGCGTCCTCTCTAGTTGAGGAATAGCGAGCGCAGAGAGCCGACCATTAATATGCGGACCGGGGGTTAACCAGCCTGTGCGCTCGCCTGCATTTTACCTACGCTCCACACTTCGAGCCCTGAAATATAGGGGAGGGCGGGGCAAAAAGGACCATTAAAAATTATTATATTTTTTTTTTTGCGGGAGGTTAAGAGAAACGATTCTAATCTCGGATGAAGGGCACTGGTCCATTTTGCCCCATAGTCTTCTCTAGTCTTCTTTGGGAAGGATTGTGAAAAATGTTAACGATTAATGTGAGACTAGTTGCTAGCTGAAGCGACTGCATTGTACCAACCTCCGCACTTCGACCACTGAAATATAGGGGAGAGTGAGGAAAAATGGACCATTTTTTAAACCACTTGTTTTCGGGGCACGTAAAAAGAAAACATGTTCATCCCGGATGGAGGGCGCTGGTCCATTTTACCCCATGGGTTTTTGTTCCGGCCCGCTCTCCCTCTACTCCTTTTTGTAGGATTCTGAAAAATCTTAACGATTAATATGAGACTAGTTGATAGCTGAAGAGCCTCTCGCCTGCATTGTACCAAGCTCCGCACTGCGACCTCTGAAATATAGGGCAGGGTGAGGCAAAACGGACCATTTTTTAAATAATTTTGTTTGGTGCACGTAAAAAGAAAACATCCTCATCCAGGATGGAGGGTGCTGGTCCATTTTGCCCCACGGGTTTCGTAGCGGCCCGCTCTTCCCTACTCTTTTTCTAGGATTCTGAAAAATCTCAACGATTAATATACGACCAGTTGATAGTTGAAGAGCCTCTCGCCTGCATTGTCCAAGTCATCGCACTTCGACCTCTGAAATATAGGGCAGAGTGAGGAAAATGGACCATTTTTTAAACCACTTGTTTTCGGGGCACGTAAAAAGAGAACATGCTCATCCCGGATGGAGGCCGCTGGTCCATTTTACACCATGGGTTTTTTTGTTCCGGCCCGCTCTCCCTCTACTCTTTTTCTAGGATTCTGAAAAATCTTAACGATTAATATAGGACCGGTTGATAGTTGAAGAGCCTCTCGCCTGCATTGTACAAGTCACCGCACTCCTACCTCTGAAATATAGGGCAGGGTGAGGCAAAACGGACCACTTTTTAAACAATTTTTTTTTTTGGTGCCCGTAAAAAGAAAACATCCTCATTCAGGATGGAGGGCGCTGGTCCATTTTGCCCCGAGGGTTCCGTTCCGCCCCGCGTTCCCTTATTCCGCGAAGCGCGGCTTGCCCGACACCCCGAGGATCTACCGGAAGGATTCTGAAAAATCTTAACGATTAATACCAGACTGGTTGGGCAGTCGAGAGCCGAAGGGCCTCTCCCGGATTGAACGCGCGAGGTACACGAGGCCGGATACGCGGGGGGTTTGAACCTATATTTCTTCGGAGCGGTGAGCTCGTTCCATAGCGCGAAACAGAATACGTTTAACGGACGGGCGTGAATGGCGAAGCTGCGTCGGGCCAAGGTGAGATTCTCCATGGGCCCACCTCGGCCCGGACTACCGTAGAGACGGACGATTACACGTCTCCTCGGCGCGGTCTGCTGTGGCACGCCGAAAAGAAAAAGGGAAAAAAAAATAAATAAAGAAAATAGCCCGGGAAGGAACGAGACGGGGCTATATAGGATATCGTGCTTTTGCCTCCGCTGCTGGTCTCGCGCGATAGTTCGCCAGGCACCACTTATTTCCATACACACGCGAACGCCAAGAATTCAGCGCTCGTTACCGGGAAGATATGGTCGCTATAAAAGCGGCTCGCCCGGAAAATATAGTTATGTCGGTGTGTCTCTGCATGTGTGCGCGCGCGTGTGTTGGGCCGATGTGGCCGGACGATGTGGCGTTCCTCATGGATGCAGCACGATCTGAGCGAAACATAGTTGAGATGAATGCATTCGGTGCGAAGTTATACGGGTACCTGCGCGGAGCTCTGTGCCGCTTCTGCTCCTGCTGTTGGGAAGACGAGAGTATCGCGGAACTTTTCTTTTTAATTTTTTTTTATAGGTAGCGCCTGCCTACTCATACGGCTGTAGTAGGACGGCTCGTTTCTTTACGTCCCGATGTAAACTCACGCCTTGCGCGAAACAGACACGGCGATTATTAATCGAACGCGAACATTGTGAATCGGATGCTCGACGATAAAACGAGTGGGATATCGAATATCTTTCGTGTTATGGGTGCAAGTTACGGGAATGCGTAGCTATCTAGTGTAGGACCCACTTACAGCTTGGAATATACAGGGTGATTCAGAATGTTTTCATTCTGAATCACCCTGTATATATATATATTTATACTTTTTTTTAGGAGCGGTTATCTAGCAAACCATTTCTTTAGTGCGAGTATTCTTTAACCCTTCGCGTATGCGATCCTCGCTCATGCGAGTACACCCTGCAAATAAATATTTATTTGGTTGAAATAAATATTTATTTCATTTAAATTAATATTTATTTAATGTAAATAAATATTTATTTGCGGTGCGCCTGTCAAATAAATTATTATTCTGGGTGCGCTGACATTTCGCGGTATAACAAAAATTGATGACATCGAAATTCGGAAAAATGCTCTTCGAAGTGTAATATTATATTTGTGTAAAATAATATTTATATCGTCAATGTAACGGAAGGAGTTAATATAAGACTGACAAGTTCGCGGAGCGCCCGGCCAGCCTGTCCACGTTCATCGCGAGGCTCCCGTACGTGAAGGATTAGCGAGAGTGCCGAATGAAAAGTTACCTCGAAAAGCTTTACGGCTGAAGTCTCACCGGACAGGATATCGAACAAGATATTCGTCAAGATCCTAAGTCCTCCTAAGATTCCAAATCCCCCTCGGCGGAAAATGTCGAATAATTAAGATCCGGGACTGAATCCCAGAAATCCATTGCAACGAGTCTGTCCGAATCACAAATGAAGATGAATATGCTTTCCCGTAAAATTTAAGCGAATACATACTCGCTTCTTAATCTCCATAAATATTAGAGCTTCGAAGTTTCACAACGGCTTTAAAGTGTTCTACACAGAATCGGTGTTGGCGTTGCATTAAAAAAAAAAAAAGACAATGTTATTTGTGCATGTAACCGAGAACATGAATTGCGCGAGGATTATCCTTTAGTTGTAAAGCATACAACGAAACAGCACATTTCACAAGTATTCTCGAAAGCATAAACGCCGCTCTGCCGCGCGCTGGCGGCTTCTTAGACGGAACAATGCAAATTTGCATAGAGCAAAGTCGTTCGTTTACTCCGTCTCGCTTTCTCTCATCATCCCTCTCGAATGGAGCGAAGGGTGCAGGGCAATATAGTCTCGCGTTGTGCATAATGGGAATAAGTTTCACGGTGATACTATCGGTGCGTGAACGTCCCGGCGAGCGAGCCAAGCATTATAGGATCGTTGGGAAGACGCCTCTTACGATACGATTATGTACCTGGCATACCTTCGAGGACGTAATATTTGCAAGTGCATTCGAAATCGTTAAATCTCGCTATTGATATATTCATGTAATGCGCATGCGCTACGCTCCACACTGTGACCCCTGAAATATAGGGGAGGGCGGGGCAAAAAGGACCATTAAAAATGTATTTATTTGCGGGACGTGAAAAGAAAGGATTCTAAACTCGGATGAAGGGCACTGGTCCATTTTGCCTCATGGATTCTGTTGCGGCTCGCTCGTCCCTAGTCTTCTTTTGGAAGGCTTGTGAAAGATCTTAACGATTAATAAGATACTAGTTGCTAGCTGAAGGGCCTGCATTGTACAAACCCTCCGTACTTCGACCTCTGAAATATAGGGCAGAGCGAGGAAAAATTGACCATTTTTTTTAACCATTTTTTTTGTGCATGATGGAAATAAGTTTCACGGTGATACACCCAGAAAAATAATTTATTTGGCTGCCACCGTTTATTTGGTTTGAGTAAAATATTTATTTGATTGAAATAAATATTTATTTCTTTAAATATTTATTAAATAAAGTACTTAAAGGACTTAGTACTTAGTATTTTGAGTATTTTCCGGTACTTTGCCCAGCTCTGCTATTGACTTAATTTAAATAAATATTTATTTAAATCAAAAGAATATTTTACTCAAACCAAACAAACGGTGGCCGTTAAACGATATTTTTTTCTAGGTGTACTATCGGTGCGTGAACTTCCCGGCGAGCGAGCCAAGCATTATAGAATCGTTGAGAAGACGTCCCTTACGGTACGATTATTTACGCGGCGTACCTTCGCGGACGCAATAATTGCAAATGCATTCGAAATCGTTAAATCTCGCGATTGATATATTCATGTATTGCGCATGTGCTATATAGGCCACATTACACGAACTCCGGAGTTCGGTACTCGGAATGAGAAATGTCTTCGGCCCCGAAAGCATCTCGCGTATCTCGCGAACTACCGAGTCCATATCGAAAGCTATTCATACCCAAAGCTCCCGTAGTCTATCTCTTCCTCTTCCGCTTATTCATTTCCGCTCTTTCGAATCCCCCGAGCGATCCGATATTCGAAGTTGAAATAACTTTTCGATTATCGACGAGCCACGGGTGGAAACGACGAGCGAGGAGGGACGAAATTGATCGCGTCATTGCTCAGGCTCTCCTGTACGGCTTGTCGTCGGACAGAATGGTTTTTTTTTTATTGGAAATAAAATTACAACGAAAATACCTCATTACCGAAGAAGACCGACAAGAGTAGGCATTGTACGGATTCCATACGATATATGTGCATATTTGCCGAACGAAAATTTCACCGTCCGCCATTGTCGCTAATTGTCATCTACAAAGAGCTGAATATATTGAATGAACGAAATTTAATATCCATTTACGTCCCGTAGGTTCTTTTTTTATTCGATAAGGTAATAAAAAAATTTTCTCTCGGTGCAAGGTACAGAGTTATCTCAGCCATGAATGAATTTTTGGTAAAATTTTCTTTTGAAAAATTTTATCAAAAATTTTGATAAAATTTTCTTTTGAATACACGCGGACTTTGGTATGCCGACTAGCAAATCCCAGCGCTTTAAGGTAGTTATGTCGCGAAGGCAATTCGAAGCCATATGCATAAACTTTTGTTATGTTTTAATATAACTATCAAATTTTACTTGTACGAAATCTCGAAGGCTTTTACCGACCATTTGAACGAATAATTTGATCTCGAAAATCGGTCTTTTTACACGGCGCTTACGGGAGAGCTGGCGAAATTGATCTTCAAATCGAGAATTAACATGCTCAGACCAAAGATAGAGAAAAAATATAAAGTTCTGCGGTCTTGCGAATCAATCAGGAATTAATACGCAACAAAAATCCTGAAGTCGCCGGACTAAAGTCTAATAAAACTACGATCAAAGTGCACGGTTTCGGGCCAAATGACGTTTTCTAACCTAATTGTCGTAAAAATGAAGTCAAATCCACACTAAACAAATAATCTGCTTACAAGTAATCGGTTAAATTTAATTGCAAAAATGTTCGTGGATACTCTGTTGTTGTTTATAATATTATTGATGCAGACAAATTATCACATATAATAATTTTTTTTATGTCATATAGACGCTGATGTCTGTGACTCCGGCATACCGCATAGCTACACAAGAAAAATATAATTTCGTAAAATCGGAATGCGAAATTTCGTAAAAATAATTTTGTTAAATAAGTGACAAACGACTTTGTCACTCATTTGAATATACGAACCTGTTCCTTTATTTCCCACGTCATTGACAATTTTAGTTTGTACTTGTGTTCGTAAAACTAGAAAATTAACAAGTAAAACATTGTGTACGTTTGTAGACAATAAGTTGTTGTAAAAAGTACAAACCTTTTTTACTGTGTACCTTAAGCTAACAAATTAATGGCACCCGACTATTCTCAACATTTATTAGAAAATCACCGCTGAATTATTTTAATCACCCCGGTCAACATTACCCACCGGTCCATATTGTCCCACTCTCTCATGCACATTATACTCAGGCAAAACACTTCAAATTGATTTTTTTTTTCTAAATCCAATCTCAATGAAGCATACTGCTGCAAGTAGGAGAGCAGGTGGCACTGTTGTGCATCGCGAGAGAAAAAATGCACGGGCGTGGGAGGGGTTTGGTTGGGTTCGGAGGAAAGTGCACGAGGGATGCAAACGACCGTGTAATAGAGAGAGGGTGGGAGTGGAGGAGCATCGGGTACTTTTATCCTTTTTCGTTTGCGTGTACATACGATATGGAAGTAAGTACCGTATAGGAGCGTAGCTGGAGGGCCGGGGCGAGACTATAAGAGAGTACGGAGGGGTAAGGTCTCGGGTGAGAGAGCCTCGATCGAACTGAAGAAGAATCGTTGGCGTGAAATTCGTTGCAAACTCTTGGCTCTCCGCTCGGCGCAGAAAGAGCTGACGCGTTCGGCTACCGGTACACGGGAAGAACTTTCTTGATCGAGAGCCTCTCCGTCGTCGTCGTCGTAGCTGCGGTGGCAAATGGCAAGACTGTCTTGGCGGTGTGAGTGGCAACGGTCCCGGACACACACAGCCGCGAGCTTTTGCATGAACGACTACGGCGGTAACCCTTTGCCTCGTCCCACGAAGAGATAAACGTAAGTGCGAAGGAGAAAAGTTATGTACGTGCCGGAGGTAAGGCGGACAAGTATAAGCGGTGTCGTTTCTACATTCGATCATGATGCGATTGCGCGTCGAGGGTTTTTCTGAACACCCTCGCAGGCGTTGTACTCGAGGTAGCTTTGCGGGACGGCGAATAAAAATGGAATCTGGACCGAAGGATTGGGTGAATGAAAATGCAAGGAGGAGCAGGGCAAAATAAACCGGCCGTTTGATGAGACCTCACTCATAGAAATTGTTTATTATATTTAAGTGAATCAATGCATTAGAATTCTGAATATTCAAATGGAATTTTTTTTGTTATTCGTGCGAAACAAATTTTTGTTCATGTGCACCTGTGAGAGTTGCTTCATTGGACAGAATAATTTTATTTACCTATGGCTGTATACGCAAAGATAACTTTTTTAAATATCGACTAATGACTATATTCAAAGTTTAAAATTTAAGTAAACGTTTCTTTCGATTAAATAGATGTTAGATTTAAATTGTGGAAGTCGCTAATTCACGGACTAGGCAGCAGGCGCAGACTAGATACATTGCACATTAGACAATATGCATGTTGGATCGACGACCTTAAGTAATTAAGACCAAGTTCGTATAATTTGAAGTTCAAAATAAAAATGTGTTAATTAGATAATGTATCATTTATTTGATTTTTGCCTAAAACAAAAAAAAAAAAAACCAGAGGTGGAGAAATCCACTTTTTTAATGAAAAAAATATAGTTACAAGATGTAAAATATAGATTTTACTCAAAGAAAAAAATAGTTACTATAAATAAATAATGCGTTTGTTTCAACTACAACATCGCATTATATATAAAATATGTACACCAAACAGATAATAAATATGTAGTTAAATAAAAAATTATATTGGATAACAAGTAAAATGCTGGTGGGCAGATATACGAAGAAGATAATTCATTTATCCGAAATAAATTGTATTTGTTATAAAAAATCTTTTCTCTGGGTGCTGTAATTTTTAGGTCGGCCAGTATAGTGACAAAATGGTGCAATATTCCTCGGGATTCCATTTTACCCCGCTCCCTTCTGAGTGTAAAGATAATAATAAATCTCGTTGCTTTTGCGCTCAATTTGTACAAGAAAAGTGGTAATGATTTGAAATTCCGATGCTCACGATGTCGAAGAGCCACGGTTTTAACAGTGAAGTATCGAGCACTTCAAGGACGGAGACCGCAAAGCCGTGCGGTCCGATTCCTCCCATAAAATTTCATCTTTATAAGTGCCGCGGGTCTTCGAAGATTTTTCGAGATCCGCTTCGCGCGTTCTGCTTTCGTTATAGCGAAGTGGGCAAATTCTCGTGGCGACCGAGAGTGGCAACGAATTTCATTCTATCCGTGGACGGCCATCATTTGCAGCGGCGATAGTAATAGTAACCTTCCATTCGCCTTCATCCAATCGAGTGGCCGCGACACCAAGAGGTTTACCGCCCTCGTTCCTCATTTCACTTTTCAATCTGAACCGGAGGGGATGCGATTTTCTTTCTCATTTCGAGTCAGACAATATCGTGGAGTAGGACGAAAGGACGGGCGATGGAGAGAAGACGAGGAGGGTGGCGATGAAGAAAATGGTATAGGGTTAGGTGAGAGCCGGTTACCGTTGACTAGCTGGCTCCTACTGCTTCGACCCGACGAACCGACCCTCTTCCTCTTACTACGCAATTATGGTGGCTGGGGAAAATTGAATTTGCCTCATCGGCGTCGACATTAATTCGCTGGAAGGTCTTCTGCATCATACACTTCGTCGCGTGACTAAAACCGGAATGGCGTATTTTATATGCTGAGGGTGTCTAAAAAAGACATTTCTTTTTCCTCCCACCTTTTTAAAGTACACATTTTGGTCTCAAATTGAACGTCGCGAGAGGCGGTACTTAGCAAAAAAATCCTTAAGACGGTGCCGCATTCGACGTTTGTACCCAAAAAATGTGGCACCTCCAAAACTTAATTGTCAGCGACCGCCTTTCGCTACATTTTTTTATCGATCAACATATATAGTTTTATGGGGTGGGAGCTTAACTTTTTATTATTTTTTGTATTCACGACTTTTGTCTTTAATACAACTTCTATTTTTAGTTCTTCTATCTTTTCGACTTCTATTTTTTAATTCGTATATAGAAAACTCAAAAAAATTCCCAGCAGGCTGAATTTGTTGAAGAAAATTCTTTCCACCCACCAAAAGTATAGATTTTGATCTGAAATTGAACTTCGCGAACGGCAGGCCTAAGCAAAAAATTTTAAGAGATGCCGCATTTGTCGTTTGTACCCAAAAAGAGGGAAGTCGTCGAATCTTTTGGATACAAACGTTACATGTGGCACCTCTTACGATTTTTTTTACTAGGGACCGCCTTTCGTGATGTTCAAGTTGGGATCAAAATCTATACCTTAAAAGGGTGGGAGGAAAATAAATAAAAAAATGTCCTTTTTGAGAAACACTCTAGCGCTTATACATATAAAGACACGTCTTCCCGATTTTAGTCATGCGATATAGAGGAGGGTGGGGCCAAATGGGACTTTTTGTACACATTTTTCGCGGGCCTTAAAAAAAAAAAAACTGTACGCCAAGCTAAGGCTGTGGGTTCGTATTGCCCCGTTACCAGTAAAAACTCAAAATCCTTCGAATTAAAAGAATATACATTAATTCCAAGGAAACTGATCCATTTGACGCAACCAAATTCATTGTAAATAAATGTACCAAACTTATTTCAATCAAAAAGATACCTTCTCTGGTCGAAGCGAACATAAAAAACCCTTCGCGGTGTCGCATCATCGGACAAAGGTACGTGTAAAGTGTTACGTACTCTTCCTCAGGTAGAGAAAGAGATTTATGTACGTCTTTCGACGACGGAAAATAAAAGTCATCTCTCATGTTATCAGTCGCAACCTTTTCACCGTAGCTTCGGGGTTATTGATTGCGACATATTACAAAAGAGTGACGAAAAAAAAAAAACCTTTCAAGATATAAAAGCCGCGCGGAGTCTCACGGTCACGTGACTCAACGGGAAGTCGATGTGAATTTTGTTGATGATGAATGTTCGTTGCCTCGGGTCCTTTTGCCTTGCGACCGAGGAAGGACGGAGGGTTGGAAGCTTCTCCCCGCGAGGGCGGATGTGTAAAAGTAAGGTAAGTATACATCGAGGATGTATTCCGCGGAGTAGAGTGGCCCTAATGGCACTATAACGGGAAGAGCCACACGATCCTCTGTTGCATACTGCCTGTGTTGCTGCTTTGGTGTGCTATCGGGCACTCGAGGCGGACGTACACGTGTACCCTTGCACCCTCCACTCTCTCACCTCTCCGTCTCTCTCCCGTTCCCTGTCGTTCCCGGTGGTTTATGATAATTGAACTCGTAGATAATACGGATTTATAATTACCCCGTCCGTCTCCGGTCTCTCCCGACCGGGCGGTCTAAACAGCACGGCACACCGGAGATACAGCCGCGCCGAGGCAACGTCCGAGCACGTAGCGAGCCTATAAAACTATTCGATTTGCCCATCTCCGGCACTTTATTGCGACGTCCACGTACGCGATATTACTCTTGTTTATGTTACGTCGATTAACACTGGGTAATTATTACACGTGTCCTTCCTTCGGTCGGATTCCTCAAGTGTGTCACTAAATCCTTTATTGAAAATGTTTTTTTTTTTATTACACGTATAATCGTTTTTGCACAGCTGTTTTCTTGTTTGCGGAATTTGTCGCTTTCGCGAGGTAAAGTGGAATTTAAAAAAATTGACGTTTAGGCTCGAAAATTTGACTCGAGGGCGTTTTTTTTTTAAACAGTTCGTTAATTCTCTGCCTACATGGTAATCTTACAGAAGAATTATGGGAAAGACGAACAAGAAACCCCGAGCGTTATTAGGTGAATAACCGCAATCGACATGGCCGAACAGTGGCACTCGACGATTAAATTTTTTTTTTGTCCTGTTATGAACTATAGCCCTAATATGCACAGTATGGACAGGCTGCTATCGGGTAGTATTTGAAAATCCGTGGGATGCTTTCAGTAAGTCCGTGCTATTGCGAGCAGAAACAATAGAAGAAACAAAAAAACTGTTCAATGTTTTCGATGCTCTGGCTCGAGGGCGTTCGATCACCGATCCACCGGGGGATCGATATTATGCCGAAAAGTACCTTTTATTTTTAGTCCCGCTGTGGCAAAAAGACGGGAGTTATGCATTTCACTACGACCCGCTGCCTCGGCGACTTTCCGCAAGCGACAGTAAACGTTGGAATGGCAAAAAATGACTTAACAGATTTTGGTATACTAAAACTTCGTAGCCTGATTGATGTTTGTGACGATACATTTGTGACCGGAGGTATGAACTCACGGAAATAAACCATAATTAGAGAAATCCGATTGAAAGTTCGCGGTGACATATCGAAAAAAAAATCACGTCGTCGAGCCCAACTCCTACGTACAATCGCAAATGATGCCACATATACTTCACGCTGCTGCCGAGATCATCAGTTTTTAAAGACCAATAAGAAGCCCGGTATTGTTATTTGTTTGTAAACGTAGCGTTTTTTCGCGTTTTTTTTATTCATCGCTTTCAAAAGATTTCTGATCATGTTACAAAAAACTCCCCGAGTGCAGCCACAAAAAATCGCAGGAGGAGTTCCAGATTTTCCAAATAGATATAACAACAAAATAATAATAACAATAATAATAATAATGTGAAAAAAAAATGGAATTGCTTCTACAATTTTTTTATGTTCGAACCTGCCGATTGTTTTTACACGATAATGACACCCCGCAAACACATTAAGATCTCTCCTCAATAAAAAAAAAAGATATTTTAAACTCGTCCATCGTAACGAGACAAATTGCCGTTGCGTGAGTTCCCAGAATGACGGAGAGCGCCAGAAAGTGTAAGATGTCGGAGTTTGCGCGCTGAGCGACTGTGCGAGATTCGCCGGGGTAGCTCAAGGTTTTGTTAATTTAATCATTCGAGGGTTTTGCCTTGGATAGTCCCGGGAGTTTCGGCGGCGGTCTCTCTCGTCTACCTTCAACAGTGAAGGTAACTCGCGATAGCGGTTCCGCGATAGCGCGAAACGGAAGCATTCGTCGACTAACTACATTCGAGCTATTTCTCGCTCATTCCCGCGAGTTTGACATTCCTGCCGGCAGCGTTGTCAGCTCCGTCTACGGTAGATCACGACTAGCTCGGAATGCTCCGTTTAGTCACCGAGCAGCCCCCCTCGTACACCGGTTTCTCATTCCTTGAACGCTGTAACCAGCATACACAGAGCGCTGTAACAACAACTCGTCGCTGAGAAGTCCCGTACACGGTGTACCTGGACGAAGTGCTAACTACCTGTATACAACGTTTCTCGGGTAGACACCGTAGCGCGATTATACTTAAGATGATTATTCCGTCGAATATACATGTACGACAGGCCCGACGGAAGCCCAAGTGCCAACAGCAGCGACTAGCGAAGCTGCTGATACGGCCCGTGAAAGACGTCGAAATCCTCTCGTCTCGTGAGAATTATGCAGCGCGCTATCCTCTTGGAAGACACGCCAGCAAGAAAGCAACGACGTGAGACCCGTTTCCGGTTACTTAGACGCGTATACTCGTTATACCGGTGGGTATGTATGTATATATGTGTGTGTATATGTATTTGTATATGAAATAGTGTCGGTGGAGGTGGAGAAAGGCGACATTGGCAGTAAATATGAATTATTAGTTTAGTACGTGAGAGACGAAGGTGCCCCAGAATGTCGGTGATGTTCTGTAGCTCCTCGGAATACACGAGCTTCGTTAATGGTTAATTTTATCATCGTCCCTGATGGCGATATACCCGCATCCTGGCGATTCAATATGTTACTTACCTCGAGTACGTGCTCTGCCTGATTCTCACGATCGAGCTTACGACCGCTTGTCGTTATCAGACCTGAAACGAAGAAACAAAAAGTACGTTAATATTTTCTTTTTTTATTTTTTTTTGGAAATCACTGATCATACGTGCAAGGTAATGTACGGTGGACCGTTATGGGCGCACTCGAAATTGGAGCAAATGTTGCCGACGCGACGCGAAAAAAATTAAATTTGCGAATAAGTATCGGGATTTTTTAAAAAGTCAGACCTGGATCGTTTCTGCACAACGGTAAGTTGCTTCTTCACATAATATTTGAAATAAAAATGCAAAAATGCAAAAATGCAAAAATGCAAAAATGCAAAAATGCAAAAATGCAAAAATGCAAAAATGCACGGCGCAACCTGCCCTCTTCCCCATAACTCAGTGACCCGTTTCGCGACAGAGCTACTTAGAATCGAGATTGCGAGACACGGAATTAATTCTGGCCGTTCTTGTTTTCAATGGAACAAAGCCACGAACGAAGCCCTTCGCTCGAGCTTGCATTGCGGCTCGTTGGCCCATTTTGTTATTTTCTTTTTCAATTGCTGCGGGGCTTCAATCTCCGTTTCGCTCGGTGGCATCGTACCCCAGATTTCCGCGGAATTGTTTATGTTGAGCACTGTAATCGGGTTAACGGTGAAGCCGTTCTGTATTCTCGATCGTGTTTTCGCGTCTTTACTATAGCTTCGTGTCACTGCGCACGGGATGCATCCGTGTCGCGTGCAATTGCAGGACTTTTATGCACGGACGTTATTGCACAGTGTTCTACGATTCGCGGTGTGAAAAAAAAAAGCGCGCGAGGAAGGAAGCCTTGTGCTTCTCGTACGTGGTCGAGAGTGCAAACGGAAAAACGTGAGAAGGCTCGATCGCTCCCATAATGGCGAGGCGTGACTCGAGGGTCTCTCTTCGGGCGAAGCCGAGTGTAAGGGACGAGACGGTGCAGACATTGAGATATTTGCACGTTCGCGAACGGACCGTCTACCTGCGGTCTGGAACAGATAACTAGAGGACTCCTACGAGTTTGCACACCGAGCACGAGTCTCCAAGGCTTTTAACCTAACGATTCGAGCTTTATGGACACGAGGAGAGAAAAAAAAAAGAAAAATCTAAAAAATCAAGGAAAATAATAACAACAAAAAATCGGAATCCTATGCGAAAACCGGAGTTTGTAAAACGAATTTGGGTATGTGAGTCCGATATTGTGTTATACACGCGGGCCACGCGACGCAAACGAGATGCAGATCTAGTTGACACTCTCCGGGCAACAAATAAAAAAGAAACTGGAGAACAGAACTGAAACAGAAAAAATCGAACGTCAATGCTCTCTACCGTGCTGTCGAAATCGAACGAATAAAACAAAAAATGTATTATAAAAAATAGAATAAAATTCAAACGCGAAGAGCAGCGAGGCGAGATGAAAAAAAAAAAATCTACTCATCTGGGAGGCCTGGGTGCAACCGGAGCCATCCAGCATCGAGATGAACAGAGACAGGGTTGAAAAACAAGAGGAGCAAAAAAAGGAAAAAGAAAAAACGAGGAAAAAATGTGACACCGCCGGCAAAACGTCAGCGAAGCACCAAACACATTTAAATAATTGCTTTTCGCCAGCGGCGTCCCGTCACAGCGTCCTGTACCGGTGTTTGCTGCGCCGCGCTACGGGAAAAGCCTGATCGCACGGGACGAGTCGGGGAAAAAAAAGAAAATTATTAAAACAAACGAACGGGAGCAGAAAATAAAAAAAAAAAAGATAAAAAAAAAATATACCTCTGGTTATTGGAAATCAAAGCGAATTCGTGCAAAACTAATCACGATATTACTGAATTGTTCCCAACCCCATCCGACCGGCTGTTGCCGCAGACACAGCTGCTGTTTTCGCGGGCACGCATATTCGCACGGAAAATTCCCCCGGGGTGAAAATTCTACCGTGGCCCGTCCACCTGCGAGAGGGAAGCAACGAATATGCACGCGAGTTCATTCTCGATAACGAACTATTTTTCCGACGTCGCAGCTTTTCCCGCAGAGATACCAACTTTTCTACCGGGTTTCACGGTAGAAAGCGCCCGACGAACCACGGCCGAGGTTCAAGTTTTTCCGGTCGTACCAGAGGGAAATTAATTTCGATAGGAGCCGGAACAGATTTGCCGCTGTGATTTTACAGAGTATTCAGGTATCTCGAGCTCCGTCGGATTTCTCAGTATTTTAATCAAGAGACGCGGCAGCGTCTCGACGCCAAGAACTTAAAAAAAAACGATTTTTTTTGTTAAATTTCATTATACGCATATCGCGAAGCAGTAATAATATTATTTTCCTGGATGTTATTAAGGGGCTGTTGGAGCTGTTTTTTTTACCTTTTTTAATTTGCTTTACCAGTTTTACCGACGGGACCTAGACAATTTTTTAGTTCTGACTTAGCATTGTTAAGGGGCTGCTGGACCTTCCTGTTTTACCGACGAGAATAGGCGATTTCTTAGTTTTCAATATCCGTCGTTCCTATGCGACGCGTATGCATCAAATCTTACAGAACTGTATGAATAACATAAACGATTCGGCGTGAACTCATTTTCGGTCAAAATCTTCCGAGAAATAAAGAAAATCGAACATTACAAATTGTCGTGAAAACAAACATGGCCGAGTAAATAGGTTATAGTTTTATAATGCGCGGTAAAGAATAGATGAAAAATTGCCTCAATACGACGAAACCTGTAAATTTCAGTTTGCGGTTTCCACCAATAAATTTTGCGACAAATTTTGATGGTTTCAATTTTATGAGATGTAGACATTTTTATGTCACGAAAAAAGGTGCAAAGTAGTTTGCACATGGCTTCCTCATATATTACAATTTTGAGTATAGCTTCCTCTTTGAGGAAGCCAAAATCGCCAATGAACTTTCTCATAGAGAAAGCAACGCATAAAATTGTAATAAATGAGGAAGCCATGTGCGCATTACTTTGCGCCTTTTTATATTTAACATTCCAAATTGGAACATTGATCCAAATATGCTTGGAAAGAAAATGGTAAAGTATTTTGGTCTTAATACTTTATAAAAGTACTTTGGTACTTTAAGTACCGAATAAGTACTCATGTACTTTAAGTACTGCCCAGCTCAGATATAGAATATAAATGCCATAGAAAAATCGAGCAAATCATGTTCCATTCGCAGCGGAAATTTGATATTTCTTCGTCCCGCGCGCACGCGAGGAAATATTAAATTTTTTTTTCGAACTCTGGAACACATGCTCGAATCATTTCCTCGGCATGGTATTCCCTCATTTGATATTTCTCATTGCAATCCTGAGACCCTACAACTGTGTCTCGTAGAATCCGAGATAAGTACCTCAAACTTTTCTTTGCCGCGACTCACACATATATGTATATCCCCAATGTTTTATACAAAGTCGAAGTTGCAAGATGCAATATTACCTCTCGCGTTCAGCATACATATATATATATATATATATATCCACCGAGAAAGTGGCTGCTATCTTTTCTGCGTTTATCCTACTGCGTTGCATTGGAGCAGTTTTGCACTACGGAGAATAGCAATATGTTTTCTCGAAACGACGCGCTTCGAAGTTCTTCTCGCCGATCGCGAGACGGTGCATACGTAAATTGGTATATGTATATATATATCTGTTGGTACACGCCGGGATGAACACCGTCCGTATTTTATGGACGCAATGTACGTTTGACCAAGCTAACCGAAGAGCTTCGGGGATTGCGTGCGGCACGCTATACACACATAGAACCCGATTCCCCGACGATGCGGACGAGGCTCCAACAAAGTTCATCGAATCGCGAGATATCGATAGGGGAGGACGTGGCAAGACGACGGAGCTGAGAAACGAAGGTCCTTCGTACACGTAAATAAATATTAGCAATAATTACTGTAATTCCCATTGACGATGCGCCTCCAGTGAGTAAACGGAAATCTCTAATTTCGAATTTGAGAAAAAAGAAATTGGTTGCACAAAAACAACTTAACTTTCAAGAGAAAATAGGTCCGGGTATGCGTGAGGGATGGGGAAGTTTTATACGATCATTCCAGTAATGTCCAGTCCACAGGAAAAAAAAAATTCGCTCGCCGGCTGCCGAAGAAAAAAATGTTTGTTTCAATTCTACTTTCAATTCTTAAAATTTCATATGATATTGAAACAACGACGGCAAAACTGTCAAAGTGACGTGTTATCGTTTCAATCTGTTATGGAATTGTACGAATTGAAAGTAGAAGAGAAACATTTTTTTTCTTTGTCAGTCCGCAAGCAAAATTTACTTGGATCATTGATATTTTTTTTCAGTGCAGCAGACATGTCCACTGCTTTAGGGGAGAGCGGGGCAAAATGGGACAGTAGGGCAAAACGGGACAGCGAGGGCAAAACTCAATTTCCCAATAATTTTTGGATGCCCCATTTTGTCCTAACGATACATCCGGATTTTCAACCCCGTTTTGCCCCACGGACGATCATAGCCACCATCCAAAAATTATTGGAAAATTGCGTTTTGTCTCATTATTCCGTATTGCCCCGCTGTGTCATTTTGCCCCGCTCTCCTCTAGTTTCATGTGAAATATAAAAATTACTGGATTGCAGAGTATTCTGCTTGCGGCGCACAGATTTACGTTCAATACGACTTTTCTTTACGTGTGTGATTCCCGATCTATGAATTGTTATCATTAAAATATTGCAGATGATATTGAATTTCATAAAAAAAAAAAAAATGAAGCGAAAGGTTTGCATACGGTAGGCAAAAGCTAAAAAAATAAAAAATAAATGGAATTGACAAAACGAACCAGCGACAAAATACAGCCAATTCGACCGATCTAGCTATCTACAACCGGATACGTATTAAATTCCCAAAGGGATCTCTCGCCATTGGGAGCTGCTGCGAGCCTCGCGGCGCCCACGCGACTGAGACAATAAACTATTTATGCGTTAACGAGTTTAGAATAGCATATACAAAAGCACAGTCTTATAGTGCAACTGCCGCGATAGACAACCGTCGCGCGCAGTCACGAACACTATCTGTCGGTGGGATCTTTGCTCGGTAGTTTAATGAACGCTTCGAGCAGTAGCACGTGCGTTCGCGCCTTCCGAACACGCTCGCACACTCGCACGAAAGCGCATATGTGTACGATGTGGGACCATGTATTTTCGTTGTTAGAAATCAAGCTCCGGGTCTCTTTGGTTGTTCGATAAATCGCCCGATCGAAAAGACTCGGAGAGAATAACATCCCCCGCGCGCGATCTCGGCACGTAGAATATTTTCCTAGGGTCCTGTGAATCCGGTTTGATACATTCTACTGCCACAATAATATTCGATTGCTCGTTTTGCATCGATAAATCTTTTTGCCGGACGAGAATAAACCAGCGTTCGTTCGCAGACGGTATATCTATCGTCATAGACGATGGGTTGGAGTTATGAATTATATACTGTGTTATATACATATATGTATATGTGTATATATATATATATTATATCGGTACGAAAACCCAGAGCCACTCCCGTGGGATGAACGATACGATTCATCCGTCACAACTATTATTTGCACTTCAACGAGAAATCGTCGAGACGCTCCTGCCATTCCGAACTATTTTTATTAACGTAGTTATAACTCTACGTACACAGTAAAAAAAGATTTGTAGATCTAACAAACGTTTTTTGTCCACAAACCTCCACGATTTTTGTTACTTGTTAACTAGAGTATATTGCGGGTGATTCGCGCGCTGCCGAGGTTCGTTCGTAATTCGTCCGTTTCTGTTGCCGACTATATTTGAGATGAATTCCAAATACATTCGAGGCGTATCACATATGTGCTTTTACCCCCTTTCCTGTGGTCTTTTATTCACATGTTTTTATTAAAAGCTGCGTTTGAGATACATTCCAATGAAAAATAAAAAATGCGCTCTGTAACATCACTTCTGCTTTTAAAGACTCTGCTTTCAATTGAAAGTGGTGTCATACGGAAAACGTCACTATCGGTTTAAAAACATTTGTGTTTGACCGGAAGTGACGTCATTGAAAAAAACGTCGCTTCTGGTCTAATACCAAGATTTCCAAACCAGAAGTGACGTTTCCCCGTGTTACATCACTTCCGGTCAAAACCCGAGATTTTTAAATCGGAAGTGACGTTTTTCTGTATAACGTCACTTTCGGTAAAAAATCGAGATTTAAAAATCGTAAGTAACGTCATAATGATTTTTTAAACTTCTCGATGTGATGTCACTTCCGATTGAAAAGTGAAATTTACAAACAGGAAGTGACGTTACAGGGACATTTTTTTATTTTTGTCTGAAATGTACCTCGAATGCAACAAGTGAAAAAAACGCATTCCGTTCTTTACTCAGTCACTTCGACATCGGCCACCAATCACGGCACGAATAGTAAGACATCAAAGGATTGCGATATGCTTTAATAGAAAAATATCGAATGTCGATATATATAATGAAAACACCAATTTTCAATGGTTGGGGAGAGATGGACGGATTTGAAATTTTGTAAATGAAAAAATTTCATACGTTGGCAGAAAAAAAGTAAAATGAACAAATAAAAAAAAAAAATGGTGGTTCTTTGTGGACGAGAAGTGTTTGTTAAACGTACGAAACTTTCCTGTCGTGTAGAAAATACGAAGATAAATATAGTACGCGCCTCGCGAATTGATGTCTCGTAAGTTTCAAGAACAATAACGGGGACGTTGATGGAATGGAATATATTTCAATAAAGAAATATACGAGAACCGAGGGACTTTCCACGGAGCTAGATTAATCTTTCCGGCGAATCGATTTTAATCTTTTGCAATTTTTTTTTTTCTTCCTTCTTTTCAAATAACGGTTGTGCACGCAACAACTTTTTCTTTTTCATCCCTTTGTCAACGGGCGTGTCGGGGGGGGGGGGGGGGGGGGGCACGGCTACGAGCGAACTGGCACGAGAAAAGTTTTATACCAGGCGTGGATAAAGGGCCGATGAATATGAATCGACGCACGCTTGACTTCGATTAGGGTCATTTGCATGGACGTTCAGCGTACACAGTACAGTATATACAGCCTCTAATGGAGTGGCGAGAAAATAGTCTCCATTAGCTTGCAAATTGCGCGTTAGTCGAGCGAACGCGAATGCATGAAAAGTCGGTAGATCGATTTATGGCATAAACGGCTGGATGGCTCAGTCAACGATGGTGCGTTTTTGTTCCATTATTCGACTCGCAGTATATAATATATATTTCATCACAGAAATAAACTACTTGCTACTCACCGGTAGTTGAGTTGATGAGGAAGTAACCCTCTGGATTACCGCTCGTTATGGCATACGTGAATTCCTGCGGAGTAACGTCACGATCGAAAGCCGGAATGCGCAGGACGCTGACTCCGGCAGGTGAATTTTCGGGGACCGAGGGATAATACACCGGCTCCTCGGTCAACGGAGTATTGTCGTTCTCGTCCAAAACTTCCACGTACATCTTGAAAAAAGAGAAAAAATAAATTAAAATTTTTTTCGGAAATTGTTCATCGCGCTCATCAACTTGATTTTAACATTTTCATTTTGGAGAGCTTTCCTTCCGATCTTTAAAAGTCTAAAGCAAAATCGTGAGTACAACTTAAAGCATTTCTATTCGTAACTAAACATTTTCTTCATCAAAAGACGTCAGAAATTTTTATTTTCAAAAAAGTGCATAGATAATAAGTTTGGGCACACTCGAAGTCCACAGCTACGCAGGGAGCGACTCTAATATAAATTTACAGATCAGGCGCATTTATGCCATTTGCCATATGAAAAAATTGTTGATGAGTGGATAAGATTTAATTTTTTCACGTTTCTTAAACAATATTTTGCATGACTATATTCACCTGCAGTTTCGAGCTCAGCGGCACGATTCCGTGATCCTGTGCGTAGATCGTCAGCCAGTAGCCGCTCTTCGTCTCGACATCGAGGACGACTTTGGTCCTGACGTTTCCTGCGAACATGACAATGAAAAAACGAAGAACGTCAGAAATTTGTTTCGACATCATTGAAATCTCGTGATTGCATATGCAAAATGAAAGAGCAAAATGGTACAGTATAAAATGGTAGTTTCTCAAAGTGGACAGGTAACATCACTCGGCGTACCTTTCAATAGCGCGCCACCTAAGAGCACGTACATTGCTCCCAAAAAAAAAAGACCGATGTGTGCACTTGTCTAAAAATGACTACATCAGCGAGTGCTGTGAAATAAAGCACGCTCGGTTACAACGATATGCCATACCGGGCACCAGTTGCCCACCGGGATACAAAAATTGATCAGCATTCCCGGTCTTAGCGCCGCCATCCGTTCGAGCGTCGGTTATCCATTCTCGTTTCCGCGTCTCATCGCGAGCTTCGCGCTCGATAACGCGAACGCTCGGATCTTTCTTTTTCGTTCGCGAGCTACGGATACCTACGTCCGAGCCGATCTCTTCCTCCCCGTGCCACTCTTACGATAGAGTAATAATTTGCAACAGGTTATCGTAAGCAGAACCAAAAAAAAAGACACCTTAAGGAGCAACGGAGAGAACCCGCTTGCCAGACGTTGCTGTCTTCGCGAGCGTTCCTGCCTGTTAAGCAGTGATGATTAATAATAAAAAAAAAAGGTCTCAGCCTTACACTTGTCTTTAGTCCAAGAGAAACCAATATAATGTATCTTATCTCGATAGGAAGTCGTACTGCAAATGCACTTTGCGGCTTTGGTTCTATCAGGCTGTAATGCAATAGCCAGCCTCGACTCTGGCGATACGCCGTGGATCGCGCCGGTCGTCTCCTCGTCGGTATATTGTTCCGAGTTCTGATTCCGGACGAGTTGCTGCGATTACGTTCCCGGTGCAATTTTAATAATTCCACGATGCCGCTGGAGGAGCCTCCCCACCCCGGGGCTGTCGGAAATATTGAAATATCTTCCTCTTAGTCTTAATAACGGCGAGGGACTTCGGAGGACTTCGGAGGAGGAATTACAGAAATGGCGGTAGCCAAGAGATGAGGCACGAGAGGACAGCGGCTTAAAACGACGTACTAATTCACTTTTACCTCGTCGTCGAGAAACTCTCGAGATATACCTCGAGCGTTTCATTTTCGAAATAAACTACGCAATTACACGACTATAAATGCTCTCATCCCGAGGTGATTCAGAGTCTGGAAGGATTCTGGTCGGAGGCCCCGGCTAGGCCTTCCTTTACCGAGAAACCGAGACGATCATCCTCCTGGGAATGCGAACCATCCAGACGCAGTAGGAGAGTCATCGACTGGGCGTCTCGGCTATTTCCTGACTGTCGATAGACCTCCGCGAGTGAATATATAATTTATTTGTCGTCAAACTTCGTTACCGATAATTTTATGCCCGAGACGCTTCGAGACTCTCCCGTCTCTCACCGAGATTATACACACAGCCGGAGAATTTGTATTTAGTATTTTTCGCGACTGCGCGGTAAGGCCGAGCGCACGGCGAGCTGCCCGAAGAAAGTCGAACGAGTCCGCCGGACGCGCCTTTTGCAAACAAGTTGCACGAGAGAGCGTCGTTCAGCTCGTTTAAGTAAAAGAGAAATATAAGAAACATAAAAAAAAAAAAAAAAATTTCAATAATAAAAAAAGGTCAAGATTACCGTCGTTACAAGACTTCCCGTGCGTTTAATACGAGGGAGGTTCGCGCTCATGGCAGTAAAGTGTACATCCAGATGTATAATAACAAGGAATTAATAGACGAAAGAAAAGAAAAAAAAAAAAGTGTTCAAGTTCCGCACCGCTTTGGCGTCTCATGGAGAACGTTGGAACTATTTTTATTGGCTGATCTCTATCGGGTATACAAATTGAATACTTCCTGGTATGCACGGCACGTATGTGTGCGATTTAATGTGCTGCTGAGCATAGGCATAAAGAACGCCGTTAAATACGCCCGGTAATAACTGGACAAGTTAAATACATACGATTAATAGTTTTGAGCCTGTTTGGATGTGCAATGTTCTAAATCTGTCGAAGAAGTACCTAGCGGAGAGACACGCGAGTTGCTGTGACGAGGGTGAGCCGAGTCGGGACCGTGAAGCGCCACAGTGTTTATGCCCCGGTTCGTATAAATTCGTGGCAGCGAGAGACGGGGCGAATGTTTAGAGAGAAGAAATACGGGAGAGAGTGAGAGTTACTTGGAGCATACGGTCGTGCAGATTTAGTGGCGTAAACTTTCGCGAAGAGTGAGGATCCAAGACCAGAAGGGTCTGCGGCTGGTTGATGTGTGGAAGGCACTAGGCGGAGCGGACTAAGAAACCTCATTTACATCAATCTCTCACCCATCATGAAATGCCTCGACGCCCCCGGGTTGTACCTGCGAACTTCGCGGAGTTTCCCCCTTTACTTCCTCATTTACTGTGCACGGCGAGCATCGAGCAGGATACAGATGTTTCTGCCGAGCGACACCCGCATGCGAATGCTCGAATCATAGGCGACGGGTTGTCGCTTCGATTAATTCCTATGCGTAGTTTCCAGACAGTATGCGAATCCGAATCTTTAATGAGATCGTGCGGATAGGAATTATGGTCTCTGTGCGGATAGGAATTACGATCGGGGTGGAACAACTCAGACATCTCGTGAACTCTGGCCAGTGAATGTTGCACAGAGAAAAAAAAAATGAATTTCACTGGTATTCCTTAAACCATTATTTGTTTGAATGAAATAAGTATTGGTTTGAATTAAATGGGATTTGTTTGAATTAAAGGCACATTTACGTCTCTATCACTCACAACTCTACCGTATTAGAACTCTACCGAAATCTCTACCAGATAGCAAAAAAACTCTACCAGAATCAAAACAAAACTCTGCCGGAATTGTAATAAAACTCTACCGGAATACAAGGCTACTATCTAGCCTTGTATTCCGGTAGAGTTTTATTTTGATTCTGGTAGTTTTTTTTAAATCTTCCTGATAGAGATTTTGGTAGAGTTCTAATATGGTAGAGTTGTGAGTGGTAGAGATGTAAATGTGCCGAATTAAATAGATATTTATTCAAATTAAATAGATATTTATTCAAATTAAATAGATATTTATTCGAATTAAATAGATATTTATTTAAATTAAATAGATATTTGTTTGATTTAAATAAGTATCGGTTTGAATTAAATGAATAGTTGTTTGAATTAAATAACTATTGTTTTGAATACAGCGGACCACGTCTCGCTAGAATTTCGCGAAGAGGAGGAGGAGAGGACTTTGCCCGATCGTTAACCCAGATTCCGGCGCTTAGGTTCCTCCGAAGATGTTTACCCGCGGACAGTACCCAAGGGAAAATGAGGCTGCGAGGGCACCGAGGCTCCCGACAGAGGGTGGGCGCCCGACGTTTCGGTCGGAGCCAGGCTTCCGTCGAAATTTCCAAAGATCCTAATGATCGAGAGCTTCGGCGCGAGGGTCCGATAAATCACGGAGCGGGGGAGGCCAAGAGATCGCCATGGCTTTTCCGAGACCAGCGGGATCGTCGCTGACCGTGAGAGGCTGCGGGACCGGTGAGTTTCGAGAGCTTCTCCTCCGCCGCTCCATCTCGGTCAGGGTTCATCGTGAGCGCTGAGAGAGTTAGGAAGGCATTCGCGCGAGTAACGACTACGGACAGGAGGCAGTGAGAAAACACTGTCGGTAGCGAGACGGAGGTCTCGCGATGGCTATGCGGAGGCGAAGATGCGAGGTAGAGTTTCAAACCAGCCAACGCAAGTTTTGCACTTTGGGGAGTCTAAATCCGTTCGAGGATTACCATGACGGGTTTGCAACGTTTGGCAGCACTTTAGCCACCTACACGGGTCATCATGCGAAAAACAACGTGTCTGGCCCTCCGTCGTGTCCTCGAAGAGGCTGTAACGGGGCTTGTACAACGTCGTCAACCCTGCGCTGTCACAACCAGCGACGCGTGGGCTCACGACCTTACTTTACGACACTCTTGGAGCCAGAAACGGGAACACTCGATAGAAACACGAAGGGTGAACGCGGCATTTTCTGGTCCCCCCTATGCTCAATTTACTCGACTCACCGGGGGGTGAGTGGAGAACACCCTGCGAAATTCGCATCTCTGCGAAATTCCTATTCGAGAGGAGAGCCTGGTGCCTCGGAAAACCGCACGTATGCATAAGCACGAATATATCACAAGACCATTTCGCTACACATACGAGATAACTTTGGTCCTGCGATGTCGCTTGCGGTTGGTAGTTTGTCGAGGAAAACAGGATCGCGCACAAATTGGCCATTAAACCTACCGATGCAATTTCATGGGCAGCATGCCGGAGCAATCGAGCCCAATACCGCCCAATAATTTAGATCTGCGAATCGCAAGACGTTTCTCACTCCGCTTGCCGGGAGAACATTTTCAGGGAATGATCTGTAAAAACGATCCGGGCGTGACGCCCAAAACGCCGCATGGTAAAATGGAAATCACCCGATATTTTAGGAAACTCTCCGCACCGTCGAGTGAAAATGTTTTCAGTCAAAAAAACGCCGTTTGGAAAGTTTTACTACCCTTGCAGTTGATTTAAAAAATTCCAACAGTGTGGCGAGCACACGAAAGCGTATGGGAATTACCGCCATTCCGTTTCGGAAGCGTAGCTTACCGCGAGCCATGGTTTCCGCAGAATGCCGGAGCGTATCCAAATTGCCACATTAAATATGGAAACCTTTCCCTCCATTCCATCCTTCCCGCCGTGTGGAATGGTTGTCACAAAATGTACTCGCATGATTGTGGACCATCTTGTGGAGCGATCGAATTATACATCGCGCATGCGCACACTGAGAAAAAATTACATAGTAAATGCAACAACACTGACTTTTTGCAATGAAAAATAGTTCCCAATGGGAACGTCCACATTTTGTAGTTACAACAATGACAGAAAATCATTATTGCAACCATAATTACAGTATGACCAATTGAATATATATTGTAACGAATATGACACTGACTATTCGTTGAGGCACACGATATTAGTTAGGTTTGACAATAGACGAATGAAAGAACGGACGGATGATCGATACAAGATCGATCGTCATGCAAAACAGTCTGGACTGACACGTCTGAAAGATCAGACGTGTGACAGTTCGTACTAGAGATCGTTAGCCGTGATCAATATTAATAATATCCGCCCCAAAACCAAATACACGGGTCATTCATTCGCTCGGTCGTTACGATATCTATCGGACACGATCTATATAGACGTCCCTTCTGGGAACTATTCTTTATGGTAGGAAACACGATTCCTTTTCTCAGTACAAACACCTTGCCGAATTCGATTCTGAATCGTCAATACCCTCATTGGCATTTGGAACATTGGGATTAGATATGGCCCGTCCCCACGCATGGAGGATCAGCAGCTATGGCAGATACCAATTACGCAACACCCGATAATACACAACACGTGCAAGCACGTGACACCTACCCTCGTGACACACGCACACACCGTAGATCAATAGTATTAATCCTATGGCTCGAATGCCCGCCACTCGGAGATATCGTCGGGTAGCGCACTCGGAGACCGAAGCTGATAAAGCTATGGTGAGCAAGAAATCGTGCGAGACACGAAGCCTGTTAGTGCCACCATTTAGGGATCACAGTTCGTGTTTAATAACGTCCAATGAGAAATTGATTACGCATGTACAAACACGAAGCGGCTTTTGATGGTCGACGGGAATAGCAATATCGCGACTACTCTGCCGTTGATAAACGCCCCCGGCTCTATCGTCGCTATATCTCTGGTATGAAGTGCCGTCAAGCCTAAGGAGTCTTCAGAGAGTCGACGATTCGATCGACGAAGCTCTATATTTTAACGTGTTTTAGCAAAATACTAAATCTCGGTGAGTGCAAATTTTGAAGCAGATCGACCGTTTAGTCTTTTGGGTAGGGGAGAGCGGGGCAAAATGGGACAGTGGGGCAAAACGGGACAGTGAGGGCAAAACCCAGTTTTTCAATAATTTTTGGATGCCCCATTTTGTCCCAACGATACATACGAATTTTCAACCCCGTTTTGCCCCACGGACCACCATCATCCAAAAGTTATTGGAAAATTGCGTTTTGTTCCATTATCCCATTTTGCCCTATCCTGTGCCATTTTGCCCCGTTCTTAAACACGAGTTCTTGAACGTCAGCTGTAAGAAAGTATCACAGATTTTCAGCGATACTTTCTGAATTACACGAAGCGGCTTTTGATGGTCGACGGGAATAGCAATATGTTGAGCTTACTCTGCCGTTCGTAAACGCCCCCAGCTCTATCACCGCTATATCTCTGGTACCAATTGCCGTCACGCTTAAGGAGTCTTCGGAGAGTTGACGATTCGAAGACGAAGATCTACATTTTAACGTGTTTTCGCAAAATACCAAATCTCGGTGAGTGCACATTTTGAAGCAGATTGACCGTTTGGTCTTTTAGGTATGCACGATCGAAGCCGAGTTCTTAGACGTCAGCTGGAAGAAAGTATCTCTGATTTTCAGCATACCAAGCGTCCTCGCAGAAACACATAATTTGCGTGACATATAACATTTCGCGTTTAACGCAAAATGTTAATAGCCCTGAGAGCAACTTTAATTGCAGTTTTTCTCGCCGACTGACTCGTTTTTACATCGCCTCAAGGAATTTTCTCAGTCGCTCGTTCGCACTGCGCAAATACTCGATGTATGCGTACCTGGTGCAAGCCGACGAATGCGCGATCGGGCCGTTCTTCACGGTCGCGAGGAACGTCGCGTTCATTACGCACGACCGCAAATTAATAATTCCCTGTACGAATCGTGTGGTCGTACCTCAGCTCTCCTCTCTATCTGTTTCGCGATAAATAATTCGCTGCGCACTTTACGGCACCGCCGGGGATAGATAGATCTCGGTTACGCACAGTTCTCGCGAGTTCGCAACTCTATCGAAACCTACACGTACGTGACGCAGGTAAAATCCTGCAGCATTGCCGACAAATACGTGAGGCCGATTGCGGTGTTGGTGCAAAACGAACGCAATGGACGTTCGAAGCAGGGGCAGTGATATATGTTCACGCAAAGCGGTTCAACACATCCGACTCGTATTACGTGCGTGCGCACGATCGGTGTGCATGACCGGGCGAAGAAAAACTTTTCTCGCGCTTCGTGGAAGTTGTTTGAAAGTTCGAACGATACGGGTATGCACGAGCTTTTGGACCGCGAAACGAGTGAACTCGATGGCTGCCGAAATCAGAACAAACTAATCGGTTCAATCTACCATTGGTGGAATGGACTATCCATATTCCGCAGTTTCCATCGACATTACGATAAATTCGTTGATTTTGGTAGGAAAACGACCCCACCTCGGTGGTCACTGCGCATACTTGCTATGAGCTGCGCTGCTGCGGTGTATGTTTGTTCGGTGTTATGATGAGCCAGCAGTACATACCGCACATGCTGGCTGGACTTCTCCCGCGTGAAAATCAAAGCCGAGGTGGTCTCTGACCGGATTCTAATTAGCTTTGCGCATCGACATACGCTGCGGCATTCGGGCTGCCGCTAAGCGGCAGTCGTGATGATTTCGAAGCATCCGACTGTCCTTGATATTCGTGCCGCAATCGCGTGTATTTGAATTTCCTTCATTTTGCTTGTCGGAGAGTCAACTAGGAATATCGAGTGCGTTTGTCAGTCTCGTTAGGCACCTCATTCACCGCCATGCGGATATTCGGTGCAGCAGGTTCGACGGGTGGGCAGGTTCGGAGGACACCCTAAGGCCGTTTATGTTGACGAAACACAATAGGGGGGGCATGGCTGAATCAGTTGAATAAAGCCCGATGCTGTAGGTTAAGCTTTTTGCGAGACATCAGAATAGAGTCTGATAATCAGATTTTGGTTGAATTCAGTTTTGTTGAATTCCCCAATAACTCGAGAAGAAAACCCACGACAATGGATCTTTCGCGCATTGCGAAGAGTGATCATTGCCCTTCTAAACGGGATGTGGCTCATAAGCCTTCTACCACCCGGCATTTTTTAGGTAACTACTTAAAAGTTGGTGCACAGAGAAAAAAATTCAATTGAGTCAACAAAATGTGCGCTTACGGGTGGCGAAAAAAATGTTTGGTTGATCGACAGGAATAAGGTAAACGTACCAATGACCGGACACGTCCCAGTGGCCGGACAATGCATGCGTGCAAGAGAGATGGAAATACGATTTTGCATGCATGTCCAGGGACTGGGACTGCTCCTTTAAGTGTCCGGCCATTGGTACGTTTACCTTACCTCGTTGATCGAACTAACAAGCCGTCGAATCAAATGGTTTCTTCACTTACTACGACAATGATTTCGTTCGATCAATCGAAAATTTATTCCGCGACCCGTAAGCGCTCATTTTGTTCACTTCATTGATTTTTCTTCTCAGTGTGAATGCACCATTTTTCTGTCTCATCAAGACGACGATGGATCGCGATGGCTCGAGCTTTATTTGAGACGTGGAAACATAATATATAATAGAATTTCGAACACCTTTCCTGAAGTGGTCTAACGATGACGTCTCCATCCTAAATCCTAAGTGATTCTGCGCCAAATGCCAAAGTAAGGACGAGATCGCTACCCGATCCGTAAGCTTCGAGCAAGCCTTGATCGTGAGAAAATCCGAGTGTCTTTTGGCAAATGTTCGTTGCGGTCTGCAGTCTCTCGATGTCTATCAGATAGGATCGTTAGCCAGATTCGGTCGGAGGACATCGGTGCGAGAAAGGAAATCTAGTGAGGTAAAAGGGAGCGAGCGATATAGCTACCTCCCGCTTTTCCGACGCATTCAGGCACGATAAAGCCAGTTTGTCTGGGAGTTATGTCGACGGTAAGGGCGTCCCGGATCCGCCTTGGTCGTGTACCCCTCGACTTCGTCGACGTTGTCGCTCGTCTCAGTTCCTCCTTCGGAAAATCGGTCCGCGGTCGGAACGCGCCAGGATATTCCAGACCACCAGTTCGCACCCTCTAGCGTACGGAGAACGAAGCAGGCGCGCCCTCGGGCTGAATCTCACCAGCGATATCCCGAAGAATCGAGCGAAGATTAAACGGTTGGAAAGCGCGATGGCTTATCTCATAAAAATAAAAGTCCAACTGCGCACTTCGGTTTCACTCTTTCGCGAATCAATTTTCTCCTTATAAATCGCATCCCGGCGAAGCTTTGATGGTAGATTATGAAAGCTTGCGAGGTTCTTCCGTTCGTTCTTCGTGTGTGGGTTTGGACACAGACGATGAGGGGATTTTATCGGATCGTGAGAGCTGTGTGTACGCTATACATCACGGGAAGTGAAATGTCTTCCTTATGGTGTGGCCATACGGAACGTAGTGCCGAAAGGGATGAGGGTTTTATGGGTTCTACAGTACTATAGGCAGGCTCTGCATATTTGCTGGGTCAGCCAGGATATGAATACACGATGTAATATGCAAGAGGACACGTGCGACGGGCGCGACAGACGCGCATCTTTACCTGACTGGATTATTACTACGAGGCTCGTAAAGATGAAATCGATCTCGAAGAATTGATGAGGAGGGAGGGTCGGGAATCTTGTGTGCCCTCGTAAAATCATCATCACCAATTCCTCGCCTTACTATCTGCACTGTATATGTGTACTGGTGGGTTTTTCGGTTCCGTGGCGTCGCCTTGGGTCTCTATGTAAGTTTCCGTCTCTGCGTAAGTCGCTGTGCAAGTCTATGTAAGGCTCTGCGTAAGTCGCTGTACAAGCCTGTGTAAGGCTCTGCATAGGGGAGAGCGGGGCAAAATGGGACAGTGGGGCAAAACGGGACAGCAGGGGTAAAACTCAATTTTCTCATAATTTTTGGATGTCCCATTTCGTCCTAACGATACATCCGGATTTTCAACGCCGTTTTGCCCCACTCACCTTCACCGCCACCATCCAAAAGTTATTGGAAAATTGCGTTTTGCCTCATTATCCCGTTTTGCCCCGCTATGCCATTTTGCCCCGCTCTCCCCTAAGTCGCTGTGCAAGTCTAGGTAAGGCTCTGCGCAAGTCGCTGTGCAAGTCTATGTAAGACTCTGCGTAAGTCGCTGTGCAAGTCTATGTAAGTCTCTGCTTAAGTCGCTGTGCAAGTCTGTGTAAGACTCTATGTAAGTCTATGTAAGGTTTTGTGCGGTGCGAGACATTGGGTGTCTCTTCGCTGTTTTATGATGTCAACCGTGTAATCAGATTTCCTCCTTTGCTCCTCGTATTCTGCGTGGCAAGTAAATTATGATGCAGGAACTGAAGCCAATAGTGCAAGAGATACTCGCTTTGTAAGACTCTGCGTAAGTCGCTGTGCAAGTCTATGTAAGACTCTATGTAAGTCTATGTAAGGTTTTGTGCGGTGCGAGACATTGGCTGTCTCTTCGCTGTTTTATGATGTCAACCGTGTAATCAGACTTCCTCCTTTGCTCCTCGTATTCTGCGTGGCAAGTAAATTATGATGCAGGAACTGAAGCCAATAGTGCAAGAGATACTCGCTTTATAAAGCTCAGCGTCCGACGCAGTAACACAGACAATGGCGCGTCAGCTTTATCGAAGTCGCGCAAGTCTACCAAACTCCCTGGTCTTCCTGATTGCACACGACCGGAAACAGAACGATCAGAGTCGAAAGAAGGTCCGCTCTTCCGCCTTTTTCACAGAACGATCAGAGTGGAAAGAATCGACGCTCTTCCTCACACCGAACCAAGCAACAGAATATACAATTCACAAGTAAATATACAGTTGTCGAAGAAAATCGTAAACGTCATGGAAGGTGTTGAAGTTCGGTTTCCCGGTCTCTTGAGATTGCCTCAACACAGCGGGTGAGTCGATGGCGGACGAGTTTTTTTTTTTTTTTTTCAATATGTGTATGAAGAATCGATGCTGCGGTGATTCACGAGTGGAATCGAGACATCTTGATATTTTTTCTCGTCGGACTTTGCCCACCAATCCGTCGTTCACGGCGGACAGAATGGCCACTCCCGAACAGGAGAGACAACCAAGCTCGCACCGGTAGCTTCCGAGGTACATGGACCACCGCGGACCTTCCTCGTACGAAACCCCGTGATTGATAGTCCTCGGTTCGTTGTGACACGTGCATTATACGCTACCTGCGTAATACCACGGGGATGAGAGACGAAACGCGCCGGGTTGCTGCACGAGATATTGTGTACTGTGTACCGACTGTGTAATTTCGAAATGTCGACGAGAACAATCTTCAATCACAGTGCTATGTACATTGTTGTATATACGTGACAAAAAAAAAAAAAAAAAAATGATGAATAACAATAGCGGTCACCACAGCAGTGACTGCAACGTGAAATTTGACCGCGGAACGAATCCATCATTTCACTGCAATCTTGTTTTTTTGTACGTCCAATTGGGACAGACGGATTACATTTGCCATTCGTTGAAATGTAAATATCTTGTTGATTCTGCAGGATAGTGTTATCGATCTATTGGTCTGGGCTCGCCATCAATGCAACTACCTCTGCCCACAAATTGCACGAACGTAGGGGAGAGCTGAGTGAAATAGAAATCCGGGGCGAAATGGACCGTTGGTAACAAGTTTTCGAGGAGTGCTTGGAAAATGGTCCGTTCTGTCCCGAGATTTCATTTTAATCCGCTCTTCCCTATATCGTCCGATCGAAATCAAAGGGGCCGCAATTTCTCTGTACGAGCGTACACATGCGCCCTTATGGTTTCAGTTAACCGGTATGTTTGTGTGTACGCAACGCCGCTCGTCCGATTTGAATCGTACAAATTGATGTTACCGAATTTCGGCGATCACGGAAGCGGATGCACAAAATCGATGGAGAATCAATATTATATCCTTGTGTTTTTGTATGCACGAAGACCCAGCGTGTTCCGAACGATCGAGCGTTCGGCTGCAGGGCACAGGTCTCGTTTGACGTTGATTACATTGGACTCACCGGGGAGGTCGACGCCGATGCGGTTCATCTATTTTTTGGGGGGGGAGTGCGTTGAGATTTACGTCATAACGTACTCGCGACTGCTGTTTCAGCCGTTATTCCGAATAAATTGTCGGCATATTTATTTGAGGATGATAAGCAAGGGGAGTCGGCGAGGCAGAGCGGGAAAAAATATAAAATTCAATGCCTTTTTAGTTTTTTTTTTTTTTTTTTTTTTGCAAATGGAACTTTAACGTCCAAATGATGAAAGAACGCATTCGTTCCAAGTTTCAGAGTGACGGATATTCTCTCATATCCTCGCAGATGTTACCTGGGCTCTTTTGGTTGCCATAAAGAATTGCTGAAACACGCGACTAACGCTAAAGGGACGTCTACGTCATTTTGGCGTTATTGGTGTTTCAAGCAAAAGAGCTCGTCTCCTTACGAAGGATTATGGGATTTCGCGCTGTAGGTATAAACGTGCAATGCTAGCATGCGGATCTTCCTGTCGTTTCCGCGACGCGAAGGCTCCTCTACGATTCTTCATCCGCTTATTTTATTCTTCCTGCTACTCTCGACTCCGACGATCCTTCTCTCGTCTCTCGCACGGTAAAGATTATTTTTTTTACAGTTCTTCTGTGACGACCGGGTGAACGACGCAGAAGAGCTCTTCCGAAGTGTTTGTACCAACTGTGCAATGCGTTGCTGATGGACGATACGGGACTCGACGACTTTAAGCGTTTCGGCGGATATATACGTTCCACAGTTTCTCGAAATTATTTTGAAATCTCACGTCTCACCTTTGCTTATCTCGAGGCGAAAGCGGCAGGTGGAATTGTTTTAGGAGAGAGCGAGCACAGTAAAAAGAAGTTTGTACTTTTTACAACAACTTATTGTCCACAAACGCCCACAATTTTTTTATGTGTTGATTGGTTAATTTTCGAATCAAAAGTACAAACTAAAATTGTTGATGACACGGGAACTAAAAGGACAAGTTTTTATATTGAAGTGGGAACGAACGAGTTTGTCACTTATTGAACAAAATTATTTTTACAAAACTTCGTATTCCGATTTTACGAAATTGTTTTGTACTGAGAGTACAATTTCGGTTTGTACTGTGAGTACAATTTTTTTTTTAGCGAGATGTTCCATTCCTGTTTAAGAGTTTTCACAGTTTTGTCGCCATCGATGTAATGGTCGAAACTTTCCGAACAAATTTGTAATATATTTCTAGGCGAAAACAATCGGATTACCAAGGCATCTTCCCGATGAAGGAAGAACAATGTCACACTGTTCATCATCGAGGAAGCTCGTGTGATCCTCTTTAAATCTCATCAGCAGGAAGATTCAACACTTAAAATACCTCACTGTTATCGATACAAATAATTGAACGAAGTTTCAGATTCCTTCAAATCCGCGTTTGTGTCAACATTCACTGGTCCATTTTAGCGCGTCGGGCCATATTCACCACTTTTGCCCAAATACAAAAATAAAACAAAAAAAAATTTGAACACTGTTCTCCCAGGGAATTTCTTTTTCCCCGACACCAAATCCGACTTTTGCCCGTATTACCGTTCTATCTCTGCCTATCCGGTCCGCATCAAACTTTCATGACATAAAATTGAGTGTCTGAAATTTTTTCATTTTTTTCTTTTTTACACTGCGCAGCTGGTTGAAAATCGCGGCCGAAAATTGTGTCCCGCTTTCCCCCACGGCTATTCAGCCTGAATTTCGTCACCTCGCGTATTCCATTGTGTTATCCGACGTTAAGAGATGATAGGTCTCTGTGTACATGTTACGACTGCCGGCTCTCGCGAGACCGTTGGGATGATCGGACCAGAGACAGAAACGTCACGTAACGTGTAAGGAGATGAAACATGAAAGGTGGTTAAGCTGACAGATGACGAAGATCGTGTCTCGCGCCGAGAAGCTACCGTTCCCGGACCGGGACCACTCCTGTTTACTTGGGTGGCCGCCCCACTCTGGCTGTAACGACTCGAATTCGCCGAGTGGCCATCCAACTGATCTCCAAAAGGATTTGCACTCGAGGCAACCTTTCGACTAATGATAATAATCAGTTTAATAACAATAATAATAACAATAACAACAACCGAGAAATCTATGTTTCGCCAGATACGACAAGAGCGGGTTATTAATAACGCGACGTATTATCGTTCGACAGCGATCTCCGAGACGACACCGAGTCAAGAATTGAAGTCAATGTCGAAATAATCTGACGGGCGATCGATCGTCTTTATGCCGGGAGGACGTACTACAAATTTCATGCTCGAGCGGACACTCTGGGGGGTTTCATTTTAATCAATGTTATCGAACATTTCAAAATCTACATGACAGTCTATATTGATCAATAACCATTATTACCCAAGAGTCAGTATCAATTTTAAAGAAAAAGTTCCAAATCACATCCCGCATGTCAGACCATGAAACGCCCTTGCAACGAAGTCCAAGAGGTAATGATGAACCGCGGAACAGGATAATGACGCAGACAGGATAATCGACGACTCTTTGGTGCTCATTCGACCCTTTAACTACAGAGACGAACGTGAGTGAGTTAATTCCCCGACTGATGTGGAAGTTTATCCTGATTGGTACGAGGCGAAACGGGCCTCGAAACACTCTCGTCGGGCGAGGCGACGGTTGTAATAGAGCTGATAGTATCGCGATAGTGGCCGCGCCGATTAGCGTGTATACGGTATATCGTATAACGCGGAAACTCGTTGGAGACATTATTGCCCTGGCCGAGAGGTCTAGTTCCTCGCTCGATGTTCCGGAGAATTATAGCGAGACGGAGGAGGACCGGAATCGCGGCAAAGGGTCTCGAGGAGGGATGACGGGAGAAATAGGAAGAGGATGTCTCCGTGCGGGAACGAAGGGGGGTGCCGCAGAAGCACGCAAAGGACATTGTGCGCCGGGAGAGGATGCTACAACTATTAATTGGTTTGGGTTCACTCCAGAATTTGAACCAACCACCGGCAGTGGCTGTGCAGAAGCTCCGACGCATCCAAGGACCACTAGTATCATCCACTTACATGCTAGAGCTATCCTCGACAATAACGTACAGTATTATAGTTCCGCGTCGTTTTCTCTGTCCCGCTCTGTCAACCGCATTCACGAAGGACAGGAGGCAGTAAAACTTGGCTCCAACTACCATGCCAACGACATCGGACCGATCTATTTAAAATATAGACTTTCCTCTGACCCCCCCACCTCTTTGTTTGATATACGTATGACTGAAGACGAAACGCATAAATTGCACCACGTATGCATCGTATTCACTGTACTCAGGTGGGATTCTGCCGCAACTGGAAAAACGGCACATTTCTCTGGATGGCGTAGGTAGCTGGAGCGAAGCCGACGATCTTCCGGGCACGAATAAGCACTGGATAATTCTATTACGCCACTGCTTGGAATAGAAACATTAAACAATATCTCTGTCACGTCACTTCCGGTTTGAAAATGACACCTTTAGAATAAAACTCAAAAAACTCGAAAATTTTGTTACGATATCAGTTCCGGCTTCAAAAACATAGTTTTCAACCGGAAGTGATGTCATATCGGAAATAGGTCAGTTCCGGTCGAAAAATGAGATTTACGAATGGGAAGTGACGTTTTTCCATAGCACGTTCTGTCCGATTGAAAACTGGGGTTTTGAAATCGGAAGTGATGTCATAAAAAGGCTTTTCAATTTTTTCTGCGTGACGTTAAATTTCTGGTTTAAAAGTGAAATTTCAAAAGTGTAAAGTGACAGAGAAAATCTATGATACATCTCCGATGCAGCCAGTGACAGAAGCGTGTGGATTACGGAACACAGGAAAGTGGGTAAAAGAACGTGTGTGACGCAATTCGAATGTATGTGGAGTGGGCCGGGAGTGTACTGGAGTGAACTCGAGGCAGATTCACTTTCTTCGAATAATGTTCGCAGACAACGAATCTACGTAATAGACGACAGGCTCCAATACCGTGCCCGGTGCAGGCGCAACAATAAAATTTTTCGTCGATCTGTTGGGTCCGGCTCAATACCGGTTTCGGGCGAAATACCGATTTGAGCGCCGGGCGAGTAAAAGACCCTGGACAACTCGCACCCAGAAAAAAAAAATTATTTGACGGTCTTCCTTTATTTGGTTTAAGTAAAATATTTATTTGATTTAAATAAATATTTATTTCATTTATGTAACTATTTACTTAATTTAAATAAATATGTATTTCATTTAAGTAACTATTTATTTGAACTCAAAAATTATTCGACGGCCATCGTTGGCCGTCAAATAATTTTTTTTTCTGCTTGCGCGCAGTCCCTTAGCCATGCGGATGTTTAAATCTCACCTAGGTAAAGAGCGAGAATTTGTTCCCTCTCCGACCACCCCAGCTTTGCTTTAACCTGAATTCTTGCGTCGTCGTTGCCGATGCCAAGCAAATAAGATAAACGAGAAAATCTACCGACATCCGTAAACCAGTGAGACTGTTGCATCGTGAATCGTCGGGAGGGAACTGGCGATACGATTTTTCCGTAATTTATTTTCACGCTCGAGAATCCGTCACGTAGGGCTTTGGAGCAGGAGGTCGAGTATGCATGCACGTCCGATACACCGGCATCGCAGCCGACGCCGGTAACGCTCGGCGTGCGGAACGTTTCGTGCGATACGGCAAAACGTACTGGGTGGATGACGGGAAGGAAGGGAACGGATGAAAAAAAAAAAACAATAAAAAAAAAATAAAACAAATAAACATAAAGAAATTTTCCTAGGTACTCTCGGGGGATTCTGTCGTTGCAACGTGTTACTGTGGAGGAATGTAGGAGGGGAGAGAGAGAGAGCGGAGCAGAGCGGAAGGGAGGCAACGCATACTGTACATACGTAAGCCGGGATCGGTGGTGCATGCACGAGTCGTTTGCGTGCCGTGAATAAATCTCGACGGGGATGACATCGAGACATACGTATATACGTGCTTCGGGGCAAAATAGTTGGTCTGTCGGTCGCTCGGTTCCGCCTGCGTTTGTACAACTGTTGGAACGATCGGCGGAGAGGGAGGGGGGGAGGGGGAGGGTACGACGTAGAATAGGTACTATGTCTCGGTAAAGGTCGAACCGAACGACTGCGGCACGTTGGAAAGATCACCACCCCCTCACATGTATCAGTCATCCACTCGGAGCTCCATTGGCTCTTCCTACTTGCTCGTGGCTTGTAGCCCGGTATGATATCTCTATGACCACTCCATCTGTCTAACGGATGCTGCGAGAGGTACACGATAGATCACCGCCTTCCAGACGTGGGCCTATGAAACATGCTTTGGATACGAAAAGTCGCAAGGATTAATGATTGAAGGAGCATCGGAAGACGAATCTAATGCTTGCTTTACTCAATAATCATAACATTTTCTCGATAAAAGGGTTACTGTAATATGTTTATTACAATAACCCTTTTATCGAGAAAATCTTTAAATCTTACTAATCTTACTAATCTTACTAATCTTACTAATCTTACTGATCTTACTAATCTTACTGATCTTACTGATCTTACTAATCTTACTAATCTTACTAATCTTACTAATCTTACTAATCTTACTAATCTTACTAATCTTACTAATCTTACTGATCTTTAAAGATTACTAAGACACTGATGGTCCATTTTGTTCAAATGGCCTACTGAGAGAAGGATCTAGTAAAAACTACCGATCATGTAAGAAAAATTACAATAGCACATAGTAGGTGGGCACTAGGGCGCCCCCTATGGCAGAATATCGATGATTTTCCAAACATTTTTTCCATAATACCAACGAAAAATTCTTAGAAATCCGGTACTTTCTACCATAGGTTCGTGCCCTAATTCCCTACTACTATGTAGTGTGGTAACATCTTAAGGACATGTGGAACAACTCAGTCGGTAACCAAAAACTGTAATAAATGCGAATCAGAGACCGTAGAATTTTCGGGAAAAAGCAAAGCATTAGCGGATGTACAATTTAATACCGCGTCCGATGATGCTTCCGCTTTATCCGAAACGTCAACCGGTTTTAAATGGCATTGATTCGAAAAATGCATCTATCACTCTCGCACTCATATATTACGTGGTACATCTTTCACATGGCCTTAAGCGATATAGTGATATCTACTAGATTCTTCTCTCGGTACCTTAACTTCGGGTATTCGATTTTTCAACAACGACATTTATTTTTTTTCAAAGTCTCCAAAAATTTCGTAAATACGAGACGAAGAGATATATTTATTCTGCAACGTCATGGTTGAAGGATCGATTCACATGTTTCCTCTGCCACAGAACACGATGATTTGCAGCAAAAATGTGCCAAAGGCCAACTTCCCTAATTACTGTACCGAGTACACTTTTACGTCAGAATATCTGCATCTCAGAAAGCGCAAGCTCGCATCGTCATTTGCCCGGATTTCGTATCATAAGTTTAACGATAATCCTCGAGAACTTTCCGGTTTCAAAATGAGAATTCTCCTCGCACTTAGGACGGTATTAGGTAAGACCAGAGGCACGGCCACAACAGGAGCGGCTACTGCACGATGAACCGCTCCTCGGGCTCCGGTATGACACGGGGCTTCGCGAAGGGTTTAACTTAATTAGAAACTCGCACGATCCCCTTGAGGTCGTCGTTCCGGTAACCGTGTCGATGATCTCCGATGTCGAAATTTTGAGGCGTGTACCGATCGTGCCCGGTTAATCGAATCAATCCGTCGGTCCGACAAGCCCAACCGACACGCTTATTACAGGATGATCAGCGTGAGAATCACGATCGTGGACCGCCGGAGAGGTGATAAGAGGCAGAGGACTCCGGGAGTCCTCGGAGGATACCCCTTGTTCTCTTCCGCTACGTTATCTCGTTGCTTCGGGAGGTTGGAAACTTGAAATTCTGGAATCCAAGTTCTTTGCATCTCTTGGCAGAGAAAAGCGTCGTTGAAAAGAGAAACGAAGCTTCCACGGTAGTTTGTAAAATAATTACGAGGTCGCATCGTGAGGGATCGGAGGAGAGGGGTGGATGCGAAGACCCATTCTATGGTCGTTGGACGTCGGGAACAGGCAGCGGCATAGCTCTCCCAGCACCACCGGGCAAAAGAGGGGAGGGCGACTCTGCTGCCGTTGAATATTTGCATATCAAACGATGTGGCGCGGGAGACTGGAAACCCGCACCGTTTTATGGATGCAGCTTTTTCTTTTTACTCACGGTGGCCGAAGAAAGTGAGGATTAATGCTCGGAAGGTCGGTTTAAAAGATCTTAACTAAGAGTGCCTTGGCCGATGGGTAATTTCATTTTTGTTTTTTTTTTTTCCTCCCGAGTTTCCACAATATTTGAAAAATAAACGAAAGAAAAGTCCGCAGGATGAATTAATACGGCTTCATTAATGACCACCAGCGGGACACAAAAGCGTCCAGCAATAAATCGCAATCTGTACATCTGTACTTCGAGGAGAAAGTAATGGCCGACTATAGATAATCGTTATTGGCTACGCGTACGAAAGGCCAAGGAGGGAAGAGGGTGGTTTTCGTGCTGGCCAGCAGTACACTCTTACGTGAGATGGCCGATAGCCAATTTTCCCCGGAGAGTATCGCCGATGCAGGCCCACCGGAGAGACCTTACGGACCCGGACAAAAGATAGAAAAGAATGAAACGATCCATAAACGAATGGGATTCGGTTTCCGATTGTGTGCGAATCTTCGGCCATCTGGCGCGGGGCTTCGCCCTACCCAAAGTTCGATCGCGTTACTGACGGAAGATTATGCGAGGGTGTGGCGATCAGAGAGCGGGCTACATACAGCGCGTTCGGCAGGTGGCCAATACCGAACCACGAAACAGATCGTTTCCCTGAGAATCATCGACCGCTGCACTCTCTCAGATCTCGCTACGTATCCGTAGAAGAGAAAAAAAAAGGTATACAAGAGATCGTGCGAAATTCAGAGTGCGCGGTGGCGTAGTCACGAGGATGCTCCACCACTTCCTCGACTTCCTCGTCGTCGTTGATTGTAAAAGGGCTGAATTACCACTTCCGGCCGACGCCGGGGGGTTTTTACGATTGCGACGCCAGCAGCATCGCTCCCGAGGAGTACTCTGCGCTGCTGCCACTACCATTGTTACGAGGGATAGTGGTAGTGTTGCCGAGCCGGAGTAATTTCGGCGTCGAGCCATGTGCCGCGAGCTGGAGAGCTGTTCGTCTGATAAAAGTGGAGAAACAATTGCGGAACCCGCGGGGATTACTGCTACGGCGCGGTACGCCGTCTGTTAATGAACTCGGGGGGTGCGTAAGTGTTCCGGCCGGAGATCGCGGTCACTGATACACTTTCATTTCCGTACGAAACTCGTTAACGCGAATCGCAAACACAGAGGGACCAACGCGTGTATTTGCACGAGGTTACAATGTGGGTGCGAGAAATCGACATTTGCGCGCTGGCGAGAAGAGTGTCGCTGAACATAATAGCGCTTCAGCTCGTATTATAAGATGAAAAACACTTCCTTCTCTGTAAATACCCAACGTGCATGTGTTTCAAGCAGCCAGACAAGCCCCAATAGAATGCAAAGCCGCTTTATAACGAAATCAAATATTTGAGTTTTGCGCTCGCTGTAGCCGCTTCAGCTATTATTATAAGATCAAAAACACTTCGCTCTCTGTAAATTCGTAAGATTCATGCGTTTCGAGCAACCAGGCAAGCCCCAATCGAATGCAAAGTCGCTTTATATCAAAATAGAACATTTGAGTGCCGCCGATTCTTTCGTTGTAGTGCGAATGGGATAAGGGTGGTGAATATTGTAACGAATATAGAGATGACGATGGACCGAGACACACGATATTACACAGATGACCGGAATGGCGGAATGGAACGAACAGATTATCGATTGACCGGATGACAACAGTCTTGATCAGACTTTCAGAGAAAACAGACGTTTGACAGTTCGTGCCCGAGATATTTAGCTGCGATTGTACTTAATAATATCCACCGCAAAACTAAATAGGCGCGTTATTTATTCCACGAGAAAGTTACAATATGGACCGATAAAGAACCGGTGAAGAATATGAACCGGTAAATAACAACAAGTGTCACGTACTCGTTGATACGGTGATGAAACATTTATCCCCGAACGGAAACTGACCGACGAGCTAACGTATGAATAATACGCCATGAATATTAAGTGCGCCGTTACATATCGCCGATCATGATATCGCGGCACTTTGGTCGTGGCGCGTATGTCGTAAAAGTGGTGAATATGGACAGGTCAACTACCGGTAAAGAATATGAACCTATAAAAAAACAACGACGAGTGTCACGCACTCGATGATACGACGATGAAACATTTATCTCCGAACGGAAACCGACCGCAGAGCTGAAGTGTGAATAATACGCCATGAATATAAGGTATGCCCATATGCCTATGGAACATAATGGGACGAGGCTGACGTGTCTGACCTGCGAGGGGCTATAACTACTAATTTACTTCGTCTAGGCATCGCCGGCCTGTTCCACTGTCTGCGTTACGGACTAATACACGGGGGCGCAATATGTATTTTCCTCCAGCAAACCATGCAGCAAGCAGTCCGAACCTTGGGGCTCACACGAGAACAGAGAGGGGGGGGCTTCACTCTCGATCAATGTACTGCCGGTTAAATCATCCGGCAATCTCGTGTGCCCCCGCGTGCGCCGAGGACGCCGCCAGCACACGTCGGGACCTCGGCTAGGACTATATATCCATAATTAATGAACGATCCATTCCATCAATGGACGTGCGAGGAGGAGCCGGTTAGGAAGGCGCGGCATTCTCGCCTCCTCTTCTCCTGCTCCTTCTTCTCTATATCACCTACCCTTCCTTCATATCTGTCCGTGCGCACTCTATCCTTACGGTAGTTAAGACTCTCACCGCGGAAGTGTTTCGTTCGCGTGCCTGTTCTCCTCGCACGCGATCTTACCACCGAACCGTCGAGCGTTATAATATACGCTTACCTGTGCATACATCGCCGTAGCCGAGAGAGTGGAGTAAAGGGGGGCTTCGTACGGGGTATGTATCGCAGTCTCGCCTCACGCGGTACATTATATACGGAGGAGGAGAGCGGGGCGAGCTTGAACCAAGTGCAGCACGCACGCGGGACGATCTTGACGCAAGCTTATCATTGTCATGGCGAATTGGCCGACTATGTGTGCGGAGGTGTACGGAAAAAGGAGGTTGCACGAGAGACGATGTATATAAACCCCCTCTTCGTTATCCAGATAGCCGCAGGGAGTAATAGATATAATGGCCGGAGGAGCCTCGACTGCAGCGATATCCTCACGCTATCCTCCATCACCCTGTAATTCTTAATTGTACCGAAGCTGAGCTACGAGCCGGGGTGACCCAGTACGGATTACATGCTACCTATATCCAGCCGACCTAGAGACGGAGAGTCCTTTCGCCGTCTCGGCAGGTTTACGAGCTTTTTTACACCTATCGATGAAACCAATTAGACGGTAGGATGGAAAATGTGGGGTACCGGTAAATCAGCGGTGGGCGTTGGAGAGATTTCGTGGGAGGTAAATCGCCCGGCTGAGGCCGATGAGCGACAGGATTTTGTTTGCCAAAGGACCTCTTTTCCTCGGGGTTGGTAATCGTATATAGTGATATAGAGAGTCCAATGGGGGAGGATTGAAGCTTCAAAGGCTTTAATGAAATTAGATGGCCTCTTTGGTGGTTCGCCCCCCCCCCCCCCCCTCTCAATGGACGGTGGGAATAGCGGTCTTTACCACTACCGCTGTCGCGACCACCGGGAAAACGGCGATCAACCGAGCTCCTGCCCCTGCTGCAGTCTGTGTATAAAGCTGTGTATAACCTCCTATATCGGTCAGAGGTAACTCTCGTCCTCTCTTCCTCCCGCGAGGTTTCGCTCCTGGTCCTCATGCCGGGTCATGCGGGGCTGCCTATTTCCTCTCGTTTCCCGCAAAACCCTTAACGCTATAACGGCAGCGTCAGCAGATTCCGGTGGAGAGGGGGAACCTTGGGGAAAAGCACACGGCGAACGAAAACCTTTCATCTCCCAGAGCGAGAACGCCCGGTCAACGACGCCCTGTGAGGACCGTACGAGCCATGCGGCGAGAGATCCGCAAGCTTTTCACCGGGTTGCTCGGGCTCTCGCGGCGGCAAACTCGGTAACCTCGCCGACGATGACCGAGCCTCGGACGATGAAAGGATAAGCTTCCTGGCTGACCGGTAATTATCGGCTATAAATGTAAAGAGGACGAGAGTAATAACAAAGTTCGGGACTCTGCGGCGGATATTTAGTGTATTCGTGATTCGATGTTTGCCGAGATATTTCGATGAAGTTTTGCGGGCACTTTTGTGGGTGGGTCATGAAAATTTCAGCGTCTAAGTGAGAAACTCAAACATCTCATCCCCTTCCTATCTGCGCGGCCTGTTAGGATCGATTAATCGATACAGCACACGAAATGAAATTGAATCACGCGAAGCCAACAGTCGTCTTCGACCCGATTTCCGCGAACGCGATAAACGGACTGAGGTAGAGAGTCGCCGGCTGCTTTCACCGCACAGACACACACACATACTGTCGTTTACAAATCATAATTAAAACTAACTTGCCGGCGACGCCGCTTAATTATAAGTTTCTGGCGAGACGACCGAGTGTATAATTAAAGCGAGATTTTATAATTAAAAAAATACAATGACGAGCCGGGGATCTCGAAGGCTTTTAATGTTTCTTGCGAAACTGGGCTTTCTGTCATTCGCGACATGCATCGAGGCGTGAAGACGCTTGTATCCAAATGGTGTCTCGTTTGTCCGTTCTAATTTTTTTTTTTTTTTTTTTTTTTTTTCATTAAGGAAGGCACACGATGCACAAGGAAAGTTTAGCATATCACAAAGTTCACTTCGTTCAACGTTAGTCGAGTAGCTTCTCAAGTGGAAGAAAAATACCATGGTCGCATGCCCGCCGGTGTCTTATCGTGGAAAATTTTCGCTTACATTAAATTATTGCTTGCGGCGATAACGAAGACTGTATATGCAAGAATATTAAAGTTTGCTTTAATATTCCCAACTAAAAGATTGATTCGATAGGAAGGTCAGTACTTTCCGAAAGGACAAAAATCTTTCAAAGAAATCAAACACATCAACGATGTTAAGGGAATATGTCACAGATCGCCGGTTCTGAATGGTTTGGGGGGTTGTGGGGGGGGGGGGGGGAAAGGTTTCTAGCAATGGTTGAGGCCTAGGTATCTATTCATATACAGGTTCGAAGCCCCTTCAACTCGTAATATCTTCGAAAACCTATGGGCGCAGAGCGAATTTATTTTTTTAATGCGTCCCTAATAATTTTGCAATGTTATTTTAGAAAAAAAATTCTAACACAGTAGTCTGGAAATATATATTTTTTTAAAAAGAAAAGAATGTTGCTTTCCACGCGTCACCATATGCAGCTCATGCTAATTGACACCTTTTTAAGCTCATGTATCTCGGAATCCATGTGGGAAAAAATTCGTAGAAATTCTTATAAAAATACTCATTGGTATATAATACTTGAGATTTTTAGTTCCAAAAGTAGAAAAGTCGTTGTGCGACGTATTGCCTTAAGAACATTTGCCTCGCATAATAAAAAGTTGACACTTCACATATGATCAATTTTTTTTCTTCAGATTTTGTATCTCATTTTCGAAGTATAAAAAAAATTCTCACTGGACAGAACCTTCGGCTGGGAATTTGTAAGCGACACATCCACAATAGAGTTTCGAACAAAAAGTGATTTGGAGGGTTGGTGCTCGGTTCGAAATGGACGATCTGTGTGACGGTTTCTCTGCTCTTCCGTTCCGACGCCTCGCGTCGACGTGGTCCGTCAGGGCCGCGTGCAGGCTCGCGTCCGGCAAACCTCGGCGAAGCGAGAAGCGACGTTGAAATTGCACTCTCCGATAGCGGCGATTTTTCAAAGAGGTCTAAAACCGAAACGTGGTCGTCGAGGCTTTCCCGCACGGGAATAGTATCCGGCCCGCGCGCTATCTATATGCCAGGCGTTAAGTCCCTGGAGAACGAGCAGCGGTGTCCGTGTGTGAATGTGTATACAACGATTTTCTCTTTTTCCCTCCGCACCCGGTGTGCAACGGCTTCGGAACGGAGAAGAGTTAAGTGAGTTTTATAGACCAGCATGGAAAGCTTCTGTGTCTACGTACACTCCTTTTTTTCCGCTCGCAGCAGATTTTCGAACCAAAGAGAATGCATAATAAACTTGCGCGAGAGAATTATTCATTATTCACTACAGACGATAGCGCTCTTCACTTTTTACCATAATACAAAAGAAAACATTTTTAAAGCGTTTGCGCTGTCTGGTTCGGTTTTCTTTTTTTTTTTTCTTTTTTTTTTTAAATAAAACCGAGCAAAATTATCGACTGGCTATGTTCGATACACTAGGGCCTCGATTTGTGCGGCCTCGGTTTCCGCAACAGTCCCCACCACGGAGCGAATATCGATCGACGCAGTAAGCTATTTGCCATGCTTGACAGTTAGTATGGGCGGGGCATGCGCAGCCTCGATTTTCGTGGGTGTCAGCGGGAGCCGGTCCCGCCGCTGTTCATGAAGTCGAGGCCCTAGTGTACCATTTTAATCCTCCAGCAGCTTCGACACTTTTCTGTATAAAAAATATGTAAAAATTTGAATATTGGAACAATTCAGTTTTGTTACTCTTAAACCCAAATTAAAAAATAAAAATAAAAGATTTAATAAAACGTCGATCGAAAAACTTTTTCAATCGTGCATCGGTAAAAGGTTTCCAGAATTTTATGATAAAAATTCAGACGATATTTTAAGAAACCTCATTCACCAGCGTAGCAAGTACGCTGGCAGGTGACGTATTGACGCGAAGTCCGAAAATTCTTCCAAGAAGAAGAGAGCGAAGAATTTCCGAAGAAGTTTCCGGAGTGATCGCTTCGTTCTTGCATTGCGAACTGAAAGTTCCTCTGTCCAGGATATACAGCATTATATATATTATCCCTTCGAGTTATGAAGCACGCTCGCGAGGGGTTCTTCGACATACGTGTATGTGTGCGCGAAGAGAAACATTCGAAGCTCTGTGCCGCGGTGAGGACGGTGTGAGCTTCGTGAGCGAGGGATCGGCAAAGGCGATAAAGCGATATACACTCGACGGGCATAACTATATTTATAGTGACATATCACTTTATCGCCATTGTCATGTCCGCGCGAGCGCGCGCGCAAGAGCGAGAGTACCTATATATCTACCGTATAGGCGAGAGACAGGCGAGAAGCTGTTCGCCAGAATAAGAGGTGCTTTTCTCGTCGATGCATTCGTGTTGATCTCGTTCCCGAGACTCACTTCTGATACTTTTAGCACCATGTCTCTCGTTCTCCAACGGTATGCTGCAAATGTGCATGTAGATGCATAATACATATGCACGCACACACACGTATATATATATATATGTATGTATATAAAATGGTAAAGCCTATTAGCACGCCGCGATGACAGGCTTATCGAGCGAACGTAATCCTGTGACCGATGCACGCACGTAGACAACAATACGAGCCGTTGCGAAAGAAATTGCAAGTAATGATAATCGAAGCTGAAATAATTCCAATCGACAGAGTTCTCGCTCCGGCCTCGCGGGGAGATTGTAATTCAGTGATTAATGGATCCCTTGAAAGGTTCGTGCAGAGTTAATTTTCAACGGAATTCAAACAAATTGTTTTCCAAGCTCGAATTACACTTCAACACCGCGGATAGGATAACCCGGGAGAATTAATACAAATGCAAGAGTCCTCTCGCGTTGCAACGCGACCGGCGGCCGATCGGGTTCGTCGACCCGCAGGTGAGGAGGCTGCGGCTCTCGGTTGCATCGTGCATCGCGCTCGGTTCGCCTCATCTCCGCCATCCTCCGCGACTCCTCACTTGTGCAACGTGTATTATACACGTTTCTACACCCGGCGGCGTGTATTGTGCAGACTTTAACGTGACTTCCTGGCGTTCCACTTGCTGGGCGTGCATCGATGCACGTCTATCGCTCGCGTCAGTATATTGTGTGGCTAACGAGAGGAAACTGTGTTCCTTTTGTCATTTAGAATCAGGAGCGAGTAATGGAAGATTTTCTCATTTTTTATCGCGATTTCACAGCGACGTTGGCAGCGCGCTCGAACCACGGTGTGGAACACTGCTCCGATACCGGAAGTCTGGTGACGCGATTGCTCAGGATCGTATTCCACATTCGTGCCTTCAGTATTGTAGAGAATATGGGTGGTAAGTTTTCATATTCTTTTGATAAGGAAAAATTATAGTAAAAGCAGTTTCTACCCAATAGCAAATCCGAACGAACTTAAGTAACAATTGTAATAGACACTGGGGACTATGTATTAAACGGTATTTTTTATTGGAACTTTATTTGTAACAAAAGTATTTTAAATGGTGAGAGATAATCACCAAGTATTTTAATGCAAAGACGTAAAAATAAAAAATGAAAATAAATACCGATAATTATAATTATTTATAAATATCGGTATTTATTTTTATTTTTAGCGAGGATCGTATTCCACATTCGTGCCTTCAGTATTGTAGAGAATATGGGTGGTAAGTTTTCATATTCTTTGGATAAGAAAAAATTACAGTAAAAGCTGTTTCTACCCGATAGCAAATCCGAACGAACTTAAGTAACAATTGTAATAGACACTAGGGACTCTGTATTAAACGGTATTTTTTATTGTACTGTATTTGTAACCATCAAAAGTGTTCTAAAAGGTGAAAGATAATTACCAAGTATTTTAATGCAAAGACGTAAAAATAAAAAATAAATGAAAATAAATACCGATAATTTCTGATTAGAAAATTTTCTCACTACAATCATCGCTTGCGTCAGCTTGAATCGCTTTAGGTTCTCTGTCGTCGATTCGAGGGAGTACGAGGTTCAATCCACATTCCGAGCAATACTACAGACACGAATATGAGACATCAACTGCTGTAAGACAAAAGGGCGTATCTCCCGTGTTAAAGCCTACGAGCTAGGCCCTTTTCTTTCTCAGCAGCCGATTTGATCCTCGGCCAGCTTTTGACCACATGTGCGAGCCGTATTCCGAGTCATGCTTTCAGCGACTCTCCTCCCGCTCTAATTTCTATACGCGATGGAAAAATGCAATGAATCCGCACGTCGTGTTTGGTTCGCCTCGCGAGAGAATACGCCGAAAAATCCCTGCGAATTCAATCGAAGTTTTTTGCACATTCGAACGGAGCGGAGAATTGCCAAAAAAAAAGTGTAAAAAATGAAAAATTGAAGACAAGAAAAATGGAGAGAGACGAGGCGGAGTGAGCTCGTAGTGAGGGCAGCGACGAGTCAGCGTTACATACAGCATGCAACCAAGATTAAAAGGCGATCCGACTAGGTTGGCCGGGAGAGGAGCGCGGGTGAGAGACCATCGGCCGGCCGAGACCATTGTCCGCTCGTGCACCGGGTGACCCTTTTCACGTTCAATGACAATGATGATAGTGCCGCTGTCGTCCCGGAGCCCCGTCGATGCACCGATGGGCACACCGGAACGAAACGAGTGAGCGAGCGAACGAACGAAGAACGTGTCAAGCCGTCCGCGAGCCGCTAAAAAGTTCGTTCTGTGATATACTCGGTCACTCGTATGGTTTTTTTTTGTACACCTCTTTTTTTCACGAACAAACTGGCGAACGTGTGTGTGTGTGTGAAATGGCGATCGATCGAAAGGTCACGGAGTCTCGACGCGCCAACCATGCGGAAATGTATGCGTTGTACGTTGGCAACGATGGAAAGGAATTTAAAAAAAAAAAGTTTGGCGGTTCTGCTTTTTCTCCTGGCGCCCGAACGGTTAACGCCGCTCGTTACACTATCGCGAATCATAATCAACCGCGAGGGAACCTCGCGACTCATCGCGCCGCGGGGAGGAGAAGGTGTTGCTGCTGCTGCTATCGTTGCTGGTCGTCCGGGTTTCGGAACTTTTAATTAATACCGAAACTCCCCCGGTTTTCCCTTCGTTTCTCAACACCCCCGCGAAGCTCGCGCGCCTCTCACTCGAGAGACCCAGGGATGGCAACACCGAATTAATTTTCTCGTCGAGCCAAGAGCTACGAGAGTTCGCGTGTCGGACTCGTTTTCTCGTTTCGCTGAGGGAGACGCGCAGAGCGGGGCAAAGCCCCGGCTAGATGGATTTGCTTCTCTGCCTTGACCTTAATTTTTTTTTTGATTTTTTTTATATATAAAAAAAAATTACTAGTCACAGTCCGGGCTTCGTCGTCCACGTCGCATCAGCTACCTTACGCTAGTGGCACTTGAAACGAAGAGTGCAGATTCGCTGAGTTTTCTTATTTATGTACTTTGGCTCGTTTAATCTTCTCGAAACTCGCAGAAGAGGCTTCGTCGTTCGAAGCAAAAGACTACTTATGTCTTTTTTTTTTTTTTTTTTTTTTTTTTTTTAAATCACAGCTTATTGCGCTAGTTTCGAAAAACTCTCGGAGTCCCGATTCGTGGAAGAAATTAGCGACATCCCCGTCGAGGATTTAATACGTAGGGGAGAGGGGGGCAAAATGGCACAGCGGGACAAAACGGGATAATGCGACAAAACGCAGTTTTCCAATAACTTTTGGATGGTGGCGATGTTGGTATGTGGGGCAAAACGGGTTTGAAAATCCGGATGTATCGTTGGGACAAAATGGGGCATCCAAAAATTATTGTAAAATTGAGTTTTGCCCTCACTGTCCCGTTTTGCCCCGCTGTGCCATTTTGCCCCGGTCTCCCCTTCATTGAATGTCTTAAAGGACACAGCCGTCCGTCTCTCTTTGGAATTTTACCTTGGAAGCGAGTCGCCGTTTTCATTCGAGAGAAGAGACTAATTATTTCGGTTTTTCACAGATTGTTACACTAATTTCGAAAATCCTCCGGGGCCGTTCAAGGAACAAATTAGCGACATCCTCGTCGAGGATTTAATACGATCCCTGAATGTCTCTCAGAGGACGCGGACGTCCGTCCGTCGTTAGAATTTCGTCGTAACTGCCACGACGTTTTGCATCTACCGACGATTTCCATTCATTTCGCCGAGGAAAGATGGTAGTCTCGAGCAAAAGAGTTTGGGAAACTATTCGCAATTAATTCACGCTTTCCAAGGTAGACTTTTCCTGGAGCCTCGTTCTCTCGAACTGACTTTAAAACTTCCGGACGTCGTGTAGCTTCTTCAAAGGACTGACTCAAGTTTGAGCATAATTTCTACTGTAAACACGTTCATAGTCTGTCGAGGCTGGCTGAAGCTGAAAGTTCATCTTCTCTTGAAAAGGAATTTTTTTTATTTCTTTTAAATGTTAAAACATCTTTTTGCGAGACTATATAAAGATATCGAGCAAGATGTTCCGCAAGATATCTCCCCAGACTCCCCTAAGATCCCCCAAAGATTGCAAGTCCCATTGCTAAGGAAACTGGAATAATTAGGAGCAGAAAGTGAATCCTCAAAAACCACTATAACGTGTCTGTCCGAATGACAATTAAAAAAGTCCCAACCAAGCCTAAAACTACGGAAAATACACCCAGAAAAATAATTTATTTGACGGCCACCGTTTATTTGGTTTAAGTAAAATATTTATTTGATGTAATTAAATGTTTCATTTCATTTATGTAACTATTTTACTTAAACCAAATAAACGGTGGCCACCAATTTTTTTTTTTTTTCTTTACCGAGCATGTATTTCACGTACAATTTTAGGCAATAAATACCCGTGTACTTTTTTGATCGAGCACAAATCAGCCAATCGGAATGCAAAGACGATCTCATGAACCGTGGAAAATCGCGAAATGCGATCCTATCGAAAAATCCGAGCTAACGTCGAGAGTAGTTTACGAGTGTGTGAGCTTTATACGACCGAGCGTAAGTCAACTGGGAAGGAAAGCTCGTCGTGGAGTGGTTTCTCCCAGCGGGAAGGTTTGTGGGTTGTGTTCCCACCGGTTTCTATCGTAAGCGAAGTCGAGGGGTAGTTTCGGTCAGAGCGGAGGCGAAACTCGTTTGCCAGGGGTTTGACTAAGGCGCGCGATAGCGGCGGGGGCTTTCGAGGGAGATGTGTATTAGGCCAAGTCTGTTTCGGATAGGTATAGGGTACGCTCCGTGTGTACACCCGAGGATCTCATTAGCGAGATTCGGGTGGTGTACTGGAATTCACCCCGGTATAGGGATGAGGAGTAAGCCCGAGCGGTGCGCACGGTTCCAATGGCCGAGCTCGGTTATTTCCGGTATGCATAGTGGAACTATATATCTAAACGGTACGCACCGCGGAATATTAATAATATGGATTGACGTAATACGTATCACATATTGCAGTTGAAATACGTGATTAAGGGCAATATCTGCACAAAGTTGCAATATCACAGATATCTGATAAGCGGATTGCAAAGCTGTGTGTCAAACTTCTGCAATAATGGTCAACAGAGATCATAGCAATGCGAAATTTCCTCGGATCTAATGAACGAACGATCCGTGTTACATGTATGTTCGCAGGTTCTCAACTATGGCGTGACGTACCAAACTAATTCGGTGCAGTCAAGCCCCGATTAACCGGGACAAGGGGGCTTCGGGCTTACCCATGGATAACTGAAAATCACGAATGGTCCCGAACGATCAGAACACGTTATAATTGCAAACACTACTAAAAGAGACCAGTGTGTCCGAATGGGAAATTCATCGTCGATTCCGTTTTCAACAGTTTCAAGTTCGTTTCTTGATTTCAAGTTTGTTACTTCTGTTTGTTTGGTTCTTCAACTAATTGTCGAATAGCTGTTCCTGTCTCATCTGCCACAGGTGTTTCATATCGATAAAACCGTGTCCTGTCGTTGTTTAAAATGTTTTAGTAGGATTGTAATCAATTCCCCAGCTTCTGCATGAGTTGATTCGATTCAAACTAGATTCTCATCAGTCATAATGTTCTCACACGTGTAACGAAGAACCTAACCGAACAAACGGTTAATCCACCGCCTACTTAAAACACTCCTGAACAATCGAGGTTTCACTGCATCAATATCGCGGACACGTGGTGTTTTTAACAACACCCACGTCGATACTGCTCAGTCACAGAATGCAGTGTAGATTAATTCTTTATATGTCTTAGATAATTTCTTATATAATTTTACCGACAATCGCATAGCCTGAGAGGAGCCTTTTTACAACATTTTTCACCCTTCGCTTATTTGACGGGAAAGTCCGCGAAGGAACCTTTGGCGTCCAGATGTTTTATTACTAGATTATATCATTGTTGGAAAATCCGAGGTACGGCGTCTGGCGACCAAATGTTTTACGACGAATTCACCGTTAGGGTTTTTTGCGCGAGTATCCGCAAGGTACTGCGGCTCGACGCCTCGTACTTACCTGCGGGGGACGCCACCCTTTTAGCCAATCAACGTTTGTGAATTCGTTTAATGTAAAGGCCAATGGGGAATGCGTGATACAAACTCTCGAAGCCATCTTTACCTCCCTCGAAAAAGAGGGAGTGAAAAGTTCGGGAGTTTGCATTTACATATTTTTTTAAGCAGTCTCGACTTAACAAGCGCGGCAGACACAACTAGCTGCTCGCCAACAAAATCTTTAACTTCGACTCGTGAACTTCGACACGGACAAGAACTCGTCTTGATCCCTGACTCGAACGAACACATCACACGACCCATAATTATGACTTATTTTGTACAATCATTTGTAATCATCGATAGTTCTTTTGTTTTTCTTGTTATCAAATTATATAGTGAATTTAAGGAAAGTGTAAATCTCATTCTTAATTAATTTTTTTCCCATCGTTCCTCTCGGGTCAACTTCGCCGTCGGGAACAGTTTCGGGAGACAATATCGACGTACCGACAGGTATAACTGGGACTTACAACCCCAGCAAGCGCCTCGCAAAAATTATAGTGAGCTCCCGCGTCGGTTACCCCGAACAGATACGCTGACGAAGTTGTCGCGCAAGTTGCTGGTCTGAAAACCTCGGCGCGACAGAACATTCAACGACGCTCTCGACCTTGGCGTAGATTTTTGCGAGAAGAATTCCATGATGAATCATTCGGCGGTGCGTCGAGTGTGTGTGTGCTGCGCTTCGAGAAACAAGAGAGGAAGGAATGAAACGGCCAGCAGGCCGGGGGTCTAGAGCTATCCTCGCGTCCCGCGAGTCTTTTGTCGGCACTTTTGGTCCAATGTTGCCTCTTCTCTTCCGTCGGGCTCTGGGTGCGCTAGGACATATATACACGTAGGAAGAGCGAAGCTAGTAAAAAGAACTTTTAATGGCCGTGGCGTGGGCAGCGAGCGGAAACGTTTACGCGGCGTCTCTCTTTAATTGCGGGACGACGGTGTGCGCGGGAATCGCGGGTATTGTGTAGCGCGAAGGGCATAGGCAACGAAGAGCGCCGATACTCGAGCGCAATGTGGAGAACCGTGAAGTGTCACGAGGAGGACGAAGAAAAAAAAAAGTTGGTAAAAAGTGGTCCAGCGACAGAGCAGTCGTGTCTCGAACTTCCACCGTTGTTCCAGGAAACTTCGGTGTTTACCGGGGGATAGTCGTAGACTGCGAATTATCCGAAAACGATTCACATCGGGATTGCAAATATTGAGTGGGTCGCAACTGGGTGTATGGAATTGTCTATTCCCTCTCCGGCTCTGCCCCCTCTAATCTACTCTGGCACTTGGTTTTCTTCTCCCCCTCTCATTTCACGTATATATCTCTCGGTCTTTCGGTTTCAGCATCGATTGCGTAAGTTCTCCGCAGAGTCTCGAAGGATACAATGTATTGTGTGCGTTGAATCCCATCGCGCTTGAATTTCCCCGAACGGGTGTGTTTTCCATCCAAATAGCTCGCTCGAATATTTAACCAGTCATGAGAGAGAAAGCGACTGGGATTCAAATACATACACCGCGTGTCGAAGAGCCTGTTGACTTAATCGTCCATTCGGATTCAAGATACCGATAGTGCACTCCACACCTGACCAACGAAGTTTTCGTCGAAGGGAAATAATGAAAAGCAGCAAATCAGAGGCTTTGGTGAAACCACCGGAAATACCAAAAATATTGAATCTGATAGTAGTTTCCCATTCAACGATCGGGGTGCGGGAGAGTTGCCAGTGGATAATCCAGACTAATTTCGAATAATTATGGAGCGATATGAAAATATGTCCTGAAAGTGACGGCCGTAAAGTGGAACTTCATTTTACGGCTGAGATATTATGGGTTTCCCATGACTGGCCGACCGTCTCTTACTCGCCCTTGCCCAGATATTTTCGTAATTGAGTTCCGTAATTGAGTCCGGTCGTGAGTTAATGAGATAGTTGTTGGACGAAAGTTCACGTTGATTACCGGAATTTTCGCTCCCGATTGCAACTGTACTCATGTGTGTTTAAGCCGAATTAGCCTCTGCGGGACATCCACGGTATCCGGCTTTCGTCGAGTTTTGCCCGCCAGCTCTACGATCGCACACATGTGTGCCCCGCAGTTAGCATTTTAATAATTGATTTCTGAGCCCGTTTGTCCGGCACGGTGGATTAGACGGGGTGGGGATATCGAAGCCTGCTGGGTCGTCACCCACCACGATTCACCCCCTGCATATAATACCATACGTAAAACCTACCGCACGCGTGCTGTGCTCGCCCTGTGGTGCGACTAATGCCGGGATTATCGGAGTGTAATAGTTCGCCACCGGTAGCCGAAGCACTTAATCCCTAGGATGGACCATAACGGTTAGGCTGCGCCACCGTATTCGGTTTCGCCATATTCCACCACCCTAATGTGCGCTCCAACGCATCGATGCTGCCCCGTGCGTGTATTGCGCACGTCCTCTGGCAACTCATTGAACCCTACGCCTATCCAATAAGAATTTTCCCGAATATTAATAGTGATCCCAGAATGTGGCTGCGCTCATCTGGAGGGGAGCGTGCGAGAGACGATCGAACTGGTTTACTATGATGGCAGTCTTTTTCCCTACCTATACACAGTAAGAAAGTTTGTACTTTTTACAATAACGTATTGTCCACAAACGCCCACAATTTTTTTGTTTGTTAATTTCCTAGTTATAAAAATAAAAGTACAAACTAAAATTGTCAATGCAACGGGAAATAAAAAGACAGGTTCGTATATTCAAATGAGTGCCAAACGACTTTGCTACTTATGTAACCGAATTATTTTTACGAAATTTCGCATTTCGATTTTACGAAATTATTTTTTACTGTGTAGGGTAAAAATTGTGAATATCACCCGGTCCATATATCATTGACTTATATGTAAATGGGGGTGGGCCATATTCTCTACTTTTACCCGGTTCTGCATTCTTACACCGATAAAAAGAAATTGTTGGATGACGCAAATGCGCGGTGACATACGATCGAAGGTGTAATTGGTTGGTACAACAAAAATGTTTGTTTCAATAGACAAATTTTGAATAAATCGAAGCAAATAATCGTTCAACAAAACAATGCTTTATTTGTACCAAACAAATAACAGCTTTGAACGTATGTCACCGTGACTTTTGGTTAATCCAACCAATTTTTTTTTCTCAGTGTACATAACACGGCTTAGTCCTTTTGCCCCATATCGATATATGGGGCTCTCGTGATGCGCGGATTACTAAACATCCCTCTCTCCATGCTCGGATTACCAAACGCCCCTTCGCCGATAAAAACAGGCTGAAACGATCACCCGCGGTCGTACATCCGACCCACACGACTAATTGTGTTTCAGAAAACCACTAGCCGGCGCTAGTGAGTTTCGTGCGTTACTGCCGCGACGGGAGAGCCATGTGAACCGAGGGTTGAACGTGCCAGACTCAAAGCGGCGTAAACGATTTTCCGCATCGCTAAAAGTTCATAATCGCACCAGGGAATCTGGGATAGCTGCGACTTTGTACAGGCTGATTCACGAACAGTCGGCTCCTTCCTTGCCGCCATTTAATCCCACTGAAAAGGCCCTCGTTCGATATTCGATCCGTTATTTTGAGCATCTTTTTGGGGTCGATCTTCGATGGCCCTTGATGGAGAGTGTGCCAATTTTATTGCGTCGCTGGAGGGTGCTCGTCGTCTATGAAGCAACTCGGTATGTTTACCGGTGGTCGTTGGGTCGCGTGAAACACGCATTGGTTTAACCGAGCGTTATTAATTCACTTCACTTTGCGTGTGTTTTTATCAATAGATATTCCGCATACGCTCTCCTCGTTATGATTTTATTGCTCATTCGATCACGCGCGACTTGTCCGATTGCGCATCGACTCATCAGTTATACACACCGCGAGTTGCAGATTATTTATCATTGGATAATATTTATCGGCTGTGGCGGCGCGTGGAAAAAACATGGTGGGACGAGAATCTCCGATAAAAGTGGGAGAACATATTTCCCGCAGGAAACACCGGACGGCCCGCTCGGTGGACATCGAAATCGCGGGCGCAAGCGAAAGCGCACAGCACGCGTCAACCTCTCGACGAGTTAACGCAATCGCGACTTCATTGTGCAACGTAGATTAAGGGGAACGTTTTCAATCCCATCCGAGAATCCCCGGTGTGACGGAGCGGAGAGACACGAAAGGGAGTGTTGTATAGTATTTCGACGCCGGTAGCTGCGAAAATGAACACCTCACGCTTTCAGTGTCTATCGCACAATGGTAACGAGTACGAGTAGCAAGCCTCAGAGTTGATTTCATTGTTTAACGGGAAAACAAAGGAAAAGCTCTCTCCATCAGGCTCGCGGAATGGGCACGCGGTAACAGGATATGTCATTTTGGACATTGGATTGCGGTGAGGAACAGCAGAAACGCTGAATCGACTGTCATTCCAGCAGATTTTTATCGTGTTTTTTTTTTAATTTCACACTCTAAAAACATGTCCCTTGTTTCACCACGTTCGCCAAGTAACTTTCAACATGTGCCGAGCCAACACGCTTCTAGTGGGTTTATAGTGTGTTGATCAAAACTTACACTAAGAAAAAGAAATGGCTGGATTGAGCAAATGCGCGGTGACATACGTTCAAAGGTGTATTTTGTTAGTACAACACATATGTTTGTTTCAGTCAACAATTTTTGAATAAATTGAAGCAAATAATCGTTTAACAAAACAATGCTTCATTTGTACCAAACAAATAAGAGCTTTGAACGTATGTCACCGCGTCTTTTGGTTAATCCAACCAATTTTTTTTCTCAGTGTAGGCTTGACAGGCATTTGTTGGTAGACATCCTATAGTTTCTGTCTATCGATAATTAAATAAAATAAAAACTTCACTTTGCAGCAAACGGTATTAGGCAAACCTTAATACATCACTGAGATAATACGGTTTTCCCTTAGCCTAGTGCGAGTGACACACTGGACCTGCCGACGTTGGGCCGCTACTGGTCCTGCCACTCCCATTAGAGTGATTGGTCATCATTTGTCTACTCTTTCGTCCTAAGCTGCACGATTAACTTTGCAACTATAGATTGAAGCAAAAAGATCCGAGTCTGCGATGGCAAAAACAGTTGGGTTCGGAAAGCTTCCTGTTTCGGGAATCAGAAGAACTGCGGCGTTGTTCCAGCCCGTCGAAGGGAGGGTACGAATATAATGACGAGGCCAAAGTGGCCGAGGCAGTGGTCGCGGTTTCGGCGAAATTTATCGACGGAGCCACGCGAGAAACGCGGCGAGGCAAGGCCCGTTGAGAAAATAACTCAAGCGCAGCGAACCAGTTAGCAGCGAGAAAGAGAGACCTCCCTAGACGCCCTTCTTGTCGCTTCCCCCTTCGACCGTCTTTCTTCGTCTCCTTATTTGCCTGCTTGGCGTTCTCCAGCTTTTTCCAGGTCTCTCCATAGTTTCGGTCGTTTTGCCGGTGAACTCTCTTGCAACGCGACGACGCCCGTGTGTCGCGACTCTCTCAGCGGGTACGTTCTTTCCTTCGTCGGCTCCCCAACGTCTCTGGATTCCTCGCGCGGTGTTAAGTTTCGCGGTCGTCGAGGTTTGCGGCTTTGTTTGGACTAGCCCAGTGCATCGTTCCCACGAAGCCTCGTTCTCTCCCCCCCTCGGCAACCAACAGGCACTCACGTTTTTATTACATTTTTGTTTTCTGCCTGTTCCACCACGTCTACATTCTCGGGGGCTTCCGATGGCAAGTTCCGCCGAGTCGGAAGAAGACTTTGGAAATTTGATCGAGAAGTCTTCATCGCGATCGAGAGATCCTAATTTCAACGAGGGTGATGTTTTGTCATCGACTTAGGGGAGCTCCCGCGTGGTCGGACCAGTCGCATGAATGGACCACTTTCGGTTAGGTTTTATTTGAGACTTGAGACAACGAAACATAACCATACACCAAATTTCAAAATACATACATGAAACTGCACCCAGAAAAATAAATTTATTTGACGACCACCGTTTATTTGGTGCAAGTAAAATATTTATTTGATTTAAATAAATATTTATTTTACGTAAATCAAATGAACGGTGGCCGTCAAATAATTTCTTTTTTTCTGGGTGTGAGATAGTCCATCCGTCAAAGTGGTCAATTTGACAATCAAAAATCGGTTGCACGGATGGACTCGCTCCAAATGTGTGGGGAAGTTGTTAATGGAGTATTCCGAACATCACTTCTTAAGTGGTACGAAGATGACGGCTCTCTCCCGGTTACAATTCCAGCGAACTCTTTACGTATTTGATTTCCGGCCGTCGAATTAATAACGAATGAGTTTCGATCGCTTCGCCGTCCGGACTGCGACTTCGCTGGTCGATATTCCATTAATTAGCAATGAAGGCGAAAATTTACGAGAGGATATACGTACCGAAAGAGCCAGGCGAGGCCGGGCCACGCCTGTGGCGTGCGAATTGCGACGGCGAGAAACGTATGGAGATTGCACGGCATTAAAATAGAAGAGAACGGTCGAATGAGCGAGAACGATGGAGAGCGAGGATTCGTTCAAGTGGCGGTGCCAGGGTTGCCGAGCCGAGCCTGAGCGACGAGAGGAGGAAGAGACAATGTGAGAGCAGTTATGGTAAACTGTTCATTTAAATAACCACGGCAAAGCCGAGACTGGCGAGAAGTAGTACCCCGAGCCACGACGCCAGACGTCGAGCATACGGTTTTTCATGGTGTGCGAAGTCGGCCAATACCCTATGCCACGTATCGATTCGATATATAGAACAGTGCAGAACAGTTCAAGAAATAGCAAAAACATTTCCTGCCACAGAAGAAAAAAAAAAAAAACAAGTACACACAAGTCAGTGTATAAATAGCCGAGGGGAACTCTAGAGCAAACGCGCGAATCGCGCGGAATCTCAGGTCAAATATTTTCAACTCTACTCAGGAAAAAAAAAAACTGTGGGGGATCGCAGTGCTAAAAAAAAAGTTGTTGTTTGTCACATAAAACGTTGTCCTACTATTTGTTTTGTCGTTGTTTTCTTTTTCGCGTGTGATGAGAAAGTGAAAACCTTCGATTTTGGGGTGAAATATTTCTATGACAGACTATATGGACTACTAGCAGGTTACTTCGCTTTCGGCGCTTAGCTACCTCGCTGTGGACTGCTGAATTTCGATATGTGAGTTCAACTGCCCGTTAAACTCATACACGGAATAGTTATATACGACAGTACAATAGTAGGGGAGAGACGAGCAAAATGGGACATTGGGGCAAAACGGCATAATGGGGAAAAACGCAATTTTCCAATAACTTTTGGGTGGTGGCGGTGGTGGTGAGTGGGGCAAAACGGGATTGAAAATCCGGATGTATCGTTAGGACAAATCAGAGCATTCAAAAATTATGGAAAAATTGAGTTTTGCCCTCACTATCCCATTTTGCCCCGCACTTCCCTAATATAGAATAGTACAATGGGAGCAGGAAAGGGGGTTCTGGAAAGTAACGTCATAATGGCAATGCGTCACTTCAGATTTGAAATCTCACTTTTCAACCGCAAGTGACGTCCTACCGGAAATATGTAACTTCCGGTTTGAAAATCTCATTTTTTGAAACATGAGATTTCCCGACCGGAAGTGGGGTATTTCCGGTCGAAAAATGAGTTTTCTGGATCGGAAGTGACGTGTTTCTGGACGAAAAATGAGTTTTTTTGCGGACGATGACAGTGCACACAGCCGTTACCGACCGCACTAATGCATCTATCACGAGTCTTATTTTTTTTTTCAAGGATTGCGACAAGAAGCGACGGGGTGAAGTAAAGAATCATCGGACGATGGAGTGCGAACTGCCATTGAACTTGTGGCAGGGAGTCGTTGAAATTGATCGAGCGGTTTGAACCTAAGGCTGCGAGAAGGTCGGACAGGGGATAGATTATCTCGAAAGGGGTCGCGAAAGATCGGAGATTCGATTCTGGAGGCGCTCCGGAGGTCAAGATCTCTATGTTGAGGCCCCCCTCAACTGTATTTTTTCCCCAATCTGTGAAATTTCTTTTGCCCACTCTACCTCTTGCCTAATTTCCCGTGAAAAAAAAAGGTTTTCGAAATCGACGACGGGTACGCACGCGACTGTCGTAACTATCGATCTCCGGTATCTCGACAGGGTATTCCCGACGCTGAAATGGTAGAGCCTTTTCTAATAGGGGAGACCGGGGAAAAATGGCATAGCGGGGCAAAACGGAACAGTAATGGTAAAACTCAATTTTCCAATAATTGTTGGATGTCCCATTTAGTCCCAACTATACATCCGGATTTTCAAACCTGCTTTGCCCCACGTACCACCATCGCCGCCATCCAAAAGTTATTCTAAAATTGCGTTTAGTCTCATTATCCCGTTTTGCCCCGGTGTGCCATTTTGCCCCGCTCTCCCCTACTGTCTCACTGTAAATTCGGGAATGGATACTCCAGAGAAAGTAACGGGCGAGAGTCGGAATGAAGGAGTCGAAAAAAAAAGTAGCGAAGAGCGGAAGCTTTGAGCTCTGGCTGGCGGTGTACGTCGAAGTTGAAGCCCCTCGAACAGCTTCGTGGAAGCTCTTTTCCTAAAATCACCTGATCTCTCGGCGAATCGAGTCTTTTGCACGCGATAAAATTCACGGCGAGTGTATTTGCGAACGGGGAAGGACGATCGGAGACCCGAGGGATTTTGATGGTCACGAGGCAGGCATTCGTTGGAAACTTTTACGAAGTTTATTCCTAGGATTCGCCTAGACTCCGCACGGAGCAAAGTGTAGGGGGAGTCGATGAAATATGATTTGGGAAACGAGAACTTTTACAAGTCGTGATTGTTATGGATACGAGTGAAGGCTCGAGGGCTTAACGATCCAGAGGGGAAATCGTGATCGGTGGTAGCATTAGTCTAGGCGCGGCCCGCTCTTTTGTACCTCAAACGACTTCATGCTATTTCTGTTCTGGGAATTCGATTCGCGAACCGATTCTCATCCGTCGAAAAAAAAAAATGCATATTGAGAAAAAATTTGAAATATCGAATCCATCGAAACATTTTACTACGAAAATAAAAAAATAAAAAAAAGTATTTTACTGCCATTATGAGACTGAAATAGTTACTGACCTCGCAAAGCGCTGCGAAGCGGCCATAAAATAAATAAAATTGATACAGATGTGGAATAATCGGTGCCAAGTCGTGGATCGATCGTGGAGTTAGTTTCTCGCTGCAGTACACGACGAGACGAGAGTCAGCGATCAAAAGCTGTAACCCGCCGGGTGAAAGACATTGTTTCATCGCAGAGGATTCGTTCACGGTACGCCCCTCTGTTTCTGGCTACGTCCTGGCGTTCGTCTGTGAAACGACTCCTCGAAATACCGAGTACGAAGTTTTATAGCGGCGGTGCTCTATACTCGCAGGGTGCCGCCAGAGAGCTGTGGTTACGATAGTTTCCGTAGTCGATTACCCCGATATTCTCGAACGTCGGCGGCTCTCTCTATAGCTCGGGGTGGAGAGTTCTTCGTCGATAAATCATGATCGACGAAACGAGGACGCTGCCGTGCAAGCGGCGGGAGAGGTGCGGGAGCCGAGGGATAGAATGGCGAACGATATTTCGCGGTGTCGATATATATACGTTCGCCGCGCTTCGAAGCGCTTCGAGCCAGAGGCGGTGGAACTAGGGTGAGTATAAGAAAAGGAGCTGGTGAAAACGTTATGGTTGAAAACGAACGGAGATTAAAGTTCCGAGAATGAGAGATACCGCGCGGTAGACGTCGTCGACGTTTCTTACATTATATACTACATATGTATATATATATATGTATATATATATATATATATATATATATATATATACCTATGTATATACGGTATATAATAATATCGAAAGATAGAAAGCAATAAATGTCACATCGTCTTTCTTAATCGACCAGATAGGACTATGCGGCTATATGTAGCAGAGAGCGGGTGGAGTCTCGAGCCGTGAGCGAGGCACAACCCCGCGGTAGAATCCAGAGCGGGGCCGTCGAAATCCCTTGGGCTTTATTTCTATATAACTTCCTGCGGAACTAATAATATGATGATCCCTCGCGCGGCTCGGAAATCCGCCGCCTTCGCTTCGAGCGAACGGAAATTAAATACTTTATTCTTTTTTCAACGAGATTACAACGCGGAACGTTTCCTATCCTTCGCCTCTTCCTCCTACTCTGTAACCCCCTCCTGAGTACGAAATTTCGCTATTTCCGCAAAGTTCGATAAATTATGTTTTGTACGTTTTTTTTTTTTTCAGTCCTCTGTTTTTTTTTTCTATTTCTGTTAATATTTCATCTCCGTCGTTCCGTCCGGTCCGCGAGTTCTCCGGCCGCCTCGTCCAACCGACAGGTTAATCTGGAGGAATTATATTTGAAAATTGAGTTAACGTATGTATGGGAAATTTAATTTAATCGAAATGGCACAGACCGATGTATCGGAGTATCGCGAGAGCGCATAAAATTTTCCACCATTCTCCATCAGCGATTCGGTAGCGGCAAGCTTGATACACTTCGTGCCGTTCCAGTTTGGAAAACATCCGGTTGGCCGAACGCTCTCTGTAACAACCGCGGAGGGAAGGGGTGAATGGAGAGTATTACTCCACTCATCCCTTTCAAACCACCCCCCTCCCCCCCCCCCCTCTTCCATGGTTGTTCTGAAACATCGTGCATAAAATTTCCTTTTACCAGCGAGAGGCACTCGTTTGAAAATGGTAGCGGTGTGGTACAACATCGAACGGTTATAGCACCGCCAGCTACGCGAACACGGGGTTTTGTAGAAAAGTTAACCGATCACGCGCGTCCGAAACTTGTATTACGTGCAGTTAGGTTTCCTGCTTGTTTCGCCCTCCGCCCCGCCCGCTACTTCCAAGTTTTCTGTTGCTCTCCTCTTTTTCATATAAAAAGAAGAAAAAAATGCAAAGAAAAACGCGGAAACAGAGTTCGCCCAGCGGGTTATTAGAGGAGTCCGGGTTGCGAAGGTTAGCCCGTATTTGATTTACAGGTGCGGGAGTGCTTCGTGTTTTCCGAGGTGGTAAACGTTATACCTGAGGGGTAGCGGTCGGGAATATACCAGCGATATTGTTAGACCCCCGTCGAAAGCTGTCTTCCGGCTTCCGACAGTGTAGTAACAACTGGACGCGGCTTTTATTAAATCTCGTCTACCGGGAGGGTTGCTTCGACGAAATGGCAAAAGTTCGCCTCATTCTTCCGCGGGAGTCTCGAACAAGCCAGGCTATACGATCAAGCTGGGAGTCACCCCCGTGCATTTAGCGCCTGGGGCCGAGTAAAAAAGCGAGACTACACGCCCGTCGCTTCCCATACCAAATGACGCTCCTCGATCCGTCTTGCTTCTTGCTCAATCAGCGTAAATGGGGATTTAAAAAAATATGAGATGAAGACGGGGCTTGTTGCAAGGGTTTCTGTGGCGGAGGAAACGAAACGTATAGCGTGAAAGTGTTGAATATGCATCCAGAAAAAAATTCATTTGATGGCCACTGTGTGGCCACCATTTGGTTTAAGTAAAATATTTATTTGATTTAAATAAATATTTATTTTAATTAAGTAAATAGTTACTTAAATGAAATGAATATTTTACTTAAACCAAATAAACGCTGGAAGTCAAATAAATTATTTTTCGGGGCGTGTCCCGGTTCATATATAATTGCACTGAAAATAAAAAATCATGGACTCAAGTAAAACTCGCTTTTGCGGACTGCCAAAGAAAAAAATTATTATTTCCATTCTACTTTTAATTCTTACAATTCCATACGGGATTGAAACGATAACATTTCACTTTGACAGTCTTGCCGTCGTTGTTTCAATATCATATGAAATTGTAAGAATTGAAAGTAGAATTGAAATAACAATTTTTTTCTTTGGCAGCCCGCAAACGATTTTTTTTTTCAGTGCGATTTAGCTGATCAAAGTGGGCCATATTCGCAATTTTGACCCTATACGAAAACTTTGAGTATGATCGGATGCAACATCGGCGAACACATGTGGCTCTTATTGCACACCCCATACACGGCCTTGGGTGTGAGAAAAAATGTGATTACTCCCCAATTTATCCGCATCGTTCGTTCCACTCACCGATGACTACCCCGAAATTCCAAAACGTCGATGAAGAAACTTCACTTCAATAGAAAATAAATAAAATGTACGAAGGGTAGTAGCAATCTCCACTCAGCCTACATATCGGTAATCCTCAACGTATTTCTACCCGGGACGGATTTCCCATCATCCCTCTTACAACGCTCGCGCGACTGCCGCTGTGTCTTCCATACCTCAGCTCCTTCGCCTTCCATCGAACTTTTTGAGAATTTATGAAACGGGATCGTAACGCAGACGATCCTCCACGCCAGTTCCCCCTCGCAACATATCACGCGAACAAGAGTACCGTGTACAGCGGAGCCTTTGTACGGGACTTTTCCCCTCTGACGTCAGAAAGCGCTTCGGCTGCTTCCGAAAGTACAACGATCTTGAGATTCGCAAACGCGACATACGGCAACATATCTGAGTACGTGCACGTACGAGCCGTCTCCGCACCGCTGTACCTTACTCGTACCTCCGCTACAAGGCACCAGCTAAGGGAAAGATTAATGAAGCTCGCTCGTCGACGACTCTCGCGTGTGCACACGATGCACCTCTGCATACCATTAATAGATAACCCACCTTTCCATCGATAGACACACACAACACTGCCATGCGTTACGCTAGACTGTTGAGGTAGAGGAGAACGGGGCAAAATGGCATAGCGGGGCAAAACGGGTCAGTGAGGGCAAATGGGTCAGTGAGGGCAAAACTTAAATTTCCAATATTTTTTGGATGCCCCATTTTGTCCTAACGATACACTGAGACAAAGAAATGCAAAGCGCGGTGACATACAGCAAGAACATTTTTTTTTTTGACGACCACCGTTTATTTGGTTTGAGTAAAATATTTATTTCATTTAAATAAATATTAATTTTAATTAAGTAAATAGTTGCTCAATTGAAATAAATATTTATTTAAATCAAATAAATATTTTACTTAAACCAAATAAATGGTGGCCGTCAAATAAATTTTTTTTCTGGTTGTACGTTCAAAGGTGTATTTTGTCGGTACAACAAATATGTTTGTTTCAGTCGACAAATTTTGAGTAAATTGAAGCAAATAATCGATTAACAAAACAATGCTTTATTTGTACCAAGCAGATAACAGCTTTGAGCGTATGTCACCGCGATTTTTCGTTAATCCAACCGATTTTTTTTCTCCGTGTACATCCGAATTTTCAAATCCATTTTGTCCCACCTGCCACCATCGCCACCATCCAAAAGTTATTGCAACATTGCGTTTTGTCTCATTATCCCGTTTTGCCCCACTGTGCCATTTTCCCCCGGCCTCCCCTAACGTAGTATGCGCACTGTCTGTGTGGCTCGTTTCACATTACGGCGGAGTCCCGATAGTCTCTCGCACTTTGCCAGCGTGGAGAGACACGCTGGTACGTCGAATCCTGCGAGACGTCCCACTACGAGAGCCGCACAGCTACGCGAAGGACTAGATAATGAATGGATCTTCTCTCGGCTGCCGCCTCGTCGCTCCTTTCGCGCTTCGATATAACTTCGAAAAGGAGCGAGGGACTTCACCGGAGCGGTGGTTTTCTCCCATGGGCCAGACCGAAAGTTTCCGCGCGCGTTGTCGTCGCTGTCGCTGGCTGGATCGGCCGACGAAACACTCTCGCTGGATTCATTACTCATTACTCACCGAGTCGCGAGCTGGTGGAAAGACGCGGATAGAGGAGCTAAGAGAGACACCCGGTCGCCCGGAGGCTGCGGGTAATTAACCCTCGTACACCTACGTCTCGCCTGTAGCGGAGAGTCTTGGCGAGATTCTGCCCGATCCGCACAATCGCTGATCATCAAAGGAAACTCGAGTGTGTTTCGTCGTGTATGCTGTTTCTCAACGACGACGACATCGACGACGCTCTGCGACAGAGCTTCGATTTCGTAATACGTCGTTCTGAGAGGTAATGCGATCCTCCGGTTCCCACAGAGCGCTGAATGGAGATTAAGATATAGATAAGGAACAGCGATCGTTGAGTCGCGGAAAAAAAAAAGATCGTGGATTAGGGTCACGAACGTAATTATATGGAATGAGGGACAGAAGGGTGTAACCCGGATCCTTTAACGCAGAGTTTACGTCCTTCTGATTCTGAGCAGTCGATATATGTGAGACGATGTTTCGTAAGTGGAGTGAGCCCTTCTTTTTTTGGAATTTATTCTCGACGAAGATTGTTCTCGGGAATTGGCAAAGTCGGCTGTCGTCGGTGCACGGAGAGAAGAACCTACAGTTAGAGGAGGATCCAGTAAATATGACTATTGAGAGATATTACCATGGCACATAAGTAGTAGGGAACTGGGGCGCCACCTATGGTAGGAAGTACCGGATTTATAAGAATTTTTTGTCACACGTGCATGAATCGCGGCACTTTACATGGCAGTCTTGCGAGCCGAAAGTGGCCCATTGCATGCCAGTTGTGAACCTGTGGTGAAATGACAGAGTCGCGCATGCGCAGTTCGCATTTCATTCACTTTCGTCCCTTGGGAGTTTACTTTCGACGTTTTCATCCCCGGAGACATAACCTCGCGTTTCAGTATTCGTTTCGCGCGACTGCCATTCCAAGTGCCGCAGATTCATGCACTTGTAACAAAAAATGTGATGTGTAACGAGGGTCGAATTGGCGATGGCGACCCTTATTGCACAATATACTATTTCGTAGATATTGTGGTAAAAATTGTTGGAAAATCTGAAACTCTCCGCCGTAGGTGGTGCCCCCTGGTGCCTTACTACTAAGGTAAACGGCCCTGTTTCCGCCGCTGTCCCAGTTACCGCCATTAATCGCAATTTATACTAATAATAAATACAGTAAACGTTAAATGCAAACGAAATTGACGGCATGTTGAAGAGCGGTTTACTCTTGATGAATGCCGCGATACGTATATTTTTTATAAAATGTTCCCTTTAACAATTGAAGATGGCGGAAACTGGGCCGCTTACCTTATGTGCTATGGTAATTTTTCGCAGATGATCGGTAATTTTTACCCGATCCTTCTCTCAGTGTATTAGGATTTACCACAAATCTGTAAAAAAAACTACCATCATTTTCGTGTAGTTCGTGAGTGTATCGCCACTCATCGAGTAGTAAGAGAACTAATGAGAATTTCTGCCATGAGACGAGAAGTTTTTAATATAAGTTTATGGTAAAAAAATGTCATAAATGTGGTAAGAAATTTCCGTTATACTCACACAGTAAAAAATAATTTTCTAAAGTCGGAATACGAAGTTTCGCAAAAATAATATTGTTAAATAAGTGGCCATTTTTTTGTTGAGGTTTGAATATACAAACTTGTCCTTTTACTTTCCGCGTCATTAACAATTTAAGTTTGTACTTTTGCTTGGGAAACTAGAGTTGAATGGTGCGATCGGAAAATGAACAAATAAAAATAGTGGACGTTTGTGGACAATAAGTTGTTGTAAAAAGTACCATTTTTTTGACTCTGTAGCATTTTGATGTTAGGTGGCGCTACTGGCAAATACTGGCAGGTAGTTACCAAATCCTTCTTTCCGTGTGGCTCGTGCAACCTCCGACGTTCGGATAACATTAGACAGGCTCGTTAAAATTGCAATTGAATTTACGTCGATGCGAGGGTAAAATGTGGAGAGGACGAAGTTTACGCGGAATCAGAAATTTTCTTAAATTTTCATGAACGAATTATATGAATTACCGCAATTCATTTTCACGAATCGCGGAGGAGGATGAGGGAAGTTCGTAGTGTACGAAGACGCGAGTGCGACGACCACTTTGCGTCACCCTCCTCACCGTACGTAATCCAGGAACTGCCATTAAATTAGACAACGGAGCGACGCGAGAGAACGTAATTAAATTTCGTAACTCTCGCAGACTCGACGGGATTTCTCGGTGGAAGCTTTGGAGGAAATGACGGAGAGGAAAATCACGACGACTGTAATACGCGGACCACAAATTCGTTATTGGACGCGTACAAGTTTATTCCACTTCACATCACAATGTTTACGCTTGTCTCCATCGTAACGGATTTTTGACAGTCCCGCTGTCATTAAGACATCGATTTCAATTCCCGATAGTTTACTCGTTTTACAAGATCTTTTTTTTTCTATGACTGCATAGATTGAAAGTTGCATTCGATGAATTCGGTACGCTCAATGTCCGAGCGTGCCAGAGTTGGATCATCTTCGTCTTCGGCTGCGTACATTGATCCGGGTGAACAAATGAGAGCAATTTTCTCGGGAGGGGAAAACCCGTGTGGATGCAATTCCGGGGCGCCGGACTAATCCGTTCGGGTGCGGAAGCGAGAAGCCGATGTAGGCAGACGGATGGAACGAGAGCCGACGAAGGCCAACTGGGCCGCGAAAACCCTCGCAAAAGTCCATACCGTCTATGTACGGATGCGACTGCGGACAATGCCACGATCACGCGTCAATTTGTCTGCGCAGTTGCTTCGAATAACTGCTCGGCGAGAGAACGAATGTTGGACAGAATGAGGCCCGGTGAAAGCCCCTCCAACCCTCGTCGGTCCGCGATGGTCGACAACTAATCCGGCATTGTGAGTGAATATTCCGATGCGATTATAGCGCTGTGTCGAAGGGCGAACGTGCTCCGGTTGTGCACACCGGCTGGACAGGATGCGCGGACATTCGAGGGGATCGCGGCTTTTTGACGCAGAAAATAGATTATGATGATAACTGTGCGTACCAACTATAAGAGTCATGCAGCTAAATAAATAGATGATAGGATTTTCGAAAATTGAATATAGAGTAAAATTGGTGAATATGTCTCGGTTCATATAGGGTGGAAGTGGGAATATAATCCGGTTCACATAAGTGGGGAATATGGCCCGGTCCATATAGGGTGAAAGTGGGGAATATGGCCCACCCCTATTGGCACGTAAATCAATGATATATAGACCGGGGAATATTCACCACTTTTACCTTATCACTGACTTTTGTTTACGTTATCATTGGTTACTTATCGTGGTGGACCATACTCGGCACATTTACCCTTTTTCAAATATTTTGATACCAACGATTTATGCTTAGATGGACCCAGAGAAAAAAATTATTCGACGGCCACCGTTTATATCTTTCAAGTAAAATGTTTATTTGATTTAAAGAAATGTTCATTTTAATTAAATAAATATTTATTTTAATTAAGTAAATAGTTAGTTAAATGAAATAAATATTTATTTTAATCGAATAAATATTTTACTTAAACCAAATAAACGGTAGCCGTCAAATAAATTATTTTTCTGGGTGTGGAACCACGTATTGGGTATATTTACTACTTTTTAAAAAATAAGCATTAACTCTGGTGCAAAGAGATATTTACCATTGCCGTAATCATACCTGCACGTGGCAGTAATTATTGTTATTCCTCTACGAAATATTTATAGCTATAACAATGATGAAAATGTTCATAATCAATTTTTTTTCTCTGCCATCGACGAAGGTGCACCTCAAGGTGGGAAGAGTGAAGTAAAGATCCAAACAACGTCAAAATATTTTGAAAAAAAATTTCTTCGAAACGCTTCTGTAAAATAAAAATTGCAGGCGCAATGCGTATTTCATCAACGCAGTGCGCCCCACAATTCGTTTTTCATTTTATAGAATCATTTCGGGGAAAAACTTATTAGAATGTTTAACTCTGTCTCTCTCGCACTCATAATTGTTTAGCCTTTCCGTAAGGAACATCTATGATTTTTTTTCTGAATAATTTATGCAAAATTGCGTTACCGTTTTGAGACCCTTTTTGAAAGTCGAGAGTTCAGGGCTAAGGTACACTGAGCGAGCTTCTATTCAAATGAACGAAGGCGACTTCATCTATATCAAATTAACGAAAAGTTCCATGACTAATTTAGTCCTACTCCACTGCACATGCTGCACCAAAGATTCTCCCGAGCTTGTATTATACAGAAGTTGAAATTCATTTAGCCCTCCAAGGAAATTGATGATCGCGTATAATTCCCAACGAAGCCGAGTGAGCGGAAGTGGAGTGAAAGAGAAGTTGCACGTCCGCCTTCGCCTTTCTCAGGGGAACCGAAGGAAAGGAGTAAGAATATTCGCCCAAAGCCGAAAGGTACAGCAGAGCTCGTGATAGCGAGAGGGAAGTACGACGATCCAGTATGAAAATTGTCGCGCCAGAACGACGCGGTATTTCGTACGAGGGCTTCCTGAAAATTGGTCCCGGTATGCGCCGGCTCTCTCGTACTTTGCATTCCTCATTTCGCAACTGGCTCGAAGGCGCCGCGAGATAGCTATATCATAGCGCAAAGGCGCAGAGCTCGTTCGGGGGAGCGCTCTCTCTATCTCAATTGGAATTTATTGCGAACTAGTTTGAGTTAGACCCGGCGGAGGTGGCGCGGCTCTGTTAACACATCTATGCAAGTAACGTGGAAATATGCAGGACCACGGAAGTTGAGCATGTCTTCGGTAGATAAGAGAAAATTACGTTACATTACCCGTTAGCCTGGTCTATGGCGATCCAGATAAGCGAGACAATTCGTCATCCCGTTAAACTCACCTGCAACAAAAATAAAAAAATATGAAAAATAATTCGTGAAACATAATCACACGAGTCAATCGTAGGAATGGTATCTTAAGACAATACGTTATCTCGTTAAACTCACCTGCATCGAAAACAAAACAAAAAAAAATAATTCGTAAAACATAATCACACGAGTCAATCGTAGGAATAGTATCTTAAGGGGAGGGTCTTTCCATTTCAGGCACAAAATGTGTTTTTTTTTTCTCGACAATAAAACACTGGATCGAAAATCCCACACAATTGATGGCTCGTTACAATCTGGTCATGCGAAAAAATCTCCATGGTCGAACATAAGAAATGATAGAGGGACTTCAATTTTTCAAATTATATTTGTGTTTATATTTTTAAAGAATTAAATCCCCCCATATTTTGATATTTTGGAACTTGGGGATTTTTCCGAGTGATCGGAACGCCATTACAAACAATAAATCCTAAAGGATTTAATGCTCAACTTATTTTATCACCACGAAAATAAAACGTGTTTCTTTCCTGATAGCGATAACCCCCTCCCTTAAAGTATATAATATAAATTATCTTGTACACGATTCTCGAATGCGGAAAGTTTGTAAAGTGTATATCACACGAGTATCGAATGTCACAGTAGTTGGAGCGTTATCTCCACCACGCCCCTGTCTTGAATCGCGGTATAAACGACGTGAAAGTTACTACTGCCATGCCAAACCAGCGCCACTGTCAATTATCGTGTTCGAGCAAAATATGCGTGTGTTGCGGGAGTTGCAGAAGTCGCTACCGTGTATATACATAATAATTATTATTTACAATCCGTATTAGTGGTGGGTGAATGCAAGCTATGCGTTCGCGGGAATCTCTCAGCGGACCCTTGATATACATGTACGCGGGTGTGCCTCTATCTCTGTACCGACAGGACGTCGTTGTTGCTCGGGCTCTCCTCTCACTCTCCGGAGAGAGGTTCAAGGTGCGTGCCGCTCTAATACGCGTGTTATCCCGCTCACGAACACGCCCCCTTCGATACTCATGCTGACAGACTAATGGCACGCTTAACACGGCCCGTACATGGAAACTCGCAGGTATATTGCACCCGGGGTGCAGTAAAACTTTTATTCTTTCGCCTATACCCTTCGTACATCACTTTTTATTTTACCATTTCTGTCAGCATGTAAAGAAGAAACTTCGGAACATCTTATCTATATTAATTGAGACATCAAAATTACTATCGTCGTCGTCGCATACAGGGAAGAATGGGGTAACGAGGATCACCTAAGGGATAATTAGAATATTTCATTTAAAATCACATCTTCTCAATAAACCGAACATCGAAGGCGAATAATAATAATAATAATAATAATAATAATAATAATAATAATAATAATAATAATAATAATAATAATAATAATAATAATAATAATAATAATAATAATAATAATAATAATAATAATAATAATAATAATAATAATAATAATAATAATAATAATAATAATAATAATAATAATAATAATAATAATAATAATAATAATAACAATAATAATAATAATAACAATAATAAGGAAATAAACAATTCTTTTTTCTCTCGTCATATCCTGATGCATGAGCGATTATGCTTTTCAGAAATCCTTTACATAATCGCTGCACGCAATCGTTCGAACAGCGAGCTTTCGAGTGGTAAATCGAGCAGCAAATATGCCCTCACTATAATCCCCCGGAGGTTACACAACGATGGAAATTCATCGACGGAAAAGGGTCGGAGAGAGAGAGAGGAAGAACTGAAATACGATTACAACGATAATAACTGTCCCACGAATCTGTACCGTAGTTATAACAGGCTATTTTGCGAAATAATTGATTCTCTTTATTGAGAGCAGTGAAACGATGCTTCCGAACATGATCATTTCGTGTTCGCACAGCGCAGTTACATCCGATAGGGTTCTGTTACACGGTTATTATCTAGCCAAACGCTCTCAAACTATCTGCGCGATATATCAATTACCGATGCCTACGCGTTCGTTATCAATTCGCTCGTCGAAATAGATTCCTAAATGTGAAATATTCGCTTTTACCCTCGAAATGCATATTTCTCGATTTTATTGGTGGATGATAGAAAAAAAAACAAAGTTACGGAAGTGAAGAAAAAGAATGTATACAAATTTTATACAGGGCCAATGGCGATGGGCTCGGGTCGGGGAAATTTATTTATTTTTTTCGATTAAGCGAGGGCACTTTCGAAGATAACCCGGGAAATCGTGTGGGGCATAATACATAACGACCGTAAGGGTTGGGGCTTCACCTATCTATACTCGCGAACATTTTATTTTATTTTTCTTCTTTTTTGGGGGTTGCCGGAGCGCTACCGCGTCGTAATGCGTTTACGATTTTACGATCGGTCCGTCGGGAGAATCGGCGAGAGAGAGAGAAAGGACAAAGAGTGGAGGGCTGTTCCATCCATCGGGTTATATGGGATGCGCGGGGCTCGGGCAATTTAAAAAGATAATGCGAACGATCGGGAGCCTCACCTATTCTCTTCCGAAAAAAAAGACCTCCCGGTTCATCCCTTCGGTTTTTGAAAGAGAAGCGGGAAACGGCGCTAGGTTTCTCGAGGACCGTATAGAAAGGACTTTATCGATGGCACGTCCCTGCCTCGTCTATACACATATCCGAGGGGAACGAAGAGGGGAGGACCTTTTTACAGAGGAGCCGAAGGGAACGAAAAGCGAGTGGCTCGTGAGCGTCGAGGAAACGCAAGAGGAACGATCAGAATTTTCTCAGCCGGTCTATGGGAATCGAAGAGGTGGCATGGGAATAGCGACCGAAAAAATTCCTCTCTAAAATATTAAATTCATCCGAACGATTTCGTAGCTTATTTCCCTCGTCGAATGCTCGGGCACGTTTTCCGTTGGAGTTTCTCGTCTCCTGTCGCGAGATTCAGTGCCAATATAGAGGCTTCGCAAAGCTTTTCAGAACCGAGGCCGTTAACTCTAACGAACCGAAAGTGTTGATGAAAAGGAAAAATATAAAATGATGAGAAAATATCGTTGAATGAGAAATTTCGGATTTCTCGGATTTTTTTTTTTTTGTGATCGGCCTCGATGGTTAAACTAACGTGCGTCTTGTCGTCCTTCTTGGTCGTAATATATATAAGTAACGATTATATATACATATCACGAGAATCGCAAGAAAGATTCTCGCTCCAACGAGAGCCATATATTTAGCGCGGGTAAAGGTAAAGGACGCGAACTCTTTCGCCTGTTCGCGAATACCCTTCAATGCGGAGAGAATGCATTGAATGCGAGTGAGGCGGAGAGAGGTATAAGCCGAGAGGATGCGCTGAATCATTGGTTCGACTTTCGCGGCCATGCATTATTCAATGTTGCACCGAGAGAGCGGAGCGCAGGGGTTTATAGGCACGATAGAGTTTACGTGGGGCCGGCGAGTATTGTAGGTTCAAGCCAGCTGAATGTACATACGTATATATACGTGTGGTATAGCACGAGTTTGGTAACAACTTCGCCACGGAAATCGCTCGATTTGCGTCAAGTAACTGGCAGATATTTGGAGGCGGGACGCTATATACATGCCCGCTGGGTGCCGAGAGATTCTATAAACGGACGTGTTACTTATAGAGACAACGTTTTCTCTTTTCGAACACGACTTTTTACAATAGAGAAGCATCCGCAATGCAATAAAGTGTGGTGTTTGTCGTTGGACACTCACTCGATATAGTATTGTTTTTTTTTTATATTTGTGCCATTTTTTCCATCGTATACCCTTCTGGGTTTTTACGGAACCCCAATTCCGATTCCCTACCCGCACTCAGCTAAGCTACCTAACTTTCAGTAGCGTCCGTAGTCGACCTAGCTGCACTTGCCGGGGACACGGGGAAACTACGGAAAACCCGTGCCGGTACAAACGGTCATATTCTACTGATCCTCCGGCATTTTTGCACTTGAGTAAAGTGCAGAAACACCAAAGTTCCAGAAGAAAGCGCCTCCCGCTCAACGGTCAATGCGCCAGCTCCCGAGTAGAAATATTCGAGCGTTACATCGGGCCCTGATAGGGTTCTGATAAGGCCTTATCAGGCCCTCATCAGGCCTTCTCAGGACCTTATCAGGGCCCGATGTAACGCGGTCACCCATCCAAGCACTGACCGCAAACGATTGTGCTTGACTTGGGAGACCACCGAAGCCGTGCGCCAACCGCGCATCCACCGCTGTCGGTGCTCGATATAGTATATTATGCCACAAGGGAGAAAAGTGCGTCTTTTCACCGTGTGTGAAGTTTGATGCACCGGCGAAGCGAGGGCAGAAATTCACATGAGGTTAAAAGACGCACTTTCCTCCCGAGTGGCAAAAGCTATTTCTTTCCCAACTATGGTAAAAAGTTGCTATGCGTCTATGTCTGCAATGGCGGTGAAAGGTGACCGATCCTTTACGAGCGAGACACCGAGAAAAAGAAATTGTTGGCTTAATCGAGGCGCGTTCACCTGCGTTCGAAGGCGGTATTTGGTTGGTATAATAAAACATTTTGTTTGAATCGAAATATTTTTAATGTGCTGAAGCGAATAGTCGTTCAATAAAAAAATATTTTAGTTGTACCAATCAAATAATAGCTTTGAGTATATGTGACCGCAAATTTGGTTAATGCAACCATTTTTTTTTTTTCTCAGTAGAAGAAAACTAATTTAGCGGAAGGAAAAGTGAAACGTTTCCTGCCACTAAATTACTTTTCCCTCCGCTCGTCAAGAACGGGCCACTTTCCACCCCCGCTGCAAGGCAAAAAAATTATGCACGAAAAGATGCGAAGATTTTATTTAAGAGGGCAAATAACTGGACGGTTTATTCGACGTCGGTCACAATTATCCGACGTGCGCTACATACGTAAATCATACGTGCACTAACGACGATCAGATACATTGACAGAAAGTTGGCTCTTTGGCTCATACAGTACCGGAGACGTATAACAAGTAATGTATAGAGAAGTTGTACACGGTCTATTGTTACGGTTCGATGAGAGAGACACGAAGGGCATAGAATGGCCTTTCCGTTTGCTCGCACGAATGGAACGAGAAATTCTCGGTTCGCTAGTTCCCTCGTTACTCGTACAGTGCACACAGTGTATATCGTCACCGGTTATAATCCATGGGGGAGTGCACGCGGCTTTCGTTGCCCGCTGCCAAGATAGCGGAGAGGAGAATATGCTAGCTCTGTCTCGTGTTTGAAACGAGGCCAGAGCCCATTGATTTACCGTACCGAACCTTCCCCTTGTCTTCTCTATCTTCCCTCTTTCTAAGACCGTGCCAACGTTCCGGGTACGGTACAACAGTGTTATACTGTACAACAACGATGTACAAGTCTGGCAGGAACAGGAGCGAGCGGCAGCAACAACAGCAGCGAGCAGCAACGAGCCGGCACGCTTCGGTACCGAGCCGCCCCGGCACGCGGAGAAACTCTCATAGAACACATATTTCGCAGCCCGGCAGTTTATCATAAGCCAGAAGAGCGAAACAGCGAGGTGGTTGAACGCAGAAACTGGAGTATATATCGAAACAACGACGAGGCACGTTGCACCTCGCGCCTCCGGTGATCGACTTCCTGCACCTTCGCGCGCCGCCGTCATGCCTGGCCAGCAGGAACATAACCCGATCGTTTCAGCCAGCTTGAAAATTATCGGAGCGCCGGAGCGGAGTCGGTCCAACTTTTGCCACGGCACGACTTGAATTATTCGATCACGCCCAGCGCGAAAGCGATTGGAAAAAAAAACTTAAAAAAAAAAATGTGTTTCTTTTCTTAATCTTCGATAATCTTACGATTGTTTCACTCGGGTATACACGAACGCAGGAGCGAGCGTTTCCTTTCGGTGGAGTTCGCGTTTCATTGCGGCACCTACATCGATGATAATTTATGCAGCGGGTGGCGAGCAAGCTTGAGCTCTTTTCAGTCTCCGGAGTGGCGTGCGATGCGAACGAAACAGCAAGCACGTTCCCCCACAATCGAAACGAAAGTTCCCACGAAGACTTAATACCCTCTTACATCGGTACGGTGTATTGTGTTTCACATAATAAGTAGACAATCTTGTGTAATGCGCGGGGCTTTCGGAGCTATTAGCGGAGTTTGATTGCCAGGTAAGAAGAACAAAAAAAAAGCTGCATACAGACCAGACTCTCCTCGACGTCCGGAAGTGGCCGGTTCATCGTTCAACTTTCTATTGATTTTTGCAAAATTGAAAATCCTTTGTAACGCGTACTCCATCGGCGAGAGTGAAAGAGACACCGTTCTTAAACGAGGTATCTGCTGTTCGTTCCAGGCAAAAGCTTCACTGGAACGATTTCGACGTTGCGGAAGAAGCCGCGTGTCGGGGAGAGCGATAAATGGCGTTCCTCGCTATCGCGAACGGTTATTCTTTCCCGCTCTGCGTTCTTTTTTTTTTTCCTTTTGTTTTTCAAACCTTTTTCTCATCCTTTTCGTCTTTCTTCCTCCACCACTTCTCGGGGCTGCACGATTCCCAAGCCTGCTCGACCAGTGCCGGGTTTAAGTAGGTAGAGTTTCCAGCCCGAGCGCCCGTGTCAGCGGAGAGAGCGAGCAACATTTTTCTCCGCGTCCGAGAGAGCCCGAGCCACGGGAATATCTACTTCCTCGCCGCGTCCGCTAGAACTCCTGTCCCTCGCCCCGCTCGGCTTGAGACTATGGATGTTATAGAAAGAAGCTGCATTAACCGAAGGGAGCCTCGGGCTGCCTGTCTGCCCTGGCATCACCTCACCTACTCGCGCACGGTCCAGGCGCGCACAATATAAACGGATCGCGCGCGCGGCGTATAACAGAAGGGGCGGACCACTTTGACCTCGTTATTTCCATTATTTTCCCGCGCCCCTGCTAATATCCCATGGCTTAGCCGCTCCGCCACTCTCGTATCGAAGTTTTACCTTATTTTTCCTGTTATAAGACAGGGGGTTTATGCAATAGTCTGCCCCGACTAACAGTGTCTTCCCCGTCCGTCCGACGGAAGGAAGACACGTTGGACCGAGTCCCCTTTGAAATTTGTCGCTTAACTGACGTTTTCTATGTTTCCAGGCTTCGGCCACTGTACATGGTATTTAAGGTAAGTAAATTGGTCGCTCCGTTGTTACAACGATGGGAAAACCTATTAACTTTCCGTCAGCTTGAGATGACGTTCAGGTGAAGGGAGAATTGAATCTCTGCGATGGCAGACTGAAGAAAATTACGAGGTTGAAGTTGGAAATACTTGGACGAGAAGACCAATTAGAAAAAAATATGGCTTAGAGCCAATTAATGTTATTGTATTTTTGTAATAATATTATTTCACTTATAGTTAGTTAGAAAAACGGATTTAATTTTTTTTTATTCGATGTCTCGATTAATTACTCCGAATGTCCAACTCATCATTGTTTTCGGTGCGCGATCACGGAAATGAATTTTTGTTTCGCTATACCTGAACCATCGTGTCTTCAATCTAACAGTAATCATATTTAAGGTCCGAGCGGTACAGACCAGCCAAACGTGAATTTCAGGGGAAAATTCAATAATTTCTCGATGGGATAAAATTCTGAAAAAAATCAACCACATGGGAGGTGCTGAAAATACTGTTTTTATGTAATAATCATTCCACAATGTTATTGACAAATTAACTATAAAAACAATTGTTCAACAAATTACCCGGCAACGTAACAATATTTTCTCATAAAAGTGATTCGTTTATTTTTCTGAATACGTATGAATTTTTTCAGAATTTTTTGCAATCTTTGAGAATCGGGTTTCTTTGTTCAAGCTGTGAAAAACGCTATTTTCAAAGATTACAAAAAATCCTGAAAAGATTCATACCTATTCAGAAAAATAAACGAATTATTTTCATGAAGGAAAATAGTGAAGTCGCCTGATAATGTGTTGAATAATGATTTCTATCTTTCGATTTGTTAAAAAATTGGAATTATTATTTCACAAAAACAGTCTTCGCAGCACCTCCCATATACTTGATTTTTTTCAGATTTTTATCCCGTCCAGAAGTGTTCGAAATTTTCTCTGAAACTCACGTTTAAGCTGAAACTCACGTTTCCAAAAATTATGGGTTATGCCCACCGCCTAATAGTGATTAATATCTCATAAGCATGCCCAAGAAACAAAATCATCGAACCTTTCGAAACTGTCCACTCGCTTCTCGGCTCCAGTCATTTTTACGTGTCCTATTCATGCAGGAGGTAGTTCGTCCTTCGCGGTATACCGTCGGGTGCATCACCGACCGTCAGCAAAATAGGTGGAAGCATGAACGGCCGAACGCGTAGGATACACGACTCGGTGTACGTGGTGTACGCTGTGCAAGCGTCGGGAACGAGGAGGAATGTCGGGGAATGTTACGGGAGCGTGTGGGCGCTGGAGCGCTGGAGCGCGAGAGCGAGGAAGCGATGCAGAGGAGGGCAAGAGCGCAAGTTGTCGGGGAGCCGGGTTATTCGAGACACACGAGGAGAAGAGGAGGAGGAAGAAGAATAAGAAGAAGAAGAAGAAGAAGAAGAAGAAGAAGAAGCAGACGAAGAAGAAGAAGAAGAAGAAGAAGAAGCAGAAGAAGAAGAAGAAGAAGAAGAAGAAGAAGAAGAAGAAGAAGAAGAAGAAGAAGCAGAAGAAGAAGAAGAAGAAGAAGAAGAAGAAGAAGAAGAAGAAGAAGAAGAAGAAGAAGAAGAAGAAGAAGAAGACACGGAGGATGCGTTATGCCTCCTCCGCCCCGGCAGACAGAGACATTGCACGGAGGTTAAACAGCTGAACCCCGCGGACCCTTGGGTCAAATGCCTAAATTGCCGCGTCACAGACCGTAAGACAGGACGGCGTTTATCCGAGCGTGGTATTAAAGGGAGGAGAGTTATAAAATGAGTGAAGAATATAACAGTAATGTAGGTGCATGATCGGGGAAGCCGGTGAGAGAGAATGTGAGGCGAGAGAGGCCGTGTAACAGTCTCTTGGAGCATACGCGACCTCTGATCGGTCCCTCTTCCCTCTCGCGCGTCCATCTTTCCTCCCTCGGTCCTCGTCCCATTCTGTTCTTCGCTCTTGTCAAGCGGCTCGGTACACGCACGTATGAGACTTTACGGGCGTGACGAGCCGCGCGGCTCCGATGCCCGAAGGACGGGACCGTTGGGGGATTTCGAACGTTTGGACGGAGGAGGATGCTGGATGAAGAGGAAGGAAGAGCGCGACAGGGCAATTAGAATAATTAACGACGTATGACGAAGACAACGAGTGTCTTCGACGTGGATGAGACGACTTACGAGAATTAACTTACAAGAGTGAACCTCTTACAGACAGGGTGGCAGTACGAAAATTTCAGATTTCGTGTCGTTGCCTCCAGGGATAAGTGGCTGTTCGAATTACTGGATTATACGGAGAGTCTTCGCTGGAAGTCAGAAGTTGCAATCTTCCGAAGTGGATAAATATTGGAGGAAGGCGTTTATCAGACGATGAGGGTACCGAGTGTTTTCGGCGGGGTGGAGATAATTTGCAAGATTGAAGGGAAGGTCTTTGAGAGGCTAACGGGGAAGTTCGAGGATTTCGGAGTTACAAACAATGGCGTCAAATGGAATAATTAGAAGAAGCATCGAGATTGTTTGCGAGATTTGTAATAGTTGAAGCCCCGCCTTGAAAACTGGATGTACAAAAAAAAATTAGATGTCGAGCCCGGTGCGAAAATACTGCGGACTTATAAAAGAGGACGTTTACGGTCCCATTTACAATCTTTCGGGCGCCGGAGCTTGAGAATCAACGAAAGAACGAAGATTGCTCGGTGAGGTGACCCAGAACGTTCCTTGAAAAATATTTGTCGGTGAGAACGAGGGTACGAGAAAAAAATGAAAAAAAAAGAGGCGCAAAAGAAGTTCACGCGGTGCGTCAGAGAGACTTCGTCCGTCTCATCTCGTCGACGAGTTTCTTTCCGGCTTTGATCTCCGGCTCTCCTTCGTTGTATTCGAGGGAATGTTGGGAACGAGAGAGATCCTCGGGACTCATTAGGAGAATGCTCGTGTAGAGACCCTGAAGAGGAGAACGAGAGGCGAGCGAAATACTTCTCTCGACCACGGGGGGACTTGGTCCTAACCGTGAAATTGAAATAATGGCTCCGCGTGTCTTGCGTGAGTCTTTAGAATTTCACGGGGTGGCCGAGGAGTTTGTACCGGAAATTGGACGATATAGTAAATTATGGCATGATCCGCTACAAGATTATTTCTTCTGCAGTCTCTTTTTTTTTAGACACGTGGAAAAAATGTTATGACCCAGTGTTTCAACTGCTCATTCATATTTAACCTTAATTCCCGAGGTAGAAATTTTAAAAATCCCGCTTACGATACACTCGTGGGTGATCTATTACATGCGTCTATCAAAAGTCGGTACAGTAATGAATAGCAGATAAACCTCATACTGCGTACACAGTAAAAAAGATTTGTAAATATAACAAACTTTTTTTGTCCAGACATCCACAACAATTTTGTTGTTAATTTTACAAAATAATACGCGTAAAGTTAGCAGACATTTTTGTAAAATGTACAAGATTTTTTTTTGTAAAATTAACATGAAAAGAATTATGGATGTTTGTCGACAAAAAAAGTTACTGGCTGTTTTACTGTGTGCTACCAAATTTGCAGTCCGACGATGTAAGTCTATACAGGCCAAAGTCTACATAGACTGTACACTTAAGCAGACAATTGTCAGACTTGACAGATACTTTCGAAATCTATATCTTACGTCTGGACGATCCTCCCAGCCGGACTTTCCGTAGTCACGCACAATAGATCTGCTGCAACTCACTGCCTGACCAATTTTTTTCCACGCTAAATACTCATGGAGCCGTCAGCGTATCACTGTTCAACGATTCGTGAAAGAGTGCGTATGTGTATTCCTAGCGAGGCGTAAAATGAACACGAAAAGAATTGTTGACGTTTGTGGACTAGAAACGTTAGTGCCTGCTTTACTGTGTTCTATCAAATCTCCAGTCTGACGATGTAAGTCTATATGAGCCAAGTCTACGCAGTCGACTGTACACTTAAGCAGACAATTGTCAGACTTGAAAGTTACTTTAGAAATGTATATCTTACGTCTAGACGATCGTCCCAGGAGCCGAACTTTCCGTAGTCACGCACAATAGGTCTGCTGCAATTCAGTGCTAGACCACTTCTTTTTCACGCTAAACACGCTCACGGGTCCGTAAGCATATCACTGTTCAACGACTCGTGAAAGATTGCATACGTGTATGTGGATGCTTGTGGACCATTTGTGGATCAGAAACATTAGTGCCTGTATTACTGTGCACTATAAAATCTACAGTCTGTCGATGTAAGTCTATATAGGCTGTACACTTAAGCAGAGAATTGTAGGACTTGACAGTTACTTTAGAAGTCTATATCTTACGTCTAGACGATCCTCCCAGTCGGACTTTCCGTAGTCACGCACAATAGGTCTGGTGCAATTCAATGCTAGACCAATCTTTTTCCACGCTAAACGCTCATGGATCCGTCAGCGTATCGCTGTTCGACGATTCGTGAAAGAGTGCACACGTGTATTCCCAGCGAGGCGTAAAATGGCTCCGAAGTATATTGGATAGCGTACAGCGAAAGGGCAGCCATGCTGTACGGGACCAATGTTGTTTCGGTCCCTCTCGGGCTGACGCCGCTCGGGCTGCATCTGTGCTCGCGTGCAAAATCGAGACGGAATGCCGGGAAACGACTGACATTTACAGTCAGTGGGTTCACTGGTTGCTTTGGTGTTTCGATCGGTACACATACACGTGCACCGAGTACCGTGTACACCGCGTGCAGTTTACCCGTCGCCGTATCTCTTCTGCTCTTTCACCGTTCCGAACCTTCCGTCCCGCTCGTGCACTTCAGCAAACTCCGACTCGCCGGTGAACCGGGTCCGAATGGTCTGGTGGGCTATCGGCACGCGATTCCCCGAGACGTCACGTAACTCTTCGGTGGGCTCTGCCCTCACTCGAAGAGTCTCTCGCGGTTCGTTTGCTCCTCGGGCGGCACGCTCCTCGAAGGGTGAAGCCACCGCGTCGCAGTCGTTCAAGAAACGTCCCGATCGCAGGGGGACACCCGGGAGAAGCAGCTTCGCGCCCGCAAAATCAATTCCGCACGAGATTTTCCTCGATCGAATCCATTACCAAGGATATTCGACCCCGAGTGGATTACCGGGTGAAACTGGAGGAAAAAAACCTAAGGGAAAATTCCCTAGTCTGAGCGTTACACAGGGCCAGTATCGGTCCAACTTCGGCCAGCACCGGTCCTGTGTATCATTCCCACGGCCGTTGGCGCTTGTCGCTGAATGCCGGAAGTTTTTCTCTGCAAATCGATGCGTATGTGTGCCATTCAGATGCTGGATGGGCACCCGGTGACTGATGGAGATAATGCCCCGGTGAATCTCTTCCTCAGTTCCCAGAGGTGAAACCGGAGGAAAAAAACCTAAGTGAAAATTCCCTAGTCTGAGCGTTACACAGGGCCAGTATTGGTCCAACTTCGGCCAGCACCGGTCCTGTGTATCATTCCCACGACCGTTGGCACTTGTCGCTGAATGCCGGAAGTTTTTCTCTGCAAGTCGATGCGTATGTGTGCCATTCAGATGCTGGATGGGCACCCGGTGACGGATGGAGATAATGCTCCGGTGAATCTCTTTCTCAGTTCCCAGAGGTGAAACCAGAGGAAAAAAACCTAAGTGAAAATTCCCTAGTTTGAGCGTTACACAGGGCCAGTATTGGTCCAACTTCGGCCAGCACCGGTCCTGTGTATCATTCCCACGACCGTTGGCACTTGTCGCTGAATGCCGGAAGTTTTTCTCTGCAAATCGATGCGTATGTGTGCCATGCACATGCTGGATGGGCACCCGGTGACTGATGGAGATAATGCCCCGGTGAATCCCTTTCTCCGTTCACAGAGCCAGGAGAGCTGTCGCGGTGGGAAGATTGAAACGAAACTGGGCGCAGGGAAGGATACAGGAAAGACGGCCCGTATGCACGAGAGAAAGAAGAGAGCCAGGGCTGCAAGTTGCGTTGGCAGGAAAGCCATTGTTTCTTCCGACTTCGCGCATCAAAGCTATATTACCTGTCACGTTAAGTACAGTCGTTGCAGAACGCATGGTTCGCGCCGAGAAGAGGATCTTGAGGGGGCTTGTGCTCCCAAGCCCCTCGGCGGCTCCTTCACAGGTGCATCGTAAACCTCCATGTCACAGTGGCGAATTACACCGTGCAGCTCACGCGCCCGCGCTAAACCGACTCTCACGTTTCCGTCGGAAATTATAAATAATATATACGACCGGAGCCGATCGTGCATCGCGTCACCACGAGAGCGCGCGAAAATCTCGAGTCCTCGGCAAGGTGTTCGAGAGCCCCGCTCGATGGGCTGGCAGACGCGGAAGAGGAAATCTCGTTCCTCAGCTAGACATCCTGCTGATGTCGAGCTTGGCTGGTTCTCTTCTGGCTATGCCCGTCCCGTCGACAGCTGTGCGTTAGCCAGTCGGTGCAAGCGTGTACGCACGCACGCAGCAAAAATCATCGACCCAGTCGCCACGGCGCACAAGATTTATCGTGCGTTTCAACGATTCTCGCATTTAATTGCTTGCATGGTGCAAAAGAGCGGGCCTCTTCCACGTCCATGGGACTTCCTTCATCCGTGTCGTCGATTATACGGCGGCGCACCCACAAATAAACCTTTGAAATAAAAAAGAAGTACCAGGCGCGAGAGGGACACGTCCATCTGAAATTCTATATACGTGAAGGCAATGCGCGATGTACGGATAAACCGCGCATACACGACTCCAACAGGTCTCCCAACGGAACTTCACGCCTACGATCGTTTCATGTATATGTTACTGTAAGGTAGCCGTTTCAAGTGTTCACAATCTTTTGATTGATTGAAACGATCGTGGTGACGACTTTCAATAGCTCGAAATGTTGCGGAGAAAATTAGAAAATTATTTTATACGCCTGCAACTGACGTTAATGGGGATCAACTACATTTATATGGTAGAACTCGACAATGTTGACACACAAAAAAAGTGTGACATTTATGAGAAGTTTTAACAATATTATACGGAAATGTTCGTATTAGATAGTAACATTTTTTAAAAATAATTATGGTAAACATTAATGTGCGCCTCGCACTTGTTGAGAGATGTACGACATAATAGCCAACTGACGGACGTTCTAACGTAATTTTTTTCAGGCGATAGTGTCATTTTTACCGATCCAGGATAATTGCAGTACCAGTTTCAGTAGAAATTTTACAACGTTACGTAGGAGCCTATCGAGGCCCTGATGCGGCCTCGTCAGGGTCTCATCGAGCCAGTTCTAGAACTTATCAAGGCCCAAAGTAACGCTCAAAAAAGTCTAGGCAGGATGGTCTTTTTTGCTGTAGTCGACCACGTCCTATTACATCACAGCTCATACTAATTTCTCATTCATTTCCCACTGAGGATTTTATTATGCAATTTCAAGTGCGTTCTCGCAAGTCCACGCGCGATACCAACGCATGCGACAAGTCGACAGTTGCGATCCACTCTACACACTATCGCAGACCCTTGTCTTCGAAACGGTGTGCGATCAATTGAGTGGTTTTCGATGGAATTTACCGTTAAAGTCACCTTTAACGCTCTCATCCTCGGATCGGTGTGCCATTAGGTGTTTGTTCGATTCGATTCCATCGGGTCTACCTGCTCTTCGCCAGGACAAAGCGATCGGGCATCAACCGTTAGACGAAGGAGGTGGACCATACGGTGGCGGTAATGCGCAAGAGGCCAAGTCAGTGAGACTAAACACGGTGCAAGGGAGAATCTCGACGTAAAATCGGGGGAGGGAGGAGAGGGCGGGAAGGGGAGAGACCGGATAGAAACTCGCATGGGATAGCAAGTGAAGAGGATAGGAGATGGGAGTTATTTGCGGAGCAATTCCTGTTTCAGGATTGCATTCGGACGACGATGCAACCGCCTCCAGGGATGAATTGCTAGATATAGCGAGAGGTAAAGGGCCCGGAGATACACGTATAGAGGGACGAAGAGAGGAGCGGAAGGCACAAAAACCGCCTCCCTATCCCTCTCTCCATTCAAGCGTCCGGTACGTACGTCCGGCTGAATTGTGGAACGGTCTCCACTATCGTTCGTTTGCTCGCTCACTCGCTTCTCGCTAGGTGTCTTTGTGCAACGTGCAATCGCACCCAAGCCCCTACTGCACTCATGTTCGAGGGAGATGGTCCTCCTACTCCTCCAGTGATTCCGCAGCCCGCACACAACCAAAACTCGATTGGTCCCGATTGTACGACGAAGGATTGAACAGCATGGATGCCGTTCAATGGCGCCCGCGGCCTCGCGATTTTCCACCCGGCAAAAGGTTTCCCTGGCAAAGCCGCGAGAGTGAGCAAAGCCTCGAGAGTCCCACTCGACTCTGTCACGGGTTTCACAAAAGTTCGATTCCCCGACCTTCGACGTATTGGCGCTCAACAATTCCCTTCCTCCTACTACTGTGTGGGTCTTTACCTTATTTGCCAGATCGTTTCTTCTTTTTTTCTTCTTCCTTCCCATTCTCAGCTCGCGAGATAACGGACAGCAGCGCACAGGTGGTCTTCGAATCTCCGTCGTTTACGATCACTTAACGAGGCTCGGTTTTGCCAATGAGGTACGAACGATAAATCGGTGGCTCGTGATCGCGAGTCAACGCCGCCGCGGTCGTTGCGTAACTTCGAATAAATTCAGCCAATGAGATCGGTTAGAATTCGCGGGAGAAAGAGGGACACAAGCGAGAGGAAGAGATCCATCGGTTGCATCGGTTTCTCGGTAATGAGTTGGAAAATAGTGCCAATTGATTCTCGATCTTATCGACGATAGAGCCAGTTAACAGCTGCTCGCCGAGCGGTATCGTGTACCTGTAACACGTAAATGGACTCGTGCCTTCTCGTCCGCACGACAGTGAACGTAGGCGCTAAACCGTATAAAGGACAAGATCGTGCCTGGCCCGAACCGCAGGAGTGGCCTCTCTCGGCTCCGTCGTTCTATACTCGGGCCGGCAATCGCGGTTTCAATAAATCGAGCCACGGTTCTCTGTGCCCGCATGAAAATCGATTAACCTGCTAACGAGAGATTCGAACGAAGCAATTCCGAGGGTAGAGACACACGGAGCGTCGGGGGGGGCCTCGATAGGTAAACGCTCATTGTGCTGCGAACCAAAATGGCGATAGAAACATCGGCAGACGTGGCAATTAATTATCCACCGTTCTTTAATCTTCGCCTGTACGTGCTCGAGTGTGGCCTCGACGAATGTATGAGTTCCTAAGTAAGGCGCGCGCGATAGCCATTATAACACCGATGCCAAACGTAGCAGGTATTTTCCATCGACATCGAAGGCGTGATATACGTGTCGATAGGGTAAAAAAAAAAATTGAAATGATCGTGTAATTCATTTCGCGGAGTTTGAGGCGCGAGCACTCGAGTACTCCGGAGAGTTATCGAAACTTCTCTGGCCAACCGGGAGATAAATCGATCGAGGTGCGCCAACGAGAAACACGCCCGGTATCAGTTTTAACTCACGAGAAAAATCTGATAGGTTCGCGCCAATTTCCCGATTGATTTTACTGTACAATAGAGAATTGCTCGCCTGTCTCTCGCTGCTTCAATCTTTATTTTATTATGCGAGGGGACTTTCGATACGCCTCTCTCTCTTTCTCTCGGTGCGGATCGAAATAATTCATTTCGTTCCAGTAGTCGTCCATTGGCGAGACCGGACAGGGGGGTCACTCGGACTCGTCTCTCCCGCGCGAGAAACGCCCGAAACTCTGTTTCCACCACCGACACGATTTACAAGCTCCATGAATATTCGACTCTGCGCCATTCGGAGAGGTACACCTCTCGCGAAATCGTAGTTTCTATATTATGGTACGTTCGACCTGGGCAAAGTTCTACGTGTTGTATGTCTACCTGAGCTCCGCTGGTCCACTGCTATTTCACGATAGAGCCGAGATATAGCGAGCTCACCTCGGTCTGCCGGAAAGGTCTCTCATATACACTCGGCTTCATTACCATGCGACCACTGAGAATTGGGACTCTGGGAAATTAGCGATTCGAGGATATTTCACGAGTACTCATGGTGTTACGTTGTACGAATGCATGTCTTACATATATACTTTTTCGTCGTTTATTGCAATTTAATACGAATTCCGTTAAGAGTTGGAACTATTCAGATTACAAGATTTGATATCGGTATACTGAGAAGGATGTGATGAAAATTGGTATTGTATTAAACTTGACACAATCTGCTGGAAAATATGATAATTTTGGCTGTTGCCGATAATACCCCAATATCGCTTAATTTTTGCTAGATATAAGTTATTTTTACAAGAAAATAGCGTAATCGGTGGCGTCGCGATCGCGAACCGTTTGCTCTTGAGAACTGCATGTGAAAAAAAAAAAATCATGAACGTCACTATTAATAATTATATAATATTGTACAACAAAAATATAGTCATTGATAAAAAATAAAACCCGGTATGGAAATTTCGTAAAAGGTTTGGGGGTTGGTCTCCGGAGTGGCCGATCGTAAAACCATTTGTAGGTTACTCCATAGTATCTCGATTAATTTTTTTTATTGTATATAACTTGAATTTCGTTTTATCTACGTTAAAATTCAATAGCTACGTTCGTACAAGCGACCACATTCGGGAAATTTTGCTAACACGCCCTGTAGAAAAATTTACCGAATGGGTTGGGTAAATTTTTTATGGCCCCTGTGAAAATGTCACATATCGTTAGTGGTGGCGCTAGTGTACTATGTTGCCTAGCCGCAATTTACTATACTACTTGGTAGTTTTTCCGAGATCATTCTCTCCGTGTACGTGTGAAAATATCGTGCGGGGAACGATCGGTTTTTGGAGGCGAACATAAGCCTTTGGGGCACGACGGGTTGAGCATGCATCTCAACTCTCCTTGGATGAGACTTCGGTCTGAAAAAGTCTATGGATTGGAAACTCTACTATCAACATCTTTTGCAAAATTATTATATTAATTTCTGATCAAATTAATTTATCGATATATTAAACAAGTCCACAGTTAGATTTGATATACCGCGCATTAATTTTAACGCTAACTGGTATATTAAGTCTAATCTATCGGTCGTATGCATAAAAAATTCATAAACGATATGTAAATTTTCAAACGGATTTTTTTACAGTGTGGATAGCGTTTAATCGATAAGCTGATAATTGTAACGTTAATGAAGATGGAGATACGCTCGTTCATCGTTAAACACGCGACTTGACCAAGAGCGACGAAGGGTCGTACAAAGAGGAATGTGTGCATATCACACAGCACACACGCAGCGGACGAATAAATTGCGTTAAAAAAATGGAAGGGAAGATTAACGCTCGCGAATCGTGACTTAGTTATGGAATCTAATTAGGGAGCTCTTTTTTTAGAATTAAACGTCATACGAGTTCAACATGCTATGGGGGCTTGTGTGCCCGAGCAATTTGCGAATAGTCGGGGTGTACGCGGTATAACTCAAGAGAGGGAAAGAATATTCGCGACGCGTGACATCTGCTACTGCGCCAGCCGTTGCCTGGATCAACAAGTTGGAATGTTATCGCGCAATGTACCCCCGCGGCGAATGCTCTGCCGGACTAGAACGCATTCCATTGCGAAGCATAAAGCGAAAGCTCGCATGATATCCGGCTTCGTGTATGTGCATGTTATACCGTAGGTTTTACCCACGCGGGAATACGAAAGGATATAAAAGAGCGCGGAGAACACGGAATGTGGACATGAGGGAGTGTTATTGAAAGAGGTGACATATTTCACTGTGAACATCAGTGACAACAAAACTTCATGTGACGCAAATAGCAAGTAGTTTTTTTGAATGCGATAACGTCTTGAGTGGAACTTCTAAGTTAAAAGCGCCCTTAATAAAAAGGGAACGAGACATCGAACGAGACATCGAACGAGACATCGAACGAGACATCGAACGAGACATCGAACGAGACATCGAACGGGACATCGAACGAGACATCGAACGAGACATCGAACGAGACATCGAACGAGACATCGAACGAGACATCGAACGAGACATCGAACGAGACATCGAACGAGACATCGAACGAGACATCGAACGAGACATCGAACGAGACATCGAACGAGACATCGAACGAGACATCGAACGAGACATCGAACGAGACATCGAACGAGACATCGAACGAGACATCGAACGAGACATCGAACGAGACATCGAACGAGACATCGAACGAGACATCGAACGAGACATCGAACGAGACATCGAACGAGATGTCGAACAAGATGTCGAACAAGATATCAAGCAATATATTCAGAAATATATCGCCTGAAGACCTTAAGATTCTCGTTTAGGGAGACAGAATAATAGAGACCTAAGAGCAGATCCTTAAAACCTATTGTACCGTGTCTGACTGCATAATAATAAAAAAATTCTCATCCGATACTAAAACTACTGAAGACGTTCTCCCGTACAATTTCAGTAAATACACGCTATTGTTCTCGCCACTTTTTGTCCTCAACTTCCCGAAAGCTTAATTCACAAAGTGCGGAAGCTCTCTCATCCTGACAGAATAAAAACGTTTTTCCTCAAATACGCGATCGACAAGAAGACAAACCACTAAAAGAGAAATCAGCGCGCTTTCGTTCGCGAATGATTCCGCGTGCACGTAGAGAATTCTCGCGAATCCAATCAACTCAACAACGTGACTTATAGCGCGGCAACTCTTTGGAAATTCTCTAGAGACGTGACAGTTGGACAGTATCGGTGGTAATTTTTTGTCCGCCACAAAGGTGAGAGCCACACAAATGGATGTGTGAATCCCGGGAGTGTAAGTTTTCTCTCTCCACGCAACACACACAGACGGAGCGAGCGGAAAATGCGACGCTGTCACATTGCACCTGTCGAAGCATCGCCTAGAAATGGAAGTAAAGAAGGGAAATAAAGAACGATCCGTACGTATTTTGCTGTACGACGCGGCGGACGCGTAAGCTACGAGATAAATTTCGTTTCTCGCTCGCCGCGGCCACAGATACGAGGATATCCTTGGTGGCATTTCGCCTAGGCTTTAGGCGCGCGCGTTCATCACTCGCGATAAATCAGCATAAGAGCGTAGGGGATCGCGCCTCCGTTCCACTGGTAACCGCGGAGTATAGCATCGAGGTCGATCGTTGAATCGCGGCGCACGATCCTTCGGCTTCGTCGTGCTATGAACAAACGTTCCTCAGCGGACAGGCTTTCCTGCATAATCGTGATTTATAACGATGGCCTCTCACCGACGTCTGCATCAGCCCTTCGTCACCGCGAGAAATTGCCTCGTGCGTGTCATGAGGGCACCGGCAAAGCCGATCCGTTCGCCACAGCTTCCAATACTCGATCCAGAAAAAAAAAAAACAACAACAACAAAAAACATTCACGATGGTTCATCCTGCAGTAAATTCGTACGATTTTTCTTTGGAAGTAAATTCCTCTTTAATCGGAATCGGATGGGAACAAAAAATCGGGCATTAGAGATCGCGAGATTTATTGCGTGACGGAGATATAATATCCGGATGAATAGAGCCGACAACGGTAAGTCAGCTTCGTAATCGAACATTATCGCACCAATCTCTCACTCTCTCTCGCTCTCGCGAGGCTGCAGTGCATTTTCTCTTCCGAGCACACATTGTATGTGTAGAAATAACTGCTGCGCTGCTTAAAGAGGAGAAGATTCTTACGCTCTTTCCTCCGAGATTAATTGCTGCACTCGCTTCGTTGATATCCGAGGCTCGCGGGCGCAACTAAACTCGAGGAAAAAATGTATATACAGTGCGAGGGAGACAGCGGGATGGTGGAGAGGGAGAGCTAGCTGGTTCGAGCTTCCGAGGAAGGCGAGAGGAAATATCGGTACGCGGTCGGCGTTCCTTTGAGCTTGTCGCGCAGCACACGAGGACGGGGCGGGAGAATGCGTTTTTCTGCCGAAGCGTGCAACCTTTATATACAGTAAGCTCTTCATATCTCGTCGCTTGTACGGATCTTTGCGCCTTAAACAATTCCGCAATATAGCGGATAAAAAAATAAAAATATAATGATGATGCTGTACAAACGGCACATCACACCCGGAAAAAAAAATTATTTGACGGCCACCGTTTATTTGATTTAAGTAAAATATTTACTTGATTTAAATAAATATTTATTTTAATTAAGGAAATAGTTACTTACATGAAATAAATATTTATTTTAATTAAATAAATATTTTACTTAAACCAAATAAACGGTGGCCGTCAAATAATATTTTTTTCTGGGTGCAGTTATAACAAAAATCTAGATTGCCGGATTTCAGTAATCATATAAAAACGGCCGGAGGTTGGGGGTGATGGCCTGTTCTCTTCGTTGTTTATCGCTACATATACTGGCAAAGCCCGCATTCACCGTCCATACAACCATAAGAAATACTCAGTTTCGGAAACCGCGACACATCACAAATTGTACTTGTCGGAGAAAGGTAGGAGAAGAGGGAGACCACAAAATACGATAAAATTATCCAGAGGGGAGAATACCAAAAACCGTGATTGCAAAGCGGTACACCAAAGTGAACCACCAAAGAAGTTCAAAGTCGCCGCATATATTAGTTGCCCAGCTTGTGGTGGGCGAAAGCCAACTATGAAAGACATAGTTGGGACAAACGGGAACCACGGAAAATCCGTTCTGCACTCTCCCTGACCCTCAATATTGAACAAAGCAACATTAAATACTGACCCTCACTACTGAACAAAGTACCATTAAATAAGAAGATGAGATCAGCTATCTTCCTACGACACTGTCAGTACAGAAAGCTTGAACCCGTCAAGTAAGGGAGACTTTTTGCCATGAGCAAACAACCATGCCTTCTTTTAAGCACAAAAACGGTACGGATGTGGGTAATAAATTTTCTTGTACGTTATCAAGAAAACAACACTTAAAAGTACGTCTCTGCATTTTTGGAGATTTTTTTTAGCACCTCAACTTATCATTCGAATCGTTCGAAGGTTGCATCTTGGCAAATTCTAGGTCCTCGTTGAACAAGGATCCCGTACGTGAAGGGTCAAATTACTGGTAACAGAACTACGACCGTAATTCGAAAAATTCATGAGAGACCCAAGAGGAACCGGTGCAAAAGCTAGAAACTCGTGTCGCAGAAGTCCGAATAATGATACCAATGTTTGCTGACGAGGCGCCGAAACGCCAGACTTTCAAATGATTCGCGGGCGAAGGTTAAAAGAGAATCATATCAATTCTGGATGCGACAAGGACGAAGACGGGGGGCGGGCCACGGAAGGATCAGGCTCAAAAGTTCGGAAAGTCGGTTAGAGTCGGTTCCGTCGAATTATTAAATTTTGCTGACTGACGCTCCTCTCCGTTCGGCTGAGTTCTCTCACGGAGAGTGCAAAGTTGGCGAAGCTCCGTGCGGAGTCGGTCGTCGACGTTTGTTTTTTTTTTTCCCCGCAGTTTTCGCCTTCGCGACCGAGAGAGGCAGACGGGGCCGAGATACTGCTGGGAATTGACTGTACGTTATGTCCAACAGAAACGAGGGAACGCGAACGAAGTTGAGGAAGAGTCCCGCTGTTGTAAGCCCTGCAGGAAAATGCAGCTTGAGCTTTCGTTCCCCGTGTCTGACTCGCGAAACGCTTTGAGAGCTACCGTTTCGCTGGAAGGGGATTAATATTCCGTCCAGGATTCCACCCCATTCTCGTATACCTCATCGCCCGGACGCCCCGTCGCCCCTCCCTGTCCAGGTGTCTCGCGAGAGCTAGTCGAAACTCCGGGAACCACAGATCCAAGCTCTTTCCTTTGCACAGCCGCGAGCGACCCGGAAACAATTCGCAGCTTTTCTCAAGACGCGATTATCCAGTGTACGTCGGCTCTTCGTACTTCACCCGCGCGGCTCCCGCGATCATCACCAGCGCCGGAAATGAAAGAGTAACTTTCCTCTCGTCCCTGAAGATGATCTTCTTCGCGGTACACCGTGCGGGCAGCTCTAAGGATCTTTAACTCCTGAAACTACTTCGGAGGCAAGTCCGACCCCAGTTACGAATTGTTTCGTTAACTCGATGGGATCATCGTACCGAAAGAATTTAATAATGGAGATCCAAGCTCGTCCCTTTGCATTCCGTTATTCGCCGCAAAGGTTTTGCGGTTTTGGCGATTATGCCCTTTTGTAAAATTAATTTGAACTTTTTGCATTAGGTATTTAATGTTCTCCACGTACGTGCAATTGGGATGTAATACGCTCGGCTGACTTCTGCTCCGATATGTTTTCTTATACCCCGTTGCACTTCCAGCTTCGGGAATAATTCAAAACGGGGGTTGCAGTGTCGTCGAGGCTCGCACTCCCGTCTCTCATGCCGTAATCTCTTTTCTTGCCGTCCTATTCACTGCTCGCGCAATGGCCACGGTCGTAGTCGCCCCGGCATATCGTGGCCCGAGCAATAACTCAAATTAGTCGGAGCGTTTCGCCTCTCGCTACTTCTTCAGCCTCATCCCCCCCCCCCCCCAACCCCCCCTCAACCTCCCTCCCCCTCGCACGCTTCTTCCGGAAGTCTATAATTTTTTTTTATCGGCTACACGCGACGGACCTCGCGGTAATAATTTTACGGGTCACCTAGTCGTGGGTTTTACGACGCGCGTGTGTGCGCACACAAGCTCCGGAGGTCTTCGAGCTTCCGAGCGGAAAATACTCGCCTGAGAGGTGGATTTCCGAAAGTTTCATATATTTTTCATATTTTATAACGAACCTGCGGCTATGCAATCAGCGGTGCTGGGTATAAAAAAAAAAAAGACTTTTTTCCTGAAACTCGGGAGGAAGTGGTCGATAAGACCGTGCGAGCCTCGTAGTGAAATTAACAGTGTAAAAAATTAATGGGATAGGTCAGTCATCGGGATGTTTTATATACTCGTTCCCGGCGCGCGCGACGAGAGAACGAACGTTTCGAGCGAAGAGCCGAGAGAAATATATTTCCTTCGATAATGAAAGAACGGCGCGAACGTTCGTACGGATTTCTACCGCGATTTCTCTCTCTCTCTCTCGGGGCCATTACATTCATAAGGTTTAAGCAAGCGCGGAAGTGAGCGAGGGAGCTACCGGCAGTCTTCTCGTAAATCGCCGTTACGTACGCCTCCGAGAGATGGCTCGGAGGAAATTATGGTGGCTCTCGATAAGGCATTACCGGGGGTGGGGAGTATTGATTCCGAAGGGCGAATGCTAGGCTTGTCGTGCGAGGGTGTAGTAACGCAGCAGAAGCAACGAGAACACGTCCGCCTCTGCTGAGGTTTCGCGAGCCTCGAGCCTTACCCGAGTCCCCAGTAACTAAATTGAACTAACCGGCCGTTTGGGATCATTGGAATCCTATCGAGGAAAGCCCCGGATCGCTCGAGACAGAGAGGGGGAGGGAGGATGAGAGACCCCTCGAGAATAATACACGCCGATAAATAAATCGAGTGGGAGGACGGAAAGTCAGCTGTATTTAGGTCAAAAGTTCTGAATATTTTTCAATCCATGTATCTGGCTTCAAAATCTTGGTTTTTTACCGGAAGTGTCCTTTTCCGAGATCAAAAACTGCACTCATAAAAATTATTCATTTGACGGACACAGTTTATTTGGTTTAAGTAAAATATTTATTTGATCTAAATAAATATTTATTTCATTTAAGTAGCTATTTACTTAATTTTAATAAACATTTATTTAAATCAAATAAATTATTTTTCTGGGTGTGAGATCTACTATAAAAAAAATTCGTTTGAAAATTAATGAACAGTATTGGAAGCTTTTTTACATAAACTGTTTCTGAAATGTCAAACACATGTGCGTTGCAATTTTACACTACAGTTTGTATTTTTCATGAACATTATTGTAAATTTCAAGCAAAAGATTTGCAATTTTAATATCTAGTATTTTTATTTTACAAGCAAAGTACATTAATGTTCAATTAATGTAAGTAATGTTAGCAAATTTCAAGTTCCAGTACACTAAATTTCCAATTTATTTTTCCAGTGTACAAATTGAAAGTGGCGTTTTCCCTAATGACGTCACATCCGGTTGAAAACTGAGATGCTTAAACCGGAAGTGACCCATCCATCAAGGTAGCTGTGCGAATACCATCGGAGAAGACGCCAAGCATGTCTCACACCCGCAATCCTTTCGCGAAAGTTGATTTTTATTAAACAACGAGGTAATTTTTTTGTTCAAATCAACACTTATCCACTGAACGGCCCCATTGGGAAAAAGATCGTTGCCCCGAGTCTCGTTAAGAATGAGTTAAAGGGTTATAAATGCCCTTTGAATGAGACAAGAGATAGCGAGGGCGAGGTTGCGAGGTGCCCGAACAGTGGAAGATTCTCCGCGGCGGGGGAGCGAGTGGCGAAGGGTCGCAGGTCGTGCCATCCACGTTCAACCATAAGTTACGAAAGTTGGTTCCACGACCGAGGTCCAGAGAGCCAGTGCGGGTACGGAGCAGGGTCTCACCCGCGCGGCTCCAACTTTATTCGCTAAATTACGTGAAACTTAAAAGCGTCTGCTACCTTCCGGTCCCTCTTAGGCCGGTTACTCTCCGCGAGCTTCAGGGACGAAGGAAGAGGAGACGAAGAATAAGATAAGTGGCTTCGCGCACCTTCGTCTCCGGTACAGACACAGTGGGGAGTCTCCGAAACTTGGTCAAGCATATTTTCCAGGAACGATTAAAGGACCCCCGTACCGTCGCAGTTGCACAGCCGCGTGCCGTACGGAAGGCCAAACTCGACGGGGAAGTAGGAGACTCGGAGAGGTTTTGCCTCCGCGGACCTTCGGTGTCTCTCGTTTTCGCTGTCGACACTTTCGATTCAGCGGCGGACGCACGGCACGGGATCGTTAATTGTCTCCTGATTGACCCAATCTCCTCTCACTGATGAGAGTGCAAATTGGTTTTGCGAAGATTTCGAGCCGTCTCCGTTTCTCCCTTCCTCCCGCGGATCCTACCGGAGTGCACACTCATCTCACTGAGTACACTATACCTACTTACAAGTTCTAGGAGGTATACGAGCGCCGTGGAGAAGCAAACTCTCCCGAGAGATAGTTGCGAGCCACGACTCTTCGTCTCGTCCGTGAGAGATTCGAGTCTCGGCAATCTCAATTTCCACCCGAGTTTACTGTATAGGCGTAAGAGGGGCGAAACGGAACACCGGGCCGATACGGATTATTCTAAGATCACAAATATTTATAATTCCGTGGAAGCAATTGGACAAAAAAAAAAAACGTTCCTTTTTAAATCACGACACGTGGGAAGTGGGATTAAAATTTTTTTTAATGTAAGAAAAATTCGATCAAACTTCTTATATTAAAAAATTGAGCCATCTAATTTAGGTTCCATTAATTCATCCATATCACACAATATTAAACATAAAACAATGACAATATTAAATTATTTTCCTTGTCATTGTCATTATCAAACATAATTGTTTCGGTTACTATTAATTAATTAGATTCGCGAATCACTCTAGCTCATAACCTAATCCCGCATACCAGTACAACAAACATTTCAATTTCTCACATATATTTTCATCAATGTCAATTTTCAATATAATTGCGGGGACTCATCTTTGTAATTACAAGAAGGACTTCCGCGTTGGCTCTCTTTCCTTTTGTTTCGGGGCTCGCAGTACTTTTTAAAAAACACCGATAACGTAAAAAAAAAAGCGTAAAAACGCCACGATTATAAATAAATAACGAAACAGGGCTTCTTATTGGGCATTCAAAACTGACGATCTTGGCAGCAGCGTGAACTATGCAGCATCATTTGCGATTGTACGTAGGAGTGGGGATCGACGACGTGATTTTTCGATATGTCAGCGTGAACTTTTAATCGGATTTCTCTAATTATGGTTTAGTTCCGTGAGTTCATACCGCCGCTCACAAATGCATTGTCACACTATGAAGTTTTAGTATACCAAAATCTGTTGAGTCATTTTTTGCCGTTCCAACGTTTACTGACGCTTGCGGAAAGTCGCCGAGCCGGCGGATCGTAGTAACACGCATAACTCCCGTCTTTTTGCCCTAGCGGGAAGCCGAGAGTAAAAAATATCGACCGACCGTGCGCGGTCGGGACGTCCGACACGAGAACATCACTAAATCCCGCGATGATTTACAATATGATTATTTCCAGAAGCCTCCTTCTGGCAAGACGTCCCAGCACCCAGAAAAAAAAAACATTATTTGACGGCCACCGTTTATTTGGTTTAAGTAAAATATTTATTTGATTTAAATAAATATTTATTTAAATCAAATAAATATTTTACTTAAACCAAAAAAACGGTGGCCTTCAAATAAATTTTTTTTCTGGGTGCGGAACGAAAGAGACCGATTGCTCCAGTTTCACGAGCGCGCGGATTTGTATCGCTCCCATTCTCACCCTCTATACCCAAATTTTAACATGGGTCGCTGCCCCCGAGGAGACCGGAGAGCGCGAGAATATAAACGGTTTATCATCTTACACTATTTTTTACCAATCTTTTGTGGGACGTTAAAAAAAGTCTCAGACAGAGAACGCAGGTCCGTTTTGCCTCGGTGTTCCGTCTTACCTCAAACCCCCCCCCCCCACGCGCCGCCGCCGCCCTCTGTCTGCCGCCGACGGTTCCACGACGATCGATTTAGCCGCCGGCTCTTATCGTTTTTATGTCACATTCGATGGAACAACGATGAGGTACCGCTATAATTTGGAGAGAAGAGGATTTGCGAGGGAAGAGAGAGTACACAGAAGTAGATGAAGAGCCCGTCTCGGCGCTGCAGCGAAGTGGATACGGCGCGCCCCTCGCGGCGGCTTTTCCGCCCGAATCTTGCCGCAGAAGCTCTGGTAAATAATAGTGCGGTATCCCCATCGATTTTTTTTTTTTCAGCTCATCCCGCATTGTTCGGCCGCAATCTTGCGGGTTCGAACGAGTGGTACGGAGCGTATATCCCGAGAAAGTTTATACGACTTTGTTTGACCGCACATAAAGCTGTCCAATTTTTTTTATTAACCGTTCGACCCCGAGAAAGAGGGAAGACTCTTTCTCCGACGATCTGCGAATCCACGCGATGCGCCTCGAGAGACCACGGGATGGACCAGTTATTGCGCTTCGATTGCAATTTTTTTGTTTTTTTTTTCAATCACCCAGAAAAAAGATTGATTGAAATCAAATAAATTTCGATCTTCAAATGACGTTTATTAAGATCAAAGAAATGTTTCGTTGCCTTGAAAAAATCTGTATTAGATTCAAATAACGGCTTTTCTTTAATTTCAGTAAAAAAAATTTATTCGAAGTGACTATTTATTGATTTGTACTTTAAAATAAATGTTTATGCGACACAAAGAAATCGAATCATTGAAAATACGATTTTGAATAGATATTTATATAATTTATTTTCGTGCCAAAGAAATTAGATATTTGGCACCAAGACAAAACACGGCTATTATCCGGCAACGCGCATTATAGAGTCGTGAACACGTCAATAAAAAGGATAATACTATCAAACAAATAAATATATTAGAATTGAATAAATGCTATATTAGGTTATGAACCAAATAAACATTTTTCTTCGTCCCTAATAAATTTTCTTTGATTGGAATAAACTTTTTTCTGGGTGATTCCGAAAGTGAAAGCACCGTGTCGTTTGGCTGCTGCACCGCTGCTCTGCATATTTTCCCGCGACAAGGGCGATTCGCTTCAACACCGGGGATGAGAGAAGGCCTTCGGTGGGGTTACGGGCGGAGCCTGGCAGCGTGCCGTGCGCCTTTGTCTCGGTCCGTTGCTATACTCTCCGCAACTCATTATCGCGGCTGGGCCGACTCTCGGGCGACCCAATTCCCTTAATGAGGACGTCCTCGGCCGGTGACGCGACGAATCTCGTAAATCACCGCGGCGCGAATCCTCTCGCGCTCGGGCAAAGGCGAACCGAGTCGGCTAAAAAGGTAATTCCCATTCGCCATGTCGGCGAGATGTCTTTGATCCGGAGCATTCAATTTGTCGATCGGCAAAGTCGATAAGCAATATCGCGCGATTATTATTTCCTTTTAATTGCCGTTCATTCGGGACGGAATTTTATTCGTAAGGACATTTTTTTTCATCGAGGCGCGACTCGGCGGTCTTTTTTATTTTATCGGTAATACAGTCACGGTTCCGGACGGAGGGACGGGAAGCTACCTTTGAAAAAAACGCGGGCTCGAGGGAAGCTAAGAAATTCGCGAGAGGAGCTCGCCGGCGCGGAGTGTTCGCTGCAGGGGAGAGTGGGGCAAAATGGCACACCGGGGCAAAACGGGATACTGAGACAAAACGCAATTCTCCAATAACTTTTGGATGGTGGCGTGGGTCAAAGCGATTTTGAAAATCCGGTTTAATCGTTAGGACAAAATGCACAGTAAAAAAAATGTGTACTTTTTACAACAACTTACACGGAGAAAAATAATTGTGTTTCTCTAACAAAATGTAGATTGTTAACAATCTATTGTTGTGGCAGCATAAATATTTGGCTGCTACAGCAAAATATTTGGTGCCACAGCAAAGTATTTGGTGCCACAGCAAAATATTTGCTGCCACAACAAAATATTTTGTTGTCCCTATGTTAAACCGGTAAACCGGTAAACCGGTGACAAAATTCTTGTTGTCCCAACAATTTGTTTTTTTTCTCCGTGTATTGTCCACAAACGCCCACAATGTTTTATTTGTTAATTTTGTAGTTTTACAAACAAAAGTACAAACTACAATTGTCAATGACACGAAAAATAAAGAGAACAGGTTCGTATTTAATAATAAGTGACAAACGAGTTTGTCACTCATTTAACAAAATTATTTTTACGAAATTTCGCATTGCGATTTTACGAGATTATTTTTTACTGTGTGGGGCATCGAAAAATTATTGGAAAATCGAGTTTCGCCGTCACTGTCCCTTTTCGCCCCGGTGTGCCATTTTGCCCCGGTCTCTCCTATAAACGAAAAACTGGACCGTCTAGAGTTCCGCTGGCGACCGCGTCTCCGGACCGACGTCGTCTGGAGGGTCCGCTCTCTGCGGCATCCCCTTTGGAGCCCGGCCAAGTTTCTTGCAGGGTCGGGGACCAGCCCAAAAATAAACCCGTGGGCAGTTGGGATTAGTGGATCTCTATCGTTTTTCGCACGGTACGTTTAATATCTCTCGTAAGAGCGGCGGGTTATCGGGTCGTCGGGCTTCACGATTTGCTGCTCTCCGCGGTCGGCGCCCCAGATTACTCTAATTTTCGCCGTTGAAGTCGCCAAGCGGTATCCTGCAAAACGTTACTTCGACGAGAAATTTTTTGCTCCCGCCGCCTCTGGTCCTCATCTTCCCGTCCGACGACTCTACTGCCCGCTCGACCGAAATTCGATTATAAATTTTCGCGAATTACGTCACACACGGCAGCCTCGAGAAGTCTTCGCCCTGGACCATCCACCGAAAGATTCTATCATCGAGGAACCCGGAGAGGCTCGAACCCGAAAACGCACTCAGACCGCGATGTGCACCGAAGAAGCAGCAGAAAATAATCCAATTTGAGGAGAATAAAAAAAAAAACACGATCGAGTGAGAACCTGCGGCAGAGCCGGTAGGAGACGATTCTTCGCCGAAGCAATCGGACACGGGCTTGACTCGATTCCGGCGAGGAGCGGAGAGATAAAGAAGCCAGCTCGCCCTTGAAGGAGCCAGGGAAGCGAAGAAGCTGCGGTCGGAGGCGAACGAAGAAAGCTCGGGTGAGGGAGAGGAGGGTTGGGAAAATAGTAGTCGAGGAAAGGAGGCGGAAAGACCGGAAGCATTAGAAGCGAGGAAGTAACTGGGTATTGCTCGTGGCGTTGGCCGGCGGAGAGTACACCGGAGTCGGTCCCACCCGGCGAAGAGTGTGAGGAATTGGGTGGAGTTCTCGAGAGTTGTCGCGCCCCGGAAGAGTCAATTTGTACCTGATCGCGGTGGGTAAACTCGGCTACTCGTGTCTGCGAAGTTTCCACTGAGTTTCCGCTCTGGCGTATTTCTTCCGCTCTCTGGGACGAGAGTGTCCGAGGGACTTCCGAAGAACGGGGGGATCATCCGCGTCTCTATTTTCCCACCGGCGATGAACGACGAACGAAGGAAATCCCTCCAAGTGTGTGCTCCTCTTGTCTCCGTCCTCGACTCCGGCTCATCTCCAATTCCGTGAGAACTCCGCGAGAGGATATAAATAGCGAGCGAGAATTTCACAGAGTAGTCTTTCTCGGTGCGACCGTTAATAGCGGAGGCAATTAGGAGAAATTATCGTCGTCGGTGGGCGGGTTATGGTTACATACATACGTGCTGGTTTGTGCTGGGCGTCTGCGCGAGAGATCGGTTGTTCAGCACACCGCATCGGCACGACGTAAGTGTGCGCGTTGTGTGCGGCTCGGGAGAGAGCGGACCATCGTAAGGGGGTCACGTCTTCGAGGTCCGCGAGCTACGACGTCGACAACGAGACGAGTGTCTGAGTCGGAAATTAAAAGGGATGACCGACGAAATTCGTTTATATACCCGGCCAATCTCGCTGGAACCACCACCGAACGCGGTCGGAGCCTCCGGTGATATCGCCAGATACTCCGCCTCCTCCACCTATCTCCGTCTCTCTATCGCGATGAACTCGATTCGGCCGATCGAAGATTTGGCAATAAGTCGAAACAAAGAGACGATAAGAATCTGCGGATGTTGGCTACATTGGGTGCGATGAAAATCCGTGTCTACGGGTTCTCAGGACGCTTCGAATTCGAAGTTTGACGACAGTCGGGCTCCGAATACCTGAGGCAGTGCGGACTGGATACGTGGGTGAGGGCCTTGGATTTCGAAGGACAGACAGAAGAAATCTCGTCCGGTTGAATACGCGCGGAAGGCTTGCGCACCGCGGCTCGGAAGATTATTGCCGTAATACGATCCGGTCATCCCGCTCGTGTGTATCCACTGCTCGGTACGCTTCGCGTGCAGACGTCGAAGTTGAGAAAATAAAAAAAAAATAAGCCTGGGAGAAGCGAGCTGAGAGCTTCTCGGTAGGTTGAGCGTAGAGCTCTCGGGAAGAGATGCGGTTTGAATGAAAGAGAGCAGTCGGGACCGGCTGTTGTGCCCGAAGGCGACGGTTGTCCGCGCGGGGTGGTTGCGCCGGTGTCGATATCTCGCGTTAATGCCACGATAAAGCCACGGGACATTAGATTAATGGCGAGCGACGAAGAGTTATTTGTATCGAGGCTGTGTGCCGATCGCGGGGCTCCGCGGTCTCGATCCCTCTCGTCGCGTTGTCCTACGGAGAGAGAAGAACCGAGCCAACGCCGCCTCTCATCGAGCGGTAGCTCTCTTAACGCGACGATTACTGTTCGATAATCGTCCCCTTGCCTCCAGATCGAACCAACACGGAGTATCCCGATAAACCGGGCATGACTAACGATCTTCGTGAAAAGCTCTCTCTCACCTCCGGCACTCCGACTACACACAGACGGTTCGTACTTCACGGCCGTTTAATCACCTTGTCACTCGAGTCTCGTTTCTTTCGTTATCGAAATCTGTGGCTAATGTAGCGACATTGAGGGGAAACGAAACCACGGATTATCGACGAAAGATGCATAAAACACACCGAGTTTATCTTAATACCCGACGATTCGGTTAAACTCGCTCGTAGCCATCGGACTGAACGAGACGTCGAACATGGCTCGCTTACGTACAAATCGACTCTACGATTCAAGTGCCTGAATTGAAAGTCTTGGTTTCTTAAAGGGACCTTATCTATACAAATTAAAAAAAAAAATCGATTATATTTTCCAACAACATTCTAAAAGAGAAATAGTCATTTGCAGTCCTAGTCATCACTTCCGTTTTAAAAGGGAGATTTTCAAATCGGAAGTAACGTTACAGACCAAATTTTTTATTTTTCTTTGCCATGCAATGGCGTAGTTGCATTACCGAGTGCTTATTAGTGCCCGAAAGACAGTCGGCTTGACTCTGGCTACGTACGACGGTCGCAGAAGGACCGATATGACGCAGCAAGTGCGGAGCAAGCGATCTGTAATTTTTTCCCTTACGGCGGAACCCCATATGAACAGTAAATATTTATTTGTATGGCAAGGGCGTAGAAAGGGAGTTCTTGATGAGTTCGAAAATGCGGCATTCACACGAATCAGAACTCCCTTTTCTACGCCCATGCCATTAACATAATTTTTCCTAACAAATTCACGAAAATCACGCTTTCCGTTTCCGTGAAGTGTGCGTAGGAAGGCACTTTTTGGGAAAAAAGGAAAAAATAAAAAAGACGCATGCGCAGTATTTTTCCCGCACGCGATGCGAAAAAGTGCCTTTCTGCGCACACTTCACAGGAACGGAAAGCGGGATTTTACGTGCATGTGTTAGAGAAAAAGAATTGTACATTTAAAACACCTTTTTTGTCCACGAACGTCCACAATTATGTTGTTATTGATGTTACAAAAAAATATTCGTAAAGGGGACGCACATTTTTGTACAATGGACAAGATTTTTTTTGTCAAATTAAGAAGAAAAGCATTGTAGACATTTGTGGACAAACGTTGGTACCTTTTCTACTGTTCGCGACAGTTTTCTGGCCAACTCGAGTGCCTTAAGGGATCGAGACATCAAGTTCGTTCTCATGAGCAAAGATCATAAAAAAATGGCTGATTGCCGTCACAGCTCATTTCAGGCGCCGCGAGGGAATATGAAAAAATAAAGAAAAAAAAAGTCGTTAAATCTCACAGGAGAGAGAGAGAGAGAGAGGGAGAGAGTGAGAGAGAGAGGGAGAGAGTGAGAGAGAGAGAGAGCGCTCTCGATTAATCCCAGAAAGATTTATATTTCGCGAGTTTTACGATCGAACGCAATAACGGCCACCGTGCTGGCGGTCCCAGGATCGATTTTTGCCGGTGCTTTCCCCGACTTTACACGAAACTCCGCAAAGATGAATATGAGCCAAATTTTCGTTGCTCCAATCTCGTAAAGTAGCGTAAACGTTTTCGCGAGTGTGTTCCGTACCTTCGTGCTCGTACACATATATATACACACACACACACACGCGCACACACACACACACACACACACACACACACACACACACACACACATACACGCACACACGCACACACAAAGATACTGTCTCGACGGTGGGGGCGGAGTGAGGTGAGTAAGAAAACGGTCGAAGTTGTGGGCGATGGTGCGATATGCAAATTTCAATAGCCCCGCCGGTCGCCAGATATCGTGTAACGAAGCCTTTGGCTGATTACCTTGGCAAGAAAAGGGGTTTTGCCCCAGAGAGATTTCTTGTTATTGTAAAAAATTTCATCGCTGTATTATTCCATAGCTCGTGCAGTAAATCCTATTATATATTCGCCAGCGGTAACCCCATCCGTACACATGGAACAATCGGCGATCAGATAAAATAAAACGATATGAATTATTTTATCCCGCCTTCGGCGATTCGAATTTTTTCCCCTCACGGTCCCATAAAGAATATCCGATGGGAACCACCGAATCCTATCGATAACGACGCTCGGTAACGCGTGTTAATTCGGCAGGTTGCGCGGTCCCTGGTGGGCAGAACAGCATTCATTTGTAGACCCTAATAAATGCTGTTTTACCACCGCGCGTACAAGATCAGAGGGTGATAACTGCAGCGTGTCCACCGAGCACGTATTCTAACTCCACGCACTCGAATGCTCGTTTAAGTGTATCTATTACAGCTCGTGTAACGAACACCGTGTATCGTTTCGATTAATGCGGTTATCGACTATGACAAAACACGAACGTTCATCTTGCACGAATGATAGCGTTATATTAAAATACACTCGTGCCGTGGCAGCTCCGCATTGCTGCAATGTTATGTTGGATAGCATTCGCGTATTACACCTATCGAGAGTGTGCTGGGCGTTAAGTGAAATCGCGACACGGTAGCTGCTATCTGCTTCTCCCTCGGTCTCGGTGCGATCTGCAACTCTCATATGGCGCAAGGTATAAACGGCACATATGCGCACGATGCGGAGAGACGAAGCTATGTAAGCACGTTTGCTTGGATAGGGAGACGTTTCGTGCTATCTGTTATTACGCGCTCGAGACTCCCATACGTATACACCGTTGGACAACCAAGAGCTCTCAGACCTCCTCAGCCCCGGTGTCTGGCGCGCGATCTATTCTACTACCATATTCACACGCGTTACCGACCTAGCACTGCTGGTTCTTCGACTCTTAGCGCTGCAGCTTCCGTTCCGCTTCTCTGTAAACGCATTCGCGACTTTGTTTTCAAAAGAAGCGGGAGCTCTCATCCGTCAAGAATACCACGACCCGTGCAGAAATTTCGGTTGGGTCTTGGTGGATTCGTACGAGACTCCCTGCGCGCAGCGCGGGATCCAGTCAGGTTCCAGAAGGGAGATTTAATGGTCGCGAATTGGATTCTGAGCGGGATTCCAGGATCGAGTCTGAATCCTAGCTGGACATTTTGAAACTAAGTCAAAAGTATCTTAATCTGTACTTTTCGGTGGTAATTTTCATGTTTAATTATATGTGCGAACTTACTCTACTGACAGGCACAAGAATATCCCGGAAACAACGCGGTTGATTTTGACAATCGATGAGGATCGAATAGTCGACCTTGGGTTTACAGTACGACCGTTGCGCCATTTTTACAGTTCGTTTATTTTGTGTATACAAAAAAATCTTACAGAAGAATTATGGAAAAGACGAACAAGAAACCCGGAGCACTGTCAAGTGAATCGCAACAATCGATCTCGACCTCTGCTACGTCTAGCAAATTTGTTTTCTCATGAGGAATTTGAAATGTCGGTGTGGAGGATTTACCTCTTGGGCGAAAAATTGCATTCACTTAGAGAAACACCTTTCTAGGATTTTCGAAATATTTTTTATATTATGCTCCTAGAATATGTTAATATTTTTTGCGAACTCTTTATTGATTTTATTTCGTGTGACCTTAAGCAGTCCCTTCAAGATATTCAGTTTGGCTGGATCGCTGGTAGATCCTGGTCGATGAAGTCTATTTACGTTCGATATTATAATTTTTTTTTTGTTGTAAATCTACCTTTACTGGCGAGATATAGAATTCGGCTGAATTGAGTTTTTTTATTTTTTGAAAAGTCATCGATTGCCGTTTTTATGACATCACCTAAGTTGTCGACTGCCTCGTGAATTTTCCATTGGAGCCATTCCACTCGCTAGTAAAATTCTTGTTGCGTTTTTTCCAACAGATTCATTGCTTTTCTAATAAACTTTATTAAGGTCATATCGGGGCGAAATCGGAGTACTCTCGATCATAAGGGCGTACCACTGTAGACAATCAATATTATGACGTTATGGTCGATATCTCAATTAAGTGACCGTTTCGCCTTAACCCACTCGGCTATCCAGTGCTAGGAACATTTAATCTTTATTTGGTACTTAAAGCGTAGTAGATATCTTGATGGACCCAGGCTGGACGCTTGTATGCTATGTTAATGTTTCGATACCATAAAGCAAAAAAAAAAAAAAAAAATTATATGGACAATGATTTTTTTCGACCGAATATTGATAATAATAATAATGCTGATGAACATAAAACGTATGTACCGAGCACAAAGTGTTTCTTATATTCGTATCCAGTGGTGTACATTTGTCAGTCTACTATTGTAAATAATTGTTAATCTACTATAAATAAACGATCAATTAACTGTTCTTAATTAATTATATATATGCTCTCAGATTATGAAATATTTAAGTTAACAATGACTTAACTATGTTCAAATTTTTTAAAGTAGATACACATTTTTGACTCTTAATCTCATCGAGTTGTTAAATGCATGCATGAGCTCGCGAACTAAAAAGATGAATGGATGTCTTATTGAAAAGACCTAAAAGTAAATGTTTCTTCAAAAAGCAATAAAAGATCTAAAAGTAAAATCCCGATAGGAATTCGATCATAAGTCGAGAGTTACTGCGTATACCTCGTGAAAATCGAGGAGTTTGTTGGAGCAGACAGATTACGGATAGGGTTATTCGCGAAAACGGTTGATGATACTTTTGTTGTTGTTCTGTTTTCCCTCCAATGACGGAGATGAAAGGAAAGACGACCCATCGCTACTTTAATTAGAAATACCACGAGAGACTGAAGACCCTCGAGCGGAGGCGGAGAGGGACTTGCCTGAATTCAATGAAATCGTCGTCCTCCTTCAAACTTGTCCGCATTCATCGTCATTCGAAATTGGATTCACCGCCGCCAAGCGCGTACAAATGAAACACAACTTCCGCATCCGTAGATCGAGAAATAGAGGTTCCATTCATTCGAGACTCTCACTCTCACTGTCGCTCTCCCATCGCGCCGCGACGAGAGACTTTTATGTTAATTAATTAATTTCCATCCATCCGAATCCGAAAGATTCCGTCCGACGAATTTATCGGTCGGTAAGGAAGAAAAAGAAATAATTTATCACCATAGGCAACTTTCCGACGAGCTTGCCGACACGTTCGCGCAAATTGTCTATTTATAACTTGGTCTCCGCCCGGAAGCGACGAAATTGCGAATGGAAACGCGTCGGACCGGTGTGAATCGCTCGAGCGCATTGGATTTGTATAATTATTGCGCGGGAGGAAAATTTTGTTGGAAACCAGCAGCAGCAGAGGCGACAACAGCTTCGATGGAGAAACACGCGCGGGCTACCTCGGCGTCCCGAGGATTCGGAAAACAATAAAGACATACATTCGTTACGGCGTTTAATCAATAGCAACTCGGCGGGGGAAACCCGCGGGGTTATCCGCGACGAACAGCCAGGAATAATTGCCGCGAGACTGCGGCCTGGTGGCTGCGTATACTCTGTTCACTCCTCACTCCATTCTCCATCGTGTTGCTACCAAGCGAAGCCGTGTATATTTGAATTGTTAATTCGCCTATTGCTTGCCTGGGAATAACGACTCACTTCCCCCTTTTGCTCTCTATTTATACATATATATATATATATATACCATTCGCCTAAAACTTTAAAGTTAATTTACCCTCTGACCTAGCAAAAAAAAAAAGAAAATGATATTTTAAAACATTACTCACATACGGAAGACAATTTGCGTGTCGTAAAATCCGCCACGTTAGAGATATCCAAAAATCCACGATTCTTACCTGCAACAGAGAAGGAAAGAAAATGTAAATAGTAATAAAAAATGTTTCAATTTTTATTTTACGTTGGTTACGACGAGGGTAACGATC